>CM064877.1:46078167-46411935 GCA_003313485.2 Penstemon barbatus
TGTGCTCTATGGTACTTACAGTATTGATCGTAGTTTCGAGACCCTGGTCTCGGTTGCGCGATTTTCCTCGCCTCGGGAATCCAATTATTTCTTTCTAGCACTTCCAGTATTTCTTCCATTGGAGCATTTAACCTTGGGTGTTCTACTTGATTCACCCTGCTTCTGATTGGTTGCTCATGGTTTCTTGGTCTTTGGTAGAAATTTGGTTGCCTCTCTTGGTCGGCTTTGTTATATTCTAATCGCTGAAAAACATTACCTCTTCTGGAAGAACGCTCGTAATCCAAAGATTTTTGGGCAGGAAACCTGTCATGCCGTTTGGAGCTTGAAGTTGTGGCTTTGTTTTTGTTTTTATCCTTAAAGGAATTCATCTCTTCTTGGGTCATATATTTAGACGCCAGGTTCATAATGTCGGCAAACGTTCTCGGTTGTTTCCGACTGAGGGCGTTTCCAAACTGCCTATTTTTAGTGAGATCGAAGAGGATAGAAATTATGTAATCGATATTCGGAGAGTCGATTTTGAGAAATTCTACGTTGAATCTCGCCAACCAATTTCTTAGGGATTCTCCCTCTTGTTGGTGTATAGTTCCTAGGTAGCTCATCGGAAGTTTTTGTCTCTTCTGACTGGCAAACTGCTGCGTTAGTTTATTGCATAATTCTCGGAAACTGAATATAGAGTTGGCCGGCTGTTTGGCAAACCAATCCAGCGCGAGTCCTTCGAATGTCGTCACCATTAACTTGGCGGTGAATTCGGCGGAGTGGGCATATAAATTCATTATGTTCGTAAAGCTAAAGATATAATCGTCCGGGTCGGTGGTTCCATCATATCGGGGTAGTCTTCCCGGGACCTGTCCCGCGGATTGTGCCTCTTTTATTTCCCTGCAGAAAAGAGAGCAAGCCGCAAGGCTTTCCTGGAGTTCTGCAGTCCGGGCCCATGGGTTTTGAGTAGATCGTAATCGTTGTTCGAGTCGCTCCTGTACCATCCTTTCAATTTCTCTTTCTGAGAATTGAGTCGCTCTCGGTCGATCTGGGATTGCATCATCTACATCATCCTCGATTGGGATGATCGTTCGTTCCTTCGATCCGCTGCGACCCGCTTGTGGTAGTCTTCGACCAGGTCTTCTTCGGGGACGGTTATCGGAGGGTTTAGAATTGACCTGCTGTGGGCTGTGTAGCGAGCGTCGCTCACTTGCTAGGCTGTCAGCTTGTTGAGAGGTCCGTTCGTTCGGCCTTGGCATTCCTGGTGCAGGAGTTGTCCTGGGAGCCGTAACGTTTCGAGGAATTTGGTCTAAAACTAGCAATTCTTCTGGAGAGAGTGATTTGAAGAGCATTGCTATTTGTCTCAGTTTTTCCTGAGCGCCTGGGAGAGGAACGGGTATTTCGGGAACTTCCGGTTCTTCTTGTATTGCACCGGTAAGACCTCCTTGGTGTTCCTGCTGACGGGAACGGTTATCCGGGAGATTTTCATTGGTGTTGGGAATGTTGTTATCGTTGTTGTCTTGTGGATCTTCCGATGTGTTATGGCCGGTGGTTGTATTGCTTCTCGCTCCAATACGAGCGCTTTTCCTTGGGCGAGCCATGTGTCAATCGAATAATTAACCTAGCCCCATGGTGGGCGCCAACTGATTTAACCGGATTTCGTCTGGTTAATTAGGTATCAGTGAATTTGTAATACCGGGGGGGTTTACAAGTATTTGTATATATATTTAGTAGGGCTCTGTTACTTTATTCTGGATAGATCAATTACAAAGAAAAGCAATAATCAAGAACAAGAAGTAAAACCACAAACAAAGCTCTAAAACACACCGGAGTGCAGAACTAAAGCTATGAATAATATAGAATCTTCTTCAATTGTGAAGCCTTAAGCTGTATATATTCGTGTATTCTTGAAGTAGAGGGATTTCCCCGTTGTCTAATACAATGATTAACTAGGTATTTATACAATGTTAAACCTAGCGTTCCAAGGAGACATAGTCCTAATAGGACTCGGCCCATATATCCTTCTTGGGTCCGGAGTATAATCTTCTATCGAAGCGAGCTGCACTTGGCCGGGTCTGTAAGACGATCCCGATCTGTTTGAATTGGTCGAATCGATCTTATCTTCTTCGTTCGATTCGAGTAATATGTAGGGTGCAAAATAGCCCCCATCATGTCCGCAGATTTCGATATGAATCTGTTCAATGCTACGATTTTCCCAACCAAGCTTTGCACTTGGGAGATGGTTTTGGGAGGTTTCATTTTAGTTATGGCTCGGATTTTCTCTGGGTTGGCTTCTATTCCTCGTTGGTGTACTAAATAACCCAAAAATTTTCCTGACTTAACACCGAAAGTGCATTTCACGGGGTTTAACTTCATACGGTATTTTCTTAAGATCCGAAAACATCGATCAAGATATTTTACGTGATCCGCTTCGTTCATACTTTTAACCAACATGTCGTCTACATAGACTTCCATTAATTCTCCAATTAACTCTCTGAACATTAGGTTTACTAACCTTTGGTAAGTAGCCCCGGCATTCCTTAGGAAGAATGGCATCACTATAAAGCAATATACTCCCTGCTCGGTTACGAATGCAGTCTTCTCTTGGTCCCGCTCATCCATGTATATTTGATAAAACCCTTGAAAGGCGTCCATCATGCTGAATATTGCGAAGCCAGCGGTTGAGTCAACTAGTAAGTCGATCCTTGGGAGGGGATACGGGTCGCGTGGGCATAATTTATTAAGGTCGGTAAAATCATTACACATTCTCTATTTGTTGTCCTTTTTATCCCCTTTTGCTACTAGAACAACATTACATAGCCATTCTGAGAAGTGTATTTCTCGGATTTGTTTTGCTTCAAGTAGTCTTTCTACCTTGGCCTTGATAATTTTATCTTGTACTGGGCCATGATTTCTCTTTTTTTGTCTGGCAGGTTTTGCCGTAGGATCAATTTTTAGGGAATGCTTGATTACTCGAGGATCAATTCCTTCAATGTCATTCGCGCTCCAAGCGAAGACGTCGACATTATCTCTGAGGAAGTTAATTAACATTACTTCCCCTTCCTTGCTCAACTCAGTACCTATTCTTGTCGTTTTAGATGAGTCCCCTTGTACTAGAATTACATCCTTATGTTCTGGGGGTTTTAAGGCTAAATCTAGCGGTTCTTTTCCCTTTTTGTCTATTCGATCAGTACTAGGGATTTCAACCTTGTTTCTAATGAGGTCGTCTTCGATCTTTCTTTTGCTTGGAGTAATTGATTTGGGATGTTCTTTCAAGGTTAACGAGGTGCTGTAGCAATCCCACGCCATACAATGATCACTCGTTATTTCTCCGATACCTCCATCGGTCGGAAACTTTATCTTCTGATGATAAGTAGAGACAACAGCTCGGAATAGGTTGAGAGCTGGTCGTCCTAATATTGCGTTGTAAGCGAATGGTGTTTCTACTACTAGAAATTTCACTAGCTTCACTGTCCGGTGCGGTTTTTTCCCGAGTGATACACTTAAGGTTATTGTTCCGCTGGGGACGATTTCGGACCCTCCAAACCCTACTAACGGCGTAGCTACTTTCTATAGGTTTATCTGCCCCAAGTTCATTTGGGCTAAAACCTCCCGGGAGATGATATTCGCTGAGCTTCCATTATCGATTAGGATTCTTTTGACATTATAATTCGCTATTTCTAGCGACACTACCATCGGGAAATCGGGGTTATCCTCTTTTGTGTCCCAAACGATGTTTTTAGGTACTTCGCCTTCGTTAAAGCTGATTGGCTGGTGGTTTGACGGCTTGTTTTCCAGAGTCCATATTTCTTTTGGGTATTTTGAGTTTCCAATTATGGATCTGGCTGTCCTTCGTCGGGCGTTACGACTATCCCCACCCGCGGGTCCCCCGGATATTGTATGGATGGTCCCATTGATCTGGTCGTGATTCGACTCCTGTGTAGGACCATGCTCGGGTGACCTTCGACGAGAACTCCTTCTTTGATTATTATTCCGAGGGCTTCTACTTCTTTCCCTCTTGCGGTTATCTCGCTCTATGTATTCGTCTAGTTTTCCTTGTTCGATTAGTTTTTCAACTTCTCTTTTAAGGTGAAAACAATTTTCCGTTCGATGTCCGTGTGCCCTATGGTACTTACAGTATAGGTCGTAGTTCCGAGACCCTGGTCTGGGCTGAGCGATTTTCCTCGCTTCGGGGATCCAGTTATTTCTTTCTAGAACTTCCAATATTTCTTCCATTGGAGCATTTAACCTTGGGTGTTCCACTTGATTCACCCTGCTTCTGATCGGTAGTTCGGGGTTTCTTGGTTTTTGGTAGAAATTAGGTTGCCTTTCTTGGTCGGCTTTGCTGTATTCCAATCGCTGGAAAACGTTGCCTTTTCTAAAAGATCGCTCATAATCCACGGATCTTTGGGCAGGAATCCTGTCATGCCGTTTGGAGCCTGAAGTTGTGGCTTTGTTTTTGTTTTTATCCTTAAAGGAATTCATCTCTTCTTGGGTCATATACTTAGACGCCAAGCTCATGATATCGGCAAACGTTCTTGGTTGTTTTCGACTGAGGGCATTTCCGAACTGCCTATTCTTTGTGAGGTCGAAGAGAATAGAAATTATGTAATCGATATTTGGAGAATCGATTTTGAGTAACTCCACATTAAATCTCGCCAACCAGTTTCGTAGGGATTCTCCCTCTTGTTGATGTATGGTTCCTAAGTAGCTCATCGGGAGTTTTTGCCTCTTCTGACTGGCAAACTGCTGCGTCAGTTTATTGCATAATTCCCGAAAACTGAATATGGAGTTGGCGGGTTGTTTGGCGAACCAGTCCAATGCGAGTCCTTCAAATGTGGTCACCATTAACTTGGCGGTGAATTCGGCAGAGTGGGCATATAAGTTCATTATATTCGTGAAGCTAAAAATATAATCATCCGGGTCGGTGGTTCCATCATATCGGGGTAGTCTACCCGGGACCTATCCAATGGATTGCGCCTCTTTTATTTCTCTGCAGAAGGGAGAACAAGCTGCAAGGCTCTCCTGGAGTTCCGCGGTCCGGGCCCACGGGTTTTGAACAGATCGTAGGCGTTGTTCGAGTCGCTCCTGCACCATCCTTTCGATTTCTCTTTCCGAGAATCGGGTTGTTCGTGGTCGATCTGGGATTGCATCGTCTATATCATCCTCGATAGGGATTATTGTACGTTCCTTGGACCCACTGCGCCCCGACTGTGGTTTTCTTTGTCCTGGTTTTCTTCGGGGATGGTTATCGGAGGGTTTAGAATTGCCCTGTTGCGGACTGTGTAGCGAGCGCCGCTCACTTGCTGGGTTGTCGGCTTGTTGAGAGGTTTGTTCGTTTGGCCTTGGTGCTCTTGGGGCAGGAGTTGTCCTGGCAGCTCTAACGTTTCTAGGAATTTGATCAAGTACGAGTAACTCTTCTGGAGAGAGTGATTTAAAGAGCATTGCTATTTGTCGCAGTTTCTCCTGAGCGCCCGGGAGAGGAACGGGGATCTCAGGGACTTCCGGTTCTTCCCGTATCGTACCGGGAAGACCTCCTTGGGTTTCCTGCTGACGGGGGTGGGTATCCTGCAAATTCTCGTTGGTGTCGGGAACGTTATTATCATTGTTGTCCTGTAGATCTTCAGATGTGTTATGCCCGGTGGTTGTGTTACTTCTTGCTCCAATACGAGCACTTTTCCTTGGGCGAGCCATATGTCGATCGAATAATTAACCTAGCCCCTCGGTGTGCGCCAACTGATTTAACCGGATTTCGTCGGGTTAATGGTATCAGTGAATTTGTGATATTGGGGGTTTTCAATATATATATATATATTATAGGGCTCTGTTACTTTATTCAGGATGGATCAATCTCAAAGAAAAGCAATATCTCAAGAACAAAAAGTAAACACTTAAACCAATGCAAAGAACACACCAATATGAAGAGAAAGCTCTTTCTTCTTAAATTATAGTGAGTTGTGCAGTTTTTACACAGGATGCAATGGCGTATTTGCCTTCTGATTTAGAGTTTTCGGAGTTGTCTAATACAATGATTAACTAGGTATTTATATCATGCTAAACCTAGTGTTACAAGGAAATATAGTCCTAATAGGACTCGGCCCAAATATCCTTCTTGGGTCCGGAATATAGTCTTCTAATTGAAGAGAGCAGTATTCGGCCGGGTCGATAAGATGATCTCGAACAGCCTGATTTGGTCGAACCGATCTCAAGTTCTTTAGTCGATCCGTACAGAATGTAGGGTGCGAAATAGCCCCCATCAAGAGAATAAAACCACGAACAATATTATAGTTTGAGCCACCTTTGTGAAGATCTTCTGACTAAATTCGAGACGAGCCAATTATCAATAATACCTCGATCTCTTTAACAAATCCCAAGACAACTCCTATTTTTCTCCTATTTTTTATTCTCTTGCCTATTGTGTTTTTGTTCTTTCCTTGTTTGTTTAACACATAGCACATACAAATAGGAAAACTAAAATTCTTTTTATACATGTCTCATGTAAACGTGAATTTCCTTTGATGAACTCCAACCACATGGGTTTAACCCAAGACTCAACACCGTCTAGTTTTAAACTAAAAGAAACCCCACATAGTATCTTTATTTTTCCATAAGCATTGATCAACGAAACCAATAGCTTCAAGAAAAAGAATACACGAATAATTTTAATACAAATATAGGAACCCGTCGATGATGTTTCCTTTCTCCCTCCGATAGAATGAAAGACATAAAAATCCCAGGGTTGACCCTAGACATTTTGGGGCCCTAGGAGAAATCTTAAATGAGAACTCCTATATCTTTAAAAAAAAAAAGATTCATGTAAATTATTTTTGTTTTAGTAGATGCAAAAATATTGATTAGAGTTTCATATTTTAGTTTTTCGAACATATTTTTTTTATAGAAAAATAATCAATTATCTAAATATATATTTTTTTGTGATATAGCTTATGATAATTAGATCTTTATTAATTTTAATTTTGAAAAACTTCTTTCAAAAAATGCAATGGTTGCAAATATAGTAAATAATTTTTTTTCATAGAAAATAAACATACCTGGATAAGCATCAAATACTAAATAAGAATTGTCAAGAATAAATACAATGTTCTTTCAAATTTTTATCATTTAAAAACTTCATAGTTGTGACATGCAATTAAAATCCAAAAGTATTTGGATTATTCTTAGATTGTTCACATATAATTTTATGAAATAAACTAAAATATATAAAAAATACCCAATTCTAAAATAATAGGAACTATAATATATAAAAAAGATTTAACTTGGAATTAGATTTTTACTTTTTTTAATATGTAAACATGTTGGGGACTTGGGGCCCCAAAAGTTTGTGGGGCCTAGGCCATGTCCTAGATTGTCAAGTGGCCAAGGTAGGCTCTGAAAAACCCAAAAACAATTTCAAGGGAAAATTTGCTTTTTTTTATCATAGGATAGGCTAATTTGTACTTTTGGTACTATTAAATATAAAATTGCACATTTGGTACCATATGATAGGTTTTCATTGTAATTTTGGTACTAAATCCGATTTTTTTCACAAATTTAATGGCAATTTACCTCCTACAAAATGCATAATGTTCAATTTACCCCCTCGTGGTTTAAAAAAGAGCATTTTACCCCATGAAATTTTGTTAAAGTTTCGCATCGCCTCCCTGATATTTTTATAGGCGATACTTTATCAACTTTTGTTATGATAATTTGGCATTTTACCCCTCCCCCCCCCCCCCCCACCGTGTTATGATAAATGTGACAATTTATCCCCCTATGTTATAAAATAGTTTGCATGCCTACTCTCAATTTCGGCTAGAGTTACACTCTCCGGCTGAATGGGGTAAATTGCTTCATTAGAAAATTTACATGGGAAAAATTGTTTTTTTCAAATTATAGAGGGATAAATTGAATATTATGCATTTTATAGGAGGTAAATTGCCATTAATTAAATTTGTGAAAAAATTGAGTTTGGTATCAAAATTGCAATGAAAACCTATCCTATGGTACCAAATGTATATTTTTATATTCAATAGTACCAAAAGTGCAAACTAACCTATCCTATTATACCAAAAAATAATTTTACTCAAGTATACATAATGATAAAGGGTTGGGGCGAGTTTTTTTCCTATATAGGCTATTACACAAAAGTATTTCTCAAAATAACCTAAACTGAAAAGTATTTCCCTGAATGTACCTCTTTGTTAAAATCGCTATTGCCAGTGTCGATTTTACCTAAAATCGATGTTGCCAATAGCGATTTATCAGGCATCTCCGAAAATTAAAAAAAAAAATTTTAATTAAAATCGATACTAGCAACGTCGATTCTTACTAATTAAATTAATTACCAACTAATTAATCACTAATTGATCAAGGGTAAAATCGATACTGGTAGTATCGATTTTATGTAAGAATCGCTATTAGTAATAGCGATTTTATGCCCTAATATACTCTCTCAGCTTCATTTCAGTTTCATTTCACACGGCCGTTTCACAGCAGCTATTTCAGCCAAAAAAAAAAAAAAACGCAGCACGAGATTTCTTCTCTTTCAGCAAATATCACAAAGTCTCCATCAAATTCGTCAATTGCTCAATTCTTCCCCTTGAAGCCCTAACAATATTTTTCATATTCAAGGGGTATGTATTACTTTATTGTTTTCACTTTTTGTGCTCTTTATATTATAGTTATGAATTCAAACGATGAGGACTTACATGTCTATGTAATATGCTTATCTTGAATAAATGTTGTGTGATCAAGAAGTATTTGTATGTGATTTTTTGAAACATTTACATTTGGTTCCATAGTATTTTTATGTTTTCAGCACTTTTAGTCTCGTATAACTCTCTTGATTTTGTCCATGATTGAGCTAATTTGGTTGTGAATTTAGTTTAATTAATTAATTTATGCTATAGATAAATGGTGTTATTTTTAAATTAATGCCAACAATAACAAGTATACATGGTGTTATCTTTAGAGTTCATTTTTTTATTTTAGTGTTCTTTTTATGTTATACTTATAAAGTTGACAATTCACTAAAATTGTTCAAAAGGTAATTTAATTTTTTTTTTTTAAAATTATCTCAGGTTTGTAATGGATAGCTTACCGGTTACGTTTTTGTGCTATTGGGGAGGAAATATATTAAACCCGTCTAATGGATGTGAGTATGATATTCCACCAAAACGGCCCCTTAGGGCAAATAGCAGATGGAGTTATCAGAAGTTACTAACAGAATTGTACAAAGTTACCGGACTAAACAAACGGGACTTTAGGTTGGGAGTGATATGCAGATATCCTATTTCATTTGATCGTGTCACTGCTAATTATATTGCACTTCCCGTTAATGATAATAGTGGTGTTGAAGCTATGTTTGATGTATTTACTCATTTTTCGGGGATTGGAAGTTTACAGTTATACTTGGAAATAATTCCGATAGATAGTCAAGAGTTTGCTAATGACACAGAAGTTGGAGGTCCTTGCGTTGGTGATACAGAAGTTGGAGGTCATTACGTTGGTGACACAGATATTGGAGGTCATTACGTTGGTGACACAATTGACTCACATTTGGACCAAGGTAATCTAAATTACTCAACTTCTTACCATGATTTGGGTAATGCGGTTCCATTAACTTTTCAGTCAGATGCTGGTACAACTACGCACATAGCACACACAAATGTTAGTCCTCCTAGGCCTCAAAATGTAAACATATTAAACCAAGATTTGGAGACTGATTCCGAAGATGATGAAGAATGGTTTGATCACAGACTAACGAATGAGGACAATGGAAGTAGCAGTGATAGCAGTGACGATGAGGAAACTGATATTGGGGATAACATTATGGATGTCAATGGTTGCCAATTTTATAGGGAAATTGGTGAAGGATCATATGTCACAGATATTCGTGCAAGTCAAGTTCAATTGTCTGAGAGTGACGAGTTAGGTATAGGCTTGCTCTTTAAGTCGAAAAATGATATGCAGTGTGCTGTGAAGAAATATCATATAACAAAGAATTGGCGATACAAGGTACAGAAGAGCACTGATAAAACATGGGTAATATGTTGTTATAAAAAAGAGTATCCGTGCAACTTCTATCTCCGTGGTAGTTTATTGATCAGGAAGAATGCATTGTGGGAAGTGACACGTTATGTGGGACCACATACTTGTTTATCTGCAGGAATAGGCCAAGATCATTTTCATCTGGACTCTAAGTTAATTGCTTGGGATATCCTAAATCTTGTTAAGGTAGATCCAGATTTGAAAATCCGTGTCATTATTGAATATGTGAAGAATAGCTTTACTAAAGAAATATCATATAAAAAAGCATGGAGTGGAAAACAAAAAGCTGTTGCACATATCTATGGAGACTGGGATGAATCTTATCAAAGGTTGCCAAAAGTACTTGCAGCTATCAAACAATACAACCCTGAGACAATTGTTGAGTACTATAAACCTCCACCACCCGGTCAAATGGATAAATTTCGTCGTGTTTTTTGGGCATTTGGGCCTTGTATTGAAGCGTTCACGCACTGTCGTCCAGTTGTTAGCATTGATGGTACTTTTCTTCACGGAAAATACAAGGGAGTTTTACTAATTGCGATGGGATGTGATGCAAATGATAGTATATTGCCACTTGCCTTTGCTATTGTAAAAAGCGAGTCTTATAAAACTTGGGATTGGTTCTTGAACCTTGTGCAAGAACATGTTGTGAAGGGGCGTCATATATGTTTGATTTCTGATCGCCAAAACGGTATATTGGCATCAATCAAAGCAAGGAAATGGAAAAATATAAAACATCGGTTTTGTTTGAGGCATGTTCGTTCTAATTTCTTCAAAATCTATAAGGCTGATAATTTAAAAAGGCTAGTGTGGAAGGCGGGTTGCTCACACCAGGATCGCAAGTTTCAAAATGTTATGGATCAAATTGAGCTATTAAATCCTGATGCTCGAAAGTGGTTGGATAAACTCCCGAAAAACAAATGGACGATTGCACATGATGGTGGTTATAGATATGGCCTAATGACAACGAACATTTCAGAAGTTTTCAATGGCGTGATGAAAGGTGCTCGTGGTATGCCTATTACAGCAATTATTGAGACTTCATTTTATCGTTGTGTTTATTACTTTCAATCTAGACTTGGTATTGCTGAACTTGCTCGTGAAAATATTGGCCTACCAAACACCGAACCCCAAAATCGATTTAGCCCCAAGGTTTACCAAATGCTCCTCCACAACACCTCGAAGGTTGGGGGTATGCATGTAACAATCTTCAACAATAGGCCGGGCGGTGGAGTTTATTCTGTTATCACAGGTCGTCGCATGACGAAGGGAGGTAATGTTCAAACTGTGCGCATTGGCGAAAGGACATGCACCTGTGGTAAGTGGGTAGCCTATCATGTTCCTTGTTCCCACGTTCTTGCTTGTTGTAGTAACCAAAATGTTGATCCTTTATCTTTTGTATCATCATTTTATACCGTTGATAATTATTCGAGGACATGGAGTGGTAGATTTGAACCATTGGATAATGAGTATTATTGGAACGAGTATTATGGTCCGGTGTTCAAACCAAACTACAAGCTTGAACGGGAAAAAGGTCGACCAAAATCAAGACGCATTCGCAATGAAATGGATTTTCAAACCGACAAACGGGTGATTCATTGTTCTACTTGTGGGAAGGAAGGACATACGCGTCGCAAATGCACGAATAATAGAACATAGTTTCATAGATGTTATTGTAATTGAGATAATATTGTTGAGACATTTTTATGTATTGAACTTGTTATGCATGTAACAATGTTATGAAAAAAATTGAGATTATGTGAGTTGTTATTGATTGTTTGAGTTATACAAATCGAGGTTCGTTCATAAAAAATAAGATAGAGGTAATTCACAATTAAAAAAAAAAAAATTTAAGTATAAAATCGACATTAGCAGTGTCGGTTTTTAAGGCAGAAACTTTCTGCCTAAATACTCGCCATTAGAATCGACATTGGTAATGTCGATTTTATATATAATCGACATTGGTAATGTCGATTTTATGTAGAATCGACATTCCTAATGTCGGTTTTTTAGGCAGAAACTTTCTGCCTTTAACTCACCATTAGAATCGACATTGGTAATGTCGATTTTACGTAAAATCGACATTGCTAATGTCGATTTTACGTAGAATCGACATTGCTAATGTCGATTTTATGTAAAGTCGACATTAGTAGTGTCGATTTTATTGGCAGTGTCTACATTAGGAATTCAACACATCATCTCAACCAAAACGCAAAACTATTAACATATTATCTTAAACAATCAAGAACAACTCAATAACATAATCTAAATTACGTTAACATTGTTACATGCATAACACACACAAATTCAAATTAAGTCAAGTTAAATAACAATATATTTCAAATTGATAATACGATGAAACTTATATAGTCATAATTACAACTTAAACTAAAGTCATTTGGATGGTGTATATCGATTTGGCTTTCTCCTCTCCCGTTGAGTCAACCTCCTTTCACGATTGGAGGGCTCAGCCTGAGAAACGCACTCACCTTGGGTATTTTGTCTTAACCATGATGGTCCAGCGAACCCAGTGTTATGAGGTGGTGGAACGAACCCAGTGTTATGAGTTGGAGGAGGTACAGATGATGAACCTGGAGCATCTGAAGTAGCTGGCTCTCTCCTCACCCGTTGAGGCAACCTCCTTCCACGATTGGAGGGCTCAGCCTGAGAACCAACCTGAGTAACGCACTCAACTTGGGTATTTTGTCCTTCTAACCATGTTGTTGCACCGAACCCAGTGTTATGAGGTGGAGGAGGTACATATGATGAACTTGGAGCATCTGAAGTAGCTGGGCCCCGTGGAACCGCCCGTCGTTTACGTCTAGAATTCGACGTCCTTAACTCTGTAGGAGGGGCATTATACCCATATGTTGGTGGTACTTGACCTGCTAGTCGCTCTTGCTCTCCAACTAAGGTTAACGCACTTACGACGTGCTCTTGAGCTTCCGTCACCTTTTGCACATCATTGTCGATATGAAATTCCCCAAGTAAGTGGTTGATACGTTGTAGTTCTTGAATCTATATGAAGACAAAAACATATACGTTAAATTTATATAAAAACTATTACTCATATATAAACAATATTACATACCAAACCCACATATCCACCACTGGTACCCCTGTAACCTGTGACATCACTTTGGAGCCTTTGGCGTGGGTCTGATATCAACACCCTCGTGATAGTCCTGTACCAAATCTTGTAAGCATCACTACAACCTACATATTCCCCCCCCCCCCCTTCATTTGACATGACAACGAGCTCGTCACGTGTCTCCCACAAATCCACATAATCCTCGTGAAAAATAGTCCAATCAACATCGTTACGCCCCCGGAGGTCAATATTGTGTATGTCCACCACGGTGTCACATGGGACTGGGATATCCTGCCACAAGCCAAACTGTCTAAGCACCCGATCTGGAAAGTGCCACTCTACTCTGTCATAACATATCAGAGGTACCCTGGACCTCCATATATTCTCTCCTTGTCGACAATAGTGAGGCAACTCCTCAAGCTGGTATGGCTGCCACTCAAATTGGTTATCAGTGAGCAGGTCAAGTTGGTCTCGATACACATGTAAGACATAAGTAGAAACCTCAAATAGCTCTTTCGCAGCACGCCACCTGATTATGGTTCAAAAACATCGAATTAATCAAACTAATTTTCAAGTACTTGAATCATAAGTAAATAACAAGTATGCGTACTTACTTGTACCCAGAAGGACCAGGGGGGTCTATTTGAGGCACAGACTGAAGGCCATATTCAATATTCGGACGCATGCACTGAATTCTCTCCCATACCCAAACCTATTTTATAGTTATCAAAATAAGTATATATACAAAATATATTGTAATTAATATATTAATTAACTGTAATTGGTGTACCTGTAATAACGTCAAACACCCACCAATCTGAATATTATTTGGGTTAGTGGCCCGACATAGTTCACGATACAAGTATGCTAGAGCCGCACTACCCCAACTTAAGTTGCCAATCATGTCCAAATCTTGTAGAAAGACTAAATATTTCAAATCTACCTTATTCCCTGTTAAATTAGGCATGACAATACCGCCAATCATTGCTAAAATAAGCGCTCTCGCATAATATTGCACTAATACATCAGTAGCATAATCAGGTAGTGGATGAACATGTTCCATCAACCATTTCAAATTCATCATTCTACCAGTAAATTGATTAGAGGGGGGCACAACACCGAATAAGTTGCCGCACATTTCTTGCCATTCTTCCGTGGAATAGGTTGAATCAATTCCACTAATAATATCCCCTTCAATTGGTAGACCAAGTAATACTTCTACATCTTGTAAGGTAATGGTGGCTTCGCCGATAGGTAGATGGAATGTATGAGTTTCCACACGCCACCGCTCGACCAATGCATTAATCAATGCCCAATCGTACTTGATTGCCCCAATACGATAAATACCGTAAAATCCAGCTTTAATCAAATAAGGCACCACTCTTTGGTCAATCGACGACCAAGGAATGGATCCATCCCCACGACGACACTTTAGGACCGCAAGATCTTCCCCTTGCCAAATCTTGGTAGACCGGTGCTGAGCCTGCTGAGTAAGAACCGACGAATCAATAGGCCCAGGATGTACAATATCTGTGAACTGATCGGCGTCCATCTCTGCTAAAAATTATTTGTTAACAATATAGGAAAAGAAAGCTCACTTGCTTACAAAACAATATTCTTTTGGTAGCATAAAATAGCTTATAAAAACATAATTTTCTTGTATCGTGAAATTATTTATTTGAATTATTTATTAAATCAGTTTAACCAGAATACTGATTATAAAATATTTTTCAATGAGATCAAGTAACCGTAATAATAAGTTGTTAAATTAACAATTTAACCAGAAAATTGAATACCAATAAAATCCTAATAAACATATTGGTTGAATACCAATAAAATCCATTCATGAAACTGCAATTTGTAAGCAATTTTATGGTATAAAAAATGCTGCATTTTTGCTAGCAATCATATGGCGACTCGAAGGGAAACAACAACAATTTGGTATCACTAATTATTAATCGAGGAAGATATATATCACTTATTGTTAACAAATAATTTTCAAATAATACTTTTCATTTTTTCAAAAGATAAACAATTTTCGTAATACTTACCTAAAACTCTAAACAAAGAATTAAAGGATTATCATAAGAAACTTTACATTGTAGTGAAAACATATAGCCCAAAGAATTTTATTTTTTTAAAAGAACCAAGATGATTACAATCAAGAAACGGCTTCAACCGATACAATGTTAACCATGTAAGAAAAGATTCACTCCTAAAAAAATAAACTAATTAAAAAGATAATGAATAGAATTTTAGGTAAACAATCTACGAGATAAGGTTATCAATATTCAACCCAAAATATAATATATTCTATCTCGATTCTCCTACATCAAGATATTTCCAGTCAATCATAGTAATGAAATACTTGTTTGTAAATTGTAATTTTCATCTTTGCTAGACTGTTGTGTGATGATTGTCTATTTTACGATCTAATTTAATGATATTGAAAAACAAAAATAAATTATCTGAAATCTTACAAAAGTTAATGAATTCTTTGAAACAACGGTTTGTGATGTCATTTCTTTTATCGGATTAAGGTCTCTTTGTGATGACCTTTCAAATTGCTCTAAAGTCCAGAATTATATTTCATGTCATCTAGCATAACAAATTAAAAATTTAATGCATGCTTTGTTTGATAAGAATTCAAATTTGACTTGAAATCGTTAGAATAAAAAAGAATTATGAAGATATTTACACCTCATTTTCGTACAATACTTATCTAATAGTTTGAAAAAAGGTATAATACTTAAATTAGTTACCTGATGGCGACGGAGGCGGCGGACGGAGACGGCGACGGAGGCGGCGGACGGAGACGGCGACGGAGGCAGCGGACGGAGGCGGTGGAGGTTGGCTGCGGCGATGGTATAATTTTGTGATGAAAGATAATGGGGAATGGGGAAATTAATTAGGGCACAAAATCGCTTCTAGTAATAGCGATTCTTACCTGATGGCGACAGATACGGGGACGGAGGCAGCAGACAGAGGCGACGGAGGCGGCGGTCGAGGTTGGCTGCGGGCTCTGGTTTTTGAGTTGAAGTTATAACGTTTGGATAAAAGAGGGGGATGGGTAAATATATTAGGGCATAAAATCGCTACTAGTAATAGCGATTCTTCCCATAAAATCGATACTGGTAGTATCGATTTTACCCTTGATCAATTAGTGATTAATTAGTTGGTAATTAATTTAATTAGTAAGAATCGACATTGCTAGTATCGATTTTAATTAAAAATATTTTTTTTTAATTTTCGGAGACGGTTGATAAATCGCTACTGGCAACATCGATTTTAGGTAAAATCGACACTGGCAATAGCGATTTTAACAAAGAGGTACATTCAGGGAAATACTTTTCAGTTTAGGTTATTTTAGGAAATACTTTTGTGTAATAGCCTATATAGGAAAAAAACTCGGGTTGGGGCCCAAAAAGTTTGTGGGGTTTAGACCATGTCCTAGATTGTCAAGATTGCAAGTGTTCAAGGCGGCTATGAGAAAACCTCAACATGTAATCGACAGAAATATTAATTAGTAGAGCAAGTGGGCTAATTAAGAAATACATCAATGATAAATATATATGGTGTGGTTTTACCTATGGGACTATGGGAGTCAAAAAAAAATTACGTACTGCTACTAAGAATTGCATGGAAATTTCCAACTTTTGGAAAAGTACTTTTACGCGCTTTTGCTGCAATTAGTGCTGTCAATTTATAGATTTTTCCTTTTTAGTTTCGTCGTGTACATGGCGGGACAGTTGTACGTACAATCAAAATCCTTGATTGACGGCTCGTGCATGCATACAAAGTAGGTAAAATTTTATTTTTAACCCTCTAAAATAATTGTATTTCAAAATTTATCTTTTCTTATGATACTTTGAGACCATCACTATGGGAGCCTTTATAACTCAAATTATAAGATAATTTATAAATTCTTTCAAAAAAATTAGCTCGAAGGGAGTTCTTAAATTTATGAAACTCTTCTATATGGTTAACTTTGGACTCCCAAAGTCAAGTGAAAATATTATTATATGCAGGAAAGTAGTACTTTTTTGTACTGAAGAAATATAAAGTGAAAAACTTAAAATATAAATTAGTGTTGAGTATAAAAAATATATATAACATCTCCTCTTATATTTTAAGATAAGAGGTCAGAATTTAAAAAGGCTGTTGGAGATGACCTAACAATATACGTTATTATTGTGTCACTGTCATTAATTTGAGTCTTTATCGACGAAAATCATCAATTTATATCTTATTTGACCGGAGAATTTATTTCTTGCCCAAAATCATCAATTTATGTTTTATATGATGGAATTTTTTAAATTTTAATGAAGAAATTCATGTGTCGAGTGATACTTAAAAATTGAGAATTTCATATTTTGGCTCCAAAATTTGTTTGTCCAAGTCACGTGATATGTCTATAACTTTAATTTTTTATGGAAAAACGATTATAATTCCCCTCAGAAATCAAAGATACCTATAAACATGTCAAATTCACAATCACGTTTGCCTTAATTTATATTTGAATTGTACAGTGATATTTATATTGCTAAAAATAAGTATATCCGATTCTGGGGAACTTTAGTCATTTTTTCATACAAAAAATTTGAAGTTTTATATAAACCTATCATGTGACTTGGACTTGCAAGTTTTAAAGTCAGAATCTGAATCTCCAATTTTGAAGTGTCACATGACAGGATATTCTTAGCGAATATTAAAATTTTCGTTTATATAGTACATAAATTGATGAATTTTTTTTTTTAAAAAATATTTGTCAAATAAGATATAAATTGATGATTTCCAACGATAATTAAAAAAATCGGCCATAAAAACTGAAATTAATGATGTCATTTACTACATAAGGGTCAATTTTGAAATGCATTCATTTTAGGAGGTAAAAAATGAAATTAGAATGAAGTATGATTGTATTAATTAAAGTGAAAAAATGCTATCTTATATGCAACCAAAATAAGTAGATTAATAATTCTTGTCATGATACACTAATTGGGTTATCTGTTTTCTTACAAATACCTAGGGCGGACCTGATTAATATATTAATACTATTATTTGAACTTTAAATTTAAAAAAATATATGTTTTTCTAATTTTTTTTCCGAATTTATATTAAAGTAGATCTATTAATATTGTATATAAAACAAAATTAGCTAAATAGATATATAAATATTACAAGTAAAATCTTCAAATTTGTTCGCACGAATCTTATTCGAGCCAATTTTGAAATTTGACAAAAATGTGGATTAAAATCATCAGTAAATTTAAAGACGTGGGGTTATTCTGCTAAATGAAATGTGATGGGGTAGAATAATCCTCCAAATTGGTCTAAAAGTGTCTTATTCGAGTCAATTTTGAAATTGAAAAACAACGTGGACTAAAATCGTCAGTAAACTTGAAGATGTGAGGTTATTTTGCCAACACAAAATGTTATGGGGTAAAATTATCAGATAACGTTAGTAATGACATCAATTTTACATTAAACTAACTATCACGTCATCAATTAGCGATCAATTTTTACGACAGTATAAAAAGTGATTTAATTTCTTAAATTATAATACAAATTATGACGACTTCAATTTTAATAGTACACAAGAGAGAGTCGACGTATAGATTAATACGCCAAGAGCAATATTTACATAATTAAGCATGTGACCAAGTTGACAATTCTTTTCCACGAGCAACTCTTTCATAGTACTGCTTACGCTTTTGTCGTACAGTGACAAGGACTTGTCAATCATTTTATTATTAAATGTCCATAGTCTGTCAATCATTCTAAACAACTTTTGCCTAAAATATAGGGAATAGTAACTACACTTATGTATAATAAATTTAGGGTATATTTACAAAAAACTTACAATAGTAGAAGTAGGTGATTTGGGACGAATAAAGATGGTGATAAATTGATAATCATATTTTACCAAAAGCAAGGGTTGTATGCAAATGCAACTTTGACCTCGATTAATTTTACCTACGGGGCAGAAATATCATATTTGTTCTCAATAGATACTCCTTTTACTTTTTTATTTGTTATTTTGGAATATTGTACACGAATTAATAAATATAATAAATAGTCACTCTTTCTAAGCAAAAATTCTAAAATATCATTTGATTAAATAATAATAACATTAATTAGCATTGATAATAAGCATTAACGAGAAGGGTAATATTAGTAGGAAAAAAATAATTTTCATTGAAATCATAAAACAACAAATAAAGGATTATGCTAGCATTACAGTCAAGTGTCACAACCCATAATATAAAATTGTAAAAAAAATTCAAAAAAAATTCATAGCTAATCATCAAATAAAAAAAACCCCTTTTTATAAAATAAACCCTAAACTCTAAAGTCTAAATCAAACCCTAATTAAATATTATGTCATAAATCCTAAATTCTAGACATTGCAAATGCTTTTTTAATTATGAGTTTATATTTTTATTGTAATTTTCGAGATATTTTATATTCAAATATTGATAAATGATAAGTTATCATTCGGAAAGTATTTATATGAGTAGTATCATATAATTTAAGCGCTCTTTTGTAATTTTGAAAGTTGGGTTGTTAATAGATTATAAAGATTATTTGAAGAAAAAAACCTATTAAACAAATAGTAGGTACCACGAATACCTTTAAAAGTATAAAAAATGGGATGTACAAAGGCTTGTGAAGTTTGATGCTGTGATATAATCATGCATTTTCCACAAATAAATGTAAACAATTTTTTTACCAAAGCCACCAAAAAAAAAAAAAAAGAATGGAGGGAGGGAGGGAGTATATTATTATTCTTCTTATTTGTCTCCAGGTGATTAATCAATTTAAGTGCATTTTATTCAGATTACATTAATCATTAATTATTATATAAAAAATTATTCAATAACTGTCTAAATACAAAAGTCCAAGTACAAAAAATAACAAAATTAAGCTAGCGATATTGTCAGAGAAGAGAATGTTAGTGTCAGAGCAAACTTTAGTAACTCTCTAATCTGCCCATTTTATTAGTAAAAAAAATAAATGTGAGAAAGTTAACATTCAACTTTGAGTAGTCACCTAAATTAATTGAAACAATTTATAATTCTTTTGCTAGTTCTCAATAATTTGCAGTCTTCGAAGCTATACTCTTATAATTCATTGTGAACAAAGTAATCTTTTTTTGTTCGATCAAGAGTCTTCCCACTGTGTGTGTGTGAGAAAGATTAATATAATAGGTTACATTAAATCCAATAATTAATTATCATTACATCTTCGTCGCATCATGTGTTACTGTCTTCACAGCGTCGGCTATTATTTTTTTTTTTATAACTCAGGTATCTAAGCTTACGCTAGACTAATCCTGGACCCTCAAAACTCTTGCCCTAGAACTCAGAAGGATGTGAATCGCAGAATGTACCTTCACCAAACATCGGGTCGGCTATTTTCTTTTATAATTATATAAGGTAGTCAGTCATCATATTTGACCTCAACAAACGTATTTCCTAGCATTTGCAACTAATCAATTAATTACTAAAAAATTGGCATATGTGCTGTACAAGATGATTAAGAGGAGCATTTTTATTTTATAATTAATGCTAAAAAATTCCTTCTCTTTGAACATTAGTGTTAACTTTGTGATTGAATCACATGTTATTTTACAAAAACGAATAAAATCATGTTAGAACATAAAGATTAATCTTACGGGGGTGTATGTGCCTTCAATTTATGTTTGAGTTTGATTTCATTGTAAAATAAAATATTCATACCAGTAATCGAGACAAACACAACTTCAACTTATCACATTTTTAAATACATCGAGCTCAAATCAAACTTTGAAATTTATCATTTGTCAAACTTGATTTGATATGCATAATGAATTAAAACACTCGAAACGAATATCAAGAAATTTGGTTTTAATACTAGCAAAAAATACACAAGTAAGATTAAGTAATCGGATAAAGAGATAAATAAAGATAAATAAAATAATCTGAAATTGATCATAATTAGTAAATGAACATATTTACTAGATCTGGAGCTCTAGTTTGATCATCAATATTAGGATCATGTTGCCTTTAAGACAAAAAGAAAAGTGAAAAGAAAAATGGACATGGACGTCCATGGCAAACAAGAGATCAGGAAATTGAGAGACACGGTTTTCGATTGATATATTTTAAAAGAAAAAAGAAAATTGATAGTTTATTCATTAGGAAGAAATTTAGTTGCAATAATTAACAACTTATCAACTTTGTAATGACGGGGCGTCTAGGGTGCGTCCCATTGTAATGGTCGCACGTGTGGCCATGCCTTATAAATGCTCCACGTGGCGTTGGTAACTTCCGGATTATTTTGGCAACTTAGACCGATTATTTGTAGTCTAAAATAGCCTTATGTTTATTTTTTAAAGGAAAATTAAAATAACAACTTTAAATTGAAAAGTCATTTATATCATTTTTACTTATCTTAAATTTAAAACACTTAGAACTAAATTAAACAAAGACACTTATAATCTTTCATATAATAAACCTAAAACTATAATCGATTTATTTCCATGATTGAAAAACACAATCTTCGGTTCTTCATGTAATTAGGGTAAATTCAAATTTCTTCTTTCACGTTTAGGAAAACTAATTACCAGTTAATGCAAAATCAATCTCTTCATCACGATCTCCACAAACCTAAAAATGGTGGGTAATTGTACAATCCCGGATGACGAAGTTGATGCAAGCCGTGATGAACATGGTAAGTATTTGATAAGAACTCTGGGAAATAGTTAATTCGACGATGATAATTTTGATTACATGAACAAATTAATGTAAAATTCAATCGAGTTTTACATTATATCTCAATCAAGATTACAGTTTTTTATATTATTCTCTTAATTTTGATTAAGTAAACTATTTACAGAAAATTTTGAATCCCTTAGAAATATAATTTGGTTTTATGCACAATTTGTCATAACAATCGAGTTTTACGTAAATTTCAATCGAGATTTATAGTGGTTTATAATTGATCATATTGTTCTCTTAATATTGATTAAGTAAACAATTTACAGTAAATTTTGAATCCCCTTATTCATATTTTAGCATTATGCACAATTTCTCATAACTTAGAACCAGTTAATTCATAATATATTTTTATATATTTCGGTTTCATTCATCGATTGACGAACATCATAATACAGTTCAATTACCATTTAATTTGTTGTTGTTTAAAGTTTAAACTAGATATAAGCTAATTAAACTAGATATTAGGTAATTGCTGTGTTGGTGCTAATTTGGCTATATATTCTGAAGTGTTTTTTTAAACAATCATTTGTACTACTATTTCAAGTAATATTATATATAATGTTTTGATGACATTATTGAATTACAGATATATTAGTTCGGTTATTTTTTTTTTTCAGTTAAACTTTGATTCAATAGATGTATGTTTTAAAATATTAAATTTGTATTTACTTGAATTTACCTTTTTATTTAGAGTATATAAACAGTAGTGGAACATCCTGCTCCAATATGAAAGAAAGTGTTTCGAATGTCAATTCACACAAGCACGGCGGCGACACCGACATGGAAGAGGTGAGTAACAATTTTGACCCAACTGACGATATCACTAACATTTACCGCGTTCGATCATTAACATTTAAGACTATTAAGGAAGCAGAAGAATTTTATATTTCTTATGGTAGGAAAGTTTTCTCAAAAAAAAAAACGGTAGGGAAGTTGGATTTGATGTCAGGAAGAGCTCGTTAAAAAGGAAGAGAAATAGTGGCCTCGTTTTGAGCAGGGTATGGTTGTGCGCTCAAGAGGGCTTTCGTTCAGAAAAAGTTAAAGATTATGATCGGAAGCGGGAAGCAAAGGTAGAGACACGGTGTGGATGCAAAGCTAGTTTTCTTGTTGCTATTGATAATTCTACGGGAGAATATAAAGTGGCGAGGTTCGAGCCCCAACACAATCATCCTCTTGAAACTTCCGATACATCTCATAGTTTATGCTGTAATAGGTAAATAAGCTATTCCAAATCTAAAGTGTTTTATTTTATTGTAATTAGTTAATTAATTTCATTACTTAGAGACTGACTTGTTCCAAATTTGCATATAGATATTTGACCCCATCAACAAAGTCAATGTTGAACGTGATGACAAATGTCGGATTTAGACATTCTCAGGTTATGGATTTTTGTAGAAGAACTGGGGGGAGGCAGCGCTAGCGATGTATTTAATAGAAAAGATGGATACAACTATTTGATCAGTCAATGATTGAAAAGGATCGAAGGTGGCGATATGAATACTCTTTTGGGTCTTCTCGAAGGTATGAAGATGAAAGACGAATCCCTCAGGTTCAAGTACACTGTCGATGGAAACGGGGCACTTACAATACTTTTTTGGTGCGATGGAATGTCGAGAGCTGAATATGAGCAGTTTGGTGATGTTGTTTTATTTGATAGTACGTACAAGACCAACATGTACCGTTTTCCTATTGTTCTATTCTCCAGAGTCAAATGTCATTTGTGCACTTGTATATTTGGAATTGCTATTTTATACAGGGAGATGATTGAATCATAAAGGTGGTGGCTATAGACTTTCCGCGAAAGCATGAATGAAAAATCTCCTATTGCAGTTTTGACAGATCAGGACACGTCAATGCGTGTTGTTGTGCTTCATGAATTTCCTGAAGCAAAACATCGGCGTTGTTGCTGGCATATCTCCCGTAATGCCGAATCAAATATTAAAACTAGAGATTTTTCAGAAATGTTCTCCAAGTTAATGAAAAGGTCGTGCCCTATTAATGAATTTGAAGAAAGATGGTCTGAATTGATTGAGGAATACGGTGTTACAAACCATCAATGTATATTAGAAATTAAATCAAAACGGAATCAGTGGGCAGAAGCATTCTTTCAGTGTCATTTCTTTGCTATGATGAGGTGGACACAACGTGCAGAATCCATGAATTCATTTTTAAAAAAGAAGGTGCGTCCCGACTTCAGTTTAACGGATTTTTTTAGACATTACAACAACGGTTTTTAAAAAAAATTAGGAAACAGTATTATCAATTACAAAAAGAATCTGAGGAGCCACCAAAAGAACTTAAAGTTGGATTACTACGAAATCTTCAAAACCATGTTGCACGCATATGCACGAGAGCTATACTGGATCATGTACTAAAGGAGATAAATGCATATGAGAATATTGTTGTTCAGAGTACGTCTTTACTTAAAGATCGGCGGTACTAATTCCAATTTGGCGATCATACCATGAAAAATCCTCGCAGTTTTGCTGCCATCATTGATCTAGATGAATCCATATTTGAGTGTGAATGTCTGATGCTTCAATCTGATGGAATTCCTTGTCGGCACATAATCTGTGGATTCAAGAATATGAGAATTTCAACCTTTCCCAAAAAGAGTATTAATCCTCGGTGGTTTGTTGAAGTTGGCAAGAAACTCAGAACGGATTTCCCATTCCCTTCGGACAACAAACCTACAGAATTTCGGTTTGCTAAGATGAACATGGAGTGTATGCCATTCTCAAAGTTATCCTCCAAAAAGCATAAAACATTCTTTGATAAATCAATTAATCTAGTCAGAAATTTGATAGCGGCGGTTGAGGATGAATCCGACGCACTTTCAGAGTCTGATGGTGAGGAAATTCCAAAATAAATTGTGAAACATTCCCTCAATGTTGTAGATCCTGATAGGATTATTCCTAAAGGTGGAACCAAATCAAAGAGGCAATGTTGTGGCTTGTGCAAGTCAGTTCTTAGTTGTTGTTATTTTGATAATGTCATGATTCTTTTATCATATCCCGTGTGTAATCTTGTTCTTATCATGTGTATTACTTTTTCAGGAAAATCGGACACAAGTCAACCACTTGTGAGCTAAATCCAAAATTTACGGGTACTTCACGTGGGAGGCAAAATACACCTCCCACTAATTCTCAAATGCCCCATGAACCAACAAAAGATGATTATGTTGGCGATGACGATGAGACCCAACCTTCGATGAATCAACCTTCACCAAGCATGTCGTCTCTTGGTATGCCTGAGAATCGCAACACTCACACCAATATTCTCTTTAGTATGCACCATCCTTAATTTCAAAGTACAAATGCTGGTATTGGTTCTCAAGTACGATTTCCAATGAATCCACATGTTAGAATTTTTTTGTTTCGTATTATTACAATTTTTCAACTTTAAGTGCTTCATTTTATATTGTCTTTTAATGCATAATAAAATAATGTTTTGGTATGTACATTGCAGGCAGAGCCAAGCACTCACAATCCTTATTCGTTTCTGAGTTATATTCCTGGCTTTCCTCCACAAAATTGGAATCAATTGTTTTGTTTCTTTGTTTATATTATTTATCCCAGTTTTTTTAATCATTATAAGATTTGACCATTTTTTTGCTTTTTCCTCACTTCACCCATGAAATGTATATATTTTAGCACTTAAGTGAAATTATTTAATAAAAATTAATGTAATGTATTGATTGAATGAGAATATTTGTTAAATATGATTTTTAACATTTGAAAATAGAATATTAATGTTCTTTCACGCTGAGCTTTAAATGCAAACCTATCTCTCTTCAAAAAATTATTTATTGTGGAAGTTCAAAGGTTGTATTGTCTATATAAAAAGAAGTCATTATCTTGAAGATCTCCACACGATCTTACAGCAGTCACAGGACTAAAGTAAGTATCCATCTCCTATTTTTGAAGTCTTACTATAATGTTATTTTATTTTGATTTTTGTTGTTTTCCTTTAAAGAGATATTTCATTTATTGTTGAAGGTTTCCTTAAACCTTATCATGTTCTGAATGTCTATATAGATTGTGCTACTACAATGATGAGGACTAGACGCATGCGTTCAGATGACATGAAGCTCAAGGATGGATGGACTAACTTAGAGAACTGGACTTTTTTACATCTGCTACACCGAGAGTCCAAGACCGGCAACCTCAAAGATGTTCAACAACTTACTACTGCCTGTCAACACATAGCAACTCAAATGACTGACCGTTTGATCGTTGATTTAGTTTGCAATCAATGAAATTTGGAAAAGATGCATAAGCGACAGGTGGACTTTAATAAGTTTTTGGAGACTCTTGTAGTTACTTATGACCCTTTGACATGTACCTCTAAAACAAATAAGAAATATTGGCAAGGGATTACTGCCAATGTAAGTACTAAGTTCAACATTTTATTGATTCACAACTTTTTCATCATTTTAATGAATATGTATCTAATGTTGTGTCATCTTCCTTTTGATTCAAGGCCCTGAAATTTTTAGGGATTTCCGAATGAATGGTGAACCAAATCATTTGTTGTTAACATATTTGTTTAATTACAATGTTGTTGGAACCTTCCCACGAGACCTAACTGAAAGTCCACAATTTCCTATAGATCTGCGAGATTTAGATGAAGACGAGCTTGCAGTTGTTCCTGTTGATCAGGATGAGGTGCTTTCTCCTGTTAAGTTCGATGATGGTAATGAAGTTTTCCCGCGTGAGAATGTGGCTAGGGAGTGCTCTGGAACTGGGAAGGATGAAGATGGTGGATTGTTCGGGTTAGGGCTTTGGGAGATTAATTAAATGGTCTTTTTGATGTTTTCCTTTAGTGATTAAGGCTATGTTTGTTTTATGTGTTTTCATTAGAATGTTTTGTTGAAGGAACTTGGAGTCCTTTTGAATTGTCCATTGCTAGTGCACTTGTTTGCATGGTGTTGTGCATAGCAATGGCTCACTATGTACTGTTGGCATATGTTTGCCTTTTAAATGAATGGGTACTATTATTTTATGCTTCACATGATGTCCATATAATTTTTCTACTGATTATGATTCTTGAATAAAGATACAATTGATATGAAAAAGAAACTGGAATATTCCTGCACTGGTATATTGTCAAGAATCAAATCTCCCCAATTGCAGACCAATCTTTCAAGCAAAGAGTAGCAATCACATGTTCATATAAGGGGGTATTTGCCAAAAAAAAAGAAGTTTAAGGCAAAAATGTACAAATTTTGCATCTGATGAAATATATATCATTACACATGAGTTGATTAATATACACTTCTTTAAAAAACGTGTGACAAGGGAATCAAATCTTACACCCACACTTTATAGGCAGAGGCATTGTAAGATCTTGTGACTTAAAAAAAATTGCATATTAGGCCTTCAATATTCTTGTAAATTTAACTTTATCCCACATGAAATCTGCTATATAAAGTAGACACAATTCAACAATGCAATATATTGAGGTCAGTTCAAAGTTTTGATAAAGTTTGGAATGGCCAACTTCAATCCCCGTCCCCAAGCTCATTTTTTTTAAACGACAAATGACCCAAAGAAATTGACGCTTACTTTATTGAGTTCTTGTCTAATGAAGGCTACTTTCAAAATGCCATTTTTATTTATAACTTCAGTCACGTTCTTACGGTTGCTCGTAACGACTTGAACGTGTATTTTCAACGCTCTTTCACTTTGAAAGAGATAATTGCAAAATTTTACAGGTTTAAGCGTAGACATGCGATTTATTCGCATATGAGGCACATGTCAGGTTATTATTTGGTTCGTGACACCAACAACATTGGTGATGAAGGCAAGGAAATTGTGAGAAATTTTTGCATGGTATGTTTAATCTTTGTTGTTATTATTGATCAATTTTGCAATATTATCATACATTTTACATTGATATAAACACTTCACTTGTTCAATTGAAGGAAAATTCGTTCTATGAAGCATACGCTATCAACGGAGACGAAAAATGGGTGGATATATGTGAAATATTTGGACATGATGTACTTGAATTTGCTGGAGGTTTACCGGCTTCACCAATTAATTTTCAGTGGTTCGAACAAGATGATGGTCCGGATGTTGGCCAAGAAACACCCGTGCCGCAACCCATAAACCCGTCCCAAATCCAATTTTCCCCTTTGGATAATCAAGATTTTTGGATTGACTTAGAAAATTATCACAACACTTCTCCTAACTCTGAAAGTGACGCATGTGAGCAAGCTTCAACTGTTGCTAAGTGTCTCTGGCCGGACGAAGGGTCGTCACAGGGTTCGATCAAAGGAAAAAAAAATTGTTAGATTGCATGTTTTCCCTCTCCCTTTTAATGTCAACTATCATCTTCATGTTGTTGGACTAAGGATTTATGGATCCCATTAACTACGTAATTAGGCCGGGCTATTATGTTTCCTAAGATATAATTCATAACTATAAACAAATATTTATTCTATATAATATAAATTGTATGCGGAATCTTTCCAACAAAACTAAATTATTGTAAAACATTTCCAGGGGGTATTTGCAACAACCCATTGATTAGAATGAAAAATATTTCCAAGGGGGTATTTGCAAGAAACCATTGATTAAAGAATGTAAAACATTTCCAGTGGGAGTATTTGCAACAAACCATTGATGAAAGAATGAAAAAGCATTTCCAGGGGATATGTTGGTCCCAAGTGGTCAGTTGAGGTCTAGAGGAGGGGGGGGGGGGGTGAATAGACCTCTTAAAATTTTAGATTTAAAAACTTTTCAAGTCGTCTATCAGCAGACTAAGCTGATCGAGAGTTGTAAGCAGACTAGGATGATCGCGCACAAAGCTTGAACAGCAGAGTTGCAGCAGACTAAGCTGATCGAGAGTTGTAAGCAGACTAGGCTGATCGCGCACAAAGCTTGAACAACAGAGTTGACCACTCTTCTGATGATAACTTAGCTGATTTCAGTAAAATCAATTTTCTATCAGATTACTTGCAGCGGATTTTAAACAGTCTTTTTCACAAGTAACTTAGAAAGAATTTTATCCACAGTTTTTGCAAACTCCTTTTGAAAAATCCTTCTACTGGTTTTCTAAGTGTTCTTATGCAATTTGAAAATATGCAAGAAAATAATGCAAGTTAAAACACAAAGAATTTTTATAGTGGTTATATGGATAAAAATCTTTAATCCACTCTTCCAAGTCACTAAGATCTTGGGTTATACTATAAACACACAGTTTACAATATACAATGCTTACGTTCTACAACAAATGATGAGCCGTAAGTTCACAGCAGGAAATCACAAAGAAACTCCTACCCTCTAAAGTAATATCAATCACTTAGACGGATATCTACTTCTCACAACACTCCTCTGTTACAGATTCACTCAGAAAATGTTCTCCTTTTGCTTCAACATAGCTTCTGTCAACAAATGACTTCAGCAAACGAGTGAGCTGTTCTTGAGCTTTTTGAGACTTAGAGAAATTCTGCTTCGCATATGAAATCTCAGATTATTGTGTTGTCTCTAACTCTATTTATACTTGTATTTGAAATCTATCCGTTAAAGATGAGACAAATTTCAAAGCTACAAGTACTGGTCCCCCATTTCCTGGAACGGCTCTCTGCAACTGTTGCACTGTACAGTCTGCTGTACTTTCCTGTCAGTCACATTAAATGCACCCTACTGATCCGAGGTTGTCTTCAATCATTTTCCATTAATACCCTTTTTAGCATCATTTATTACTTCCAGTGCATTTATTACCGTTTGGCAGACTTCTTGATCTCTTCCACTCTGCTGATCGAAGTGACCCGTCTGATAGATACTCTGCTGATCAAACTTGAACTAATCTGATTTGAGTCTGCTGATAACCTACCCTTCTGATTTCGAATTCAGCATAAGATCGGTAGTCTTCTGGACCTTGAACTTTTGACCCTTCTGATAGTCCTTTTACTTGGTCAAAATTCTTCTAAGGGGTCTAAGCATTCCTTACTTAGCTGATTTTGATGTTTTGGAAATCATCAAAACCTCCCTCAAATTCTTATACTCTATCTTCATCTTCATACAACAATTTCCCCCTTTTTGATGATGACAAAACCTTCAGCTAAGTACCTGTGACTAAGCTAAAGTTATAATCCTCAAGAATTTCTAAGATAGAAATAATTTGTTGGAAGAAAACTTGAACTTCTATAGATTTTGAGATTCATTACAAGTTACAAGTTATCTGATGAGATAGACAGAAAATAAAATACAAGAGATTACAAGAAAATAAGCATCCTAGTCTAGTCCTTCTTCTCTTCTTGTTCTTCATCATTCTTTTTTTCCTTGTCTTCTTTATTTTCTACTTTGTCTTCTTCTGATGATACTAAATCATCATCTTCATCTTCTTCATCACTTGAGGAGTTTAAGGCATATACTCTTTTCTTCAGCTCCTCCAAGTTTTTGTATTTCGTATATGGATTTAGTTGTGCTTCTGCTGAGTCCTTGGATGCAGCAATTTCTTTATCTGTCTTTGCTGGTTCCTTGGACTGTTCCGATTCAGAAGAGTCAGAGTTATCAGCTTCTTTTTTATCCTTCTACTCATCAGCAGTCTGATCAACTGGTCTGCTTGTATTTTCTTCTGTCTTCTCAGCAAACTCCTCTAGTTTTTCAATCACTGTTTCAACAGACTTTTCAGCAGCAGTTTCAGCAGTCTTATTAGCATCAACAACCTCTGTTGCAGAGCCATTATCTTCCCACTTTTTGTCATCAGTAGCAGGGTTGACAAGTTGCTCTTTTGGAAATTCCTTAGGCAAAACTGGTGTGATGTTGATTGCCTCACTAAGAAGTCTGACATTCTCTTCAACTGCATCCATATGAACGTCTCTTCTTCCCTGTTGTGCTTCAGCAAAAGTCTCCTCCTTTCCAAAGGTTAGATCAATTTGATCCAGGAGCTTACCCTGAGTTTTGAAAATCAGTTCAGCAGCTGTGGTGAAGGTCTTAAGCATGCCCAAGCTTGCTTCTACATGAGCAGCCAGTGCTTCAGCAATAACTCTGTGGACACTATTCCACCCAGCTGTATTGCTTTGAGTTCTTGCTCCAAGTGTTTCCAGGTCCAACTTGATAGTTTGTATATCCTGTTTGATTTCAGCAATTTCTGCAACTATCTGTGGACTGGGAGCAGCAGCAGGGGGTTGTCTTTCAACAACAGCAGTAGACATCAGAGCAGAGGCTATCTCCTTAAACTCTTTTAAGTGCTATCTGTTTTTGTCCTCCATCTCCTTCACGGCATTAGATATTATCTATTGAATAGATTCCAGCAGGGTTGGCTGAATAGATGAGGAAGTTGAAGTTGATGGGATATTTGCTGGGCTAGGAGTGCTTTCCTTCTCCTTTGCCTTTTCTGTTGTTGGTTCTTGGACCTTTCTAGGTTCATCTGCAATTGTAACAACATCAGAACCGTCAGTAGAGATAACAGTTTTATGTGTAAAAACCCAAGCAGGGTGAATGGTGCTGTTGTCTGCTCTGGCAGTTCTTCATATGTCTTAACTGCAGGTCCAAAAACAATTTGTTGAAGACTAGGCAGGGGAGTCATAAAACTTGGTTGTTCCTTCTGGCACATTGTTTTCTTTGACCACATATCCAGGGTGATGGAAATGGCCAACTTTACTGCTCTTTCCAGCAGGTCTTCTCCCTCAGCAGGGTCGTCTGGAACAGAGTCTCTTATCTTCTTGGCCTCAGACTTGGCCATCTTCCTTAGTTTCCATCTGAACATATCCATGAAGAAGTCTGAGTCAAGAGCTTGCTTCTGTCATCCAGATTTCAGCCAGCTTAACACCCAAGCTTCCTCTGCTGAAAACGCCTTCCATTCAATTATCTGCTCCTTAGTCTTTGTCAGTCTGTATTCTCTCCATCTGTTGTACCTTATTTTCTCCTTGACAAACAGACTCTGGCGGATGAGCAAGTTATTGTACTTTCCTAATTCAGCCTCAAACCTCTTATACGCCTCTGGATTATCAAGCACAACAGTTAAGACATACTTGAGTTCAGATTTCTGCTTCTTAGGCTCCTTTGGTCTAGGCATCATTTGCCTTGGCTGATATGGGTCCCTTGGCTCCTCAATTCTGATGCCACCACTGTACCTTGGACCATGGGCATCCTTAGTACTGGCTTTTATGGCAGCAGACAAGTCTTCTGCTTCCTTTGCAGCTAACTCTTCTGGTGTCATCTTTTTAGCCTGAGCTTCCAGCTCGCTGAGTTTCACTGCTTCCTTGTATTTTGCCTCTTCTTTCTTCTTCAGCTCTCTCTCTTCTTTTCTTTTCTGAGCGGCAGATACTTTCCCTTTGCCAGTTCTTTTCCTTTTGGCAGAAGGGTTTTCCACAACCTTTAGAGGTTGAGCATCAACTGGTTGAGGATGTATGAGCAGAGGTTCACCCTCACCAATTGTGCTAGTCTGTTATTCTGTCTCCGTGACATCAGACTGAACCAATTCTGAGTTGACAGCAGGCTCCTCAACAGACTTCTCTGTTTGGTCAACGGGTCTCTCTGCTGATGCTGTATCCTCCCTCACTTTTTCAATTGGTTCTTCAGAGAAAGTTACCTTCATCCTAGCCTTGGACTACGTCATGGCTCCAGTTGGCTGAGGCTCAACAGTAAGCCTCTTTGCAGAGCTCGTTGTTCTTCTTTTCAATTCAACCTGAGCCGGTTCGTCTGACTCAGTTCGTTCAGGAGATGCTGTTGCTGCACTTTCTCCCAGTTCCTTAGTCACTTGAGTGACTATTTTGTTCACAATGTCTGAAGCAGACTCTACTGATCTGGCTTCAACAGCAGGGTCTGCTGTTTGATCAGTAGACTTACTAGTCTGTCCAGCAGTCTTGGCCTTCTTCGTAGCACCGACCTCTTTAGTGTTCCCCTTTTCTTTTCTCTTGGGGGTAGTAGCAGCCTTTTGCTCTACTCTTACTGGTTCATACTTGTGGAACCTTTTTAGAGCATGAACCACCTTCCCATTTACCATTTGGCAGTTCAATGCCAAGAACAGATGACTCAACAGAATGGCATGTCCATTTTTCTTGACAAACAAAATGTTGAACATATGAGCAGCCCCGTTCACATCCAGGCCGTAGTAAATGCAAGCCATGGAGTGAAACCTCCTCCTTGGTAACCCATCCAGTGAGCTGGTTGAACACTCCAGCACTTGGGCAATGATGTCAGCAAATCGTTGATACTCGTCTTTCAGCTGAGTCTTCATCATTGTGCCCGAAATTTCTTCTCCCTTCTTAGCACCGATTGCCCAGAACTCTTCCTCTTTCTGGGAACCAAGAGTAGATACTTCTCCTCCTTTATTCTTCAACCCATAGATTTCACTTAAGACGACAGGGGAAATGCAGATCGTTTTCCACCTACCTTTCCAATCATTGTACTCTTCGTCATATAAATTTTTCTACTTTTATAGAAGTCAGCAACATCTTCTAGGAAGGCCATCTCCTCATGAGCTTCAAGAACCATAACCAACCCAGACTCTATGATTTTGTCCAATAAATACTTCATGAGTTGAGTTCCTATTGTGTAGAACCCAGCGTAGCTCAAAATATCTTCCTTCTGGTCCAACCATTGATTGATTTTGAGTGATTTTTTTGAGATTGAAGAACTTTAAGACATAAAGCAGGAGATTAGTAACTTCTTGAGTGCTTAGAATATTTAGGGTGCATAAGTTCGACTCCTCTGATCAGATCTGGATTTATAGATTTCTATCAGTTTCGGTTTTCGTGATTTACATGATCCGTTAGATCGTGTGAGCGAGATTTACAGATTTCAAAAATTATATTTTAATGTCAGATGGGCGGGAAACTCAAACGACACTGGCATGTTACTTATAAAAGCGCGTTTTTGAATATAACGTTTTTAGTACACACTTATATAATATATCAGATGAGTAGAGTTTAACTTATCTGACAGACAAGTGATCTGATATCTGATATTACTAGTGAAAGCCAATAACTAGTAATCTTCCTCTGTTGTTTGTCAATCCAACAAGATAAATTAATCTTCAATCTTCAAGAATTAAGAACATATCTTCTGAACACATAACTCTAACTAACTGTCATTAACAGATTTCATCCGTAGATCAAGAGTACCGCTAGTCTTACACGTTCCCCCTGACTTCAAGAATTCATCAGTTAACTAGTCTGTTGAGAGTTAACCTTGAAGATGATAAGATGAGTAAGCTGATGAACTCGAGTCTCCTGATGAGTTCCCCCTCAGCTTATGCATCCAAATTAAGTAGTCCTAGTTCAGCTCTTAGAGTTGAAAACCTTGCATCACTTAGTGGTTTGGTGAAGATGTCAGCAATCTGATTGTCAGTATGAACATATTCAATGATGACATTTCCTTTTTTCACATGATCTCTGATAAAGTGATGTTTGATCTCGATATGTTTAGTCCTTGAATGATTTGTAGTATTTTGAGTAAGTGAGATGGCACTTGTATTATCATAGTAGATTGGAATTCCACTATTCTTTATGTTGTAATCTTCTAGCTGATGCTTCAACCAAAGTATATGTGCACAACATGCTCCAGCAGCGATGTATTCAGCTTCAGCAGTGGAGATAGAAACTGAAGTCTGCTTCTTACTCATCCATGAGATCAGACGACTTCCCAAGAATTGACATGCACCTGTAGTACTCTTCCTATCAATCTTGCAACCAGCAAGGTCAGAATCCGAATAGCCAATTAGCTCAAATCCTGATTCTCTAGGGTACCACAATCCCAAATTCGGTGTGCCTTTAAGGTATCTGAGAATCCTCTTGGCAGCTAATATATGAGATTCCTTAGGATTTGATTGATATCTAGCACAAACCCCAACATAATACATAATATCTGGTCTGCTAGCTGTAAGATATAACAGTGACCCAATTATGCCTTTGTATTTCATGATATCCACTGATTTGCCATCTTCATCATTATCCAGACGAAGTCCAGTAGACATAGGAACACTAACAGTAGAGCTAGTTTCCATACCAAATTTCTTGAACAGATCATTTGTGTACTTAGCTTGGTTGATAAATATTCTATCAGGAAACTGTCTAACTTGCAAACCAAGAAAGTAATTTAGTTAACCCATCTTGCTCATTTCAAACTTGTTTTGCATCAGCTTGGAGAACTTGTCACACATCTGTTGGTTAGTTGAACCAAAAATAATATCGTCATATATTTGCACAAGTAATATATGTTCTTCCCATTCAACAATATCTACTTTACCTTTTCGAAATCATTTAATTAAAAGAAAATCAGATAAAGTGTCATACCATGCTCTTGGAGCCTGTTTCAGTCCATAGAGGGCTTTCTTTAGACGACATACCTTATCTCCTTGTAGATAGACTTCAAATCCAGGTGGTTGTTCAACGTACACTTCTTCTTGCAATTCTCCATTAAGAAAGGCAGACTTCACATCCATCTGATAGACAGTGAAGTTCTTGTGAGCAAAAAAGGCAAGAAACAGTCTGATAGCTTCAAGTCTTGCTACTGGTGCAAATGTTTCATCAAAGTCAATGCCTTCTTCCTGGCAGTAACCCTTGGCCACTAGTCTTGCTTTGTTTCTGGTAACAATACCATCTTCATTCATCTTATTTCTGAAAACCCACTTAGTGCCAATGACTCTTTGATGATTTGGTCTAGGAACTAAGTACCAGACTTCATTCCTTTCAAATTGATTCAGCTCTTCTTGCAGCTTCAATCCAGTTAGAATCACTGAGAGCTTCTTCAACTTGTTTAGGCTCTATTTGGGATAGAAAACTGACAAACATAGCATCATTTGCAGCAACTCTTCTAGTCTTTACTCTATCCAACGGATCACCAATCACTAACTCTGGTGGGTGATTCCTGAGACATCTGAGATCAGGTTGCAAATCAGGATGTTGTCCTCTTGATTGATCTTGCAACACTACTGTTGGAGTTCCAGTAGTAGTTTGTTGAACATTTGTATTCTGTTGAATCTGTCAGCTGTTGGTAACTCGTCTGTTAGACAATCAGTGGACTGATTTTGAACAGCACTTGAGCTAGCAGCTGAGTTGAGATCAGGTGGTATGATGGGTACATATTCTTCATTTCTTTCAACACTTAATTTCTGAAAATCAGTAGACAGATTTGAATTGCACTTTGATTCTTTTCAGAAAATTGGTTTGGTTCATCAAATACTACATAAATAGATTCTTCTACAAGTAAAGTTCTTTTGTTAAAGACTCTTCAAGCTTTACTAACAGTAGAGTACCTACAAAAACAGCTTCATCAGCCTTTTCTGCAAAAGCAGTAAGGTGATATTTTCCATTATTTAACACAAAGCATTTACAACTAAAAATTTTAAGGTAATGAATGTTTGGCTTCCTGTTGTTCCAAACTTCATATGGCATCTTGTCATGATTTTTGTTGATCATGCATCTGTTCTGGGTGAAGCAGACTGTATTTGATGTTTCTGCCCAAAATCTTTGAGGCAGTTTTGCTTCAGTTATTATTGTTCTGGTAGCTTCCTTCAGAGTTCTGTTTCTCCTTTCAGCAACTCCGTTTTGTTGAAGGGTTCTGGCAGCAGAGTACTCATGGTTGATTCCTCTGGCATTACAATACTCTTCAACAGTAGAGTTTGTAAACTCAGTCCCTCTATCTGATATGATCTTTAATATCTTCATGCTTTTCTCATTCTGGACCAGTTCCATCAGATTAGTCAGATGCTCCTTGGTTTCACTTTTCTTCTTCATGAAAATCACCCAAGTGTATCTTGAATAATCATCCACAACAGCTAGGCAGTATTTATTTCCACCGTTGCTGATTAGATCAATGGGTCCAAAAAAGTCCATATGTAGTAGCTCCAAAATCCTTGTAGAATATTGGTGCTTCTTGCTTTTGAAAGATAACTTGATTTGTTTACCCTTCTTACATGCGTCACACATCTTGTCTTTGCTCATGACTGTTTTTGGAATTTCCTCTACCAAATCATTCTTGATTAATCTGTTTATGGTCTTGAAATTCACATGATTCATTCTTTTGTGCCAAAGCCAACTAATTTCACTCGGTGTTGATGCCACCAAGCAGACATTAGAATCCTTGCCGCAGAATTCCAGTCGACTTCATAAATATTTCCTTGTCATCTTCCAGATAAGATGACCTTCTTTGTACCAATATGTTCAATGTAGCACTTATCCGATGAGAAGATAACTGAGAAACCTTTGTCACAAAATTGACTAATGCTCAGCAGATTGTATTTGAGGCCTTGAACATAAGAGACGTCAGATATCTCAATGTTGACTTTGAACAGCTTTCCGCATGCTACAACCTTGCCTTCTTTGATGTGTCCAAATGTAACTTTCGGACCGTCCACATCAACCGCATCTGTTAGTTCATGTATGTTGCCACACATGTGTCTTTTGAACATCCACTGTCCAAGTACCACTTCTTTTCTACTTTACTCCTACTCCTAATCCTAACCTACAAAACAAAAGAAAATTGTTTTAGGTACCCTTTATTGAGAGGATCCTTGAGGATTAGTGTCACCCTTGACAACCCAAGATGTTGAAGTCTTAGGCTTCTTAGGTTTCTGAGATTTGGCAGGAGCATGAATAGGTTTATCTTCATCATATTCAGCAGATGTGTTATGTTGATAATCAGTATGATAAGGATGATGTTCATAAGCAAAGTATGGTGCATTATATGCATTATATGCATGCATTGGATGAGCAGGGTAAGGAGCATAGTATTGTGGAAATTGAGGTGCATGATATATAGGTGGATATGAAGCAGGTTGCACATAATATAATGACTCATTTCCATACCAAGCATTTTGATTTTTCTTGTTCTTATGCTTCTTTGGTTTACTAGATGCTTGCTCATTAACAGACGACTTAGTTTTGTTACTAGTCTGGTTGGTTTTACTTTTATCAGCAGACTTTCTAGGACTCTGATGTTTAGCTTTACCAGTCTGTTTTTCTATTTTTCGCTTTTTGCTCTTCTTAGCCTTAGGAGCTTTCTTCTCCTTTAATTATTTCTCAAGTGAAGCAGGTTTGGTTGTCTAAACATACAAAATGACCTTACTATTGTCAGCATATATGAATTTTTCAGTATGATTCAGTTCTAACTTATCATCTTCTATTCGCTAGATATATGCGTGGATGCAACAGATGACATATCATGAGACTCTATAATCTTTTCAAGTTCCATGATTTTACCCTTATATACTTCACATTCAGCTTTCAGAGATTCATTTTCTTGCTCAAGCAGTTTGTAATCGGCTGATTCTATCGGTCTTTCAACCTTAAGTTTCAGTGAACTATTTTGCCCTCTTAGCAATATCATCTCTTCCTTAAGCTTAGCAAATGCATCAACAGTACTTGTATTATTAACAATCATTTGCTTAAATGAATTAAATAATTCATTATCAAGGGGAGTTACCTCATCCTTAGAATCGTCAGATTCCTTGGCCATCAGACAGATAAGAGCAGGGTTCTCATCTTCAGTAGATTCTTCTTCAGAGGTGTTTGAATCTGCATCAGACGAGTAGATAGCAGCAACCTTCTCTGCTTCAGCCATCAGCACTTTGCCTTCCTGATGTTTTCTCTCCTTTCTTATTCTCTTCTCTTCTTCCGTGTACTTTTCAGCTTTAGGATATGGACAGTCTCTGATGAAATGTCCCAATTTTCTGCAATTATAACACATTAGTTTGGATTTATAAGCATTCTTACTATCATGAGAAGAAGAAGTAGGATTAGAAGTAGAAGCATTGTTGTATTTGTTATTCATTTTTCTTTTGTAGAACTTCTTGAAATTATTAATCAGCAATGCGACATCTCCAGCAGTGTACTCCTTTTTGTTGAGCAGTGTGGCTTCATCAGATGAGTCCACTTCTTTGTTCTTGTTTGCTGTTCTTCTTGGGTTTTCAGCAGCAACCAGTGCAGCTGTGGGGCCTGAAGTTGAGGTTTCTTCAATACCCATTCTTGGCAGTTTATACTCGTATGCCTTGAGTATGGAGAACAGCCATGTAAGAGAGATCTTCCCCAGATCCCTTGAATCTTCCATAGCCAACACATTCATGTTGAATTTTCGGAGGCAGGGCCTTCAGTACTCTGACAGTGATCTCTTTGTCTGTGAAGGTCTTTCCCAGCTTTAGAACTTCATTCAGCGTCCTTGTAAACCTTGTATCCATCTGGTCAATGGTTTCCGCAGACTTCATCTTGCAGTTGTCTAACTTTTCAAGAGCAACACTCAGTTGGTGCTCCTTTATGGCTTCGTTTCGTTCGCTCATGTCACGGACCTTATCCCACATTTCCTTTGCAGTTTTGCAATGCTTGACTTTGTCAAACCGATCATTGTCCAGGGCCTTGGTCACGATGAAACGGTCAACCTTGTCCAGATTGAACAGCTTGACTTCCTCAGCTGTCATCTCTTCAAGTTCTTTATTCACCACTATGTCAACTTCATCAACATTTATATTCTTGGTGATCTTGAATGGACATTTGGTGATACTGTTGGGTTTTTATGGGTATAATTGTCAACTACAACAGTGCGGAATTTAAAATTTTTGTTTATACACCAAATCCCAGGGTTTCTTATTAGCACATATGAATAAAGGTTGAATTTATTTTCAGCATGCATATACTAAAATTAAATAAATGGTAAAAACTATTTTACCTCACCACAGGCAAGGTGGTGGTTTTTCTCCGGTCTTCAGTTGTTCACTAGAGCACCCCAAGTGTTGTGCCTCTAGAGAAAGTCCACACCAGATGGATTTGAGTAACTTCGCGTAATCCCCAGGCTCAGAACTAGGATTAAGGAATAGTCTCGTCAGGAATTGGATTCAGATCCGGGAAGAAAAACTTGGGGAAAAATCCTACACAGGGGTGGGGCGATTTCAGAGAAAACTGAACAGGGAGAGAAATCGATTTTTCCTTTTGATTGGGATGGCTGAAAATTTCGACCTCCTCTCCCTATTTAATGGGGTTGTTAGTTTGTTGAGATTTTCTTGCTATCTTGAAGAGATTATGATATATCTTTTATATTTAGAAGAGTCCTTCTAGATATAAAATATATTTCTTTGCATATCTTTCCTTATCTCCTAAGGAAACAAGATATGTCATATCTCTTCACAAGATATGCTATATCTCTTCACAAGAAAATCTTTCCTAACCTTTCCCAATTAAAATCGGCCCTTGACTAATTAATTATAAGATTAATTAGTTTCCTAGCATGGTGCGGCCATGCTTGATTAATTGATCATGAGATCAATTAATTTACTCAACCATGCCCACATGCTCCATTAATCTTTAAATCAATTCAATCAAGTCACCCTTAGCAAAAATCGGCCCATGTAAGATTAATCAGTCCTAGATTAATTTATCTTAACAATAATTGGCCCATATGCTTTAATTAATTAATCCATTATTAATCAATTAATCCCTTTTCAATTAACACCTTAATTGAGGATTTATTCATTAATCAGTTACTTCTAATTAATGATTCTCCACTCAGAATTAATACTTTAATTCTTGATTAACTAATTAGTTACTTCTAATTAATTATTCTTCCTTTTGAATTAATACTTTAATTCATTTATTGATTTAATTCCTTAAATCAATTGATTCCTTCCAGACTGTCACTGTCCAACTGTATTGTGTGTGACCCTCTAGGTTCACCATCAATTGGCACCAGGCCCACGACTTTCGTGATTTAATTAGTGAGCAATTTAATATGTAATTAATTGCTCCGATCAATTAACCACTTTAATTGACCACTCCAGAATTAATTTCCTTATTAATTCAGGAGTACCCACACCTCATGGTCGATGTCTAGCCACAAGCCCATGAGGCCCAACTTCAGGTGAATTGATATTCGTGAACCTCCAACTCTTATAAATGCCATGTACATACGGTCCTTCTAGCGACTAATTTCCCGATTGAGACTTAGGGTGTGTGAATTGGTCGGCACCTCTAATTATCTCAATTCTGTACTTTCTAATTCAGGATAATAATTCCAGTGTGACTGCTAAATTTGAAAACCCCTTTCCAAATCCGTCACTGACTGCGGCCGCAGATTCCTCAGATTTCATTATCTAAGAACGTACAGGAAATTCTCTCATCTTATCAAGATGAGTCGATAGATCCTATATTAGTACTAACCATCCGCGCACACGTTCATACGCACCAAAAGTAGTCGCACAATGACCAAGCTATGTGGTCGGCTCCTAAATCAAAGTATGTATTCCCGTGTACCGAATTCGCCCTAGTACCTCAAGTCAAAGGACTAAATCGTACACTATTATAAGTCTTGAGAGATATCCCATTACCGATATGCTTAACGCACTTCCACGATGGGTCTCTCTGTTCGGGTCGTTCGATGCGTTCGATCCCCTATCGAACCACCTAGTCATATGCACTAGCATTCAATGCCTTGTTCATGAAACGACAACAAATTCACTCCATGTGAATCATGCATAATCCTACAAGTCTTGACGATTCATTCGATACCCCGTCTCGATATGAATCTATGACTTGGAACGTTTTTGAGATCACGACCTTTGAGACTGTTTCATGATTAATCGCACCCAATACTGAATTGAATAATCCCGTAGTCATGAGTGATCTCAGGTTTTCATCCAATCGCTTAGATAGGTTCGCGAGAGATGAAGTTTGGCCATTGTTTAATTCACGTACTATGAATAAACGGGCGTATTATCTTATGAATCATAAGATTGCTTCTAAAGGAAGTTCCTTAACAAGCTTATATTTGTTGGCTTGCTGGGCACTATCCTATCAGATACATGTATACATGTTGTCATTGTAGGCATCAAGGAAGATTTCCATCCTAATTTTCCAATCCTCAAAACTCATACCACTGATGTGGGGAACATGGCTGATACAGTCCATTTTCAAAAAGTTTTTATTTTTCAAAAACGTGCTAGTTTGAAAACCTTAAAACCTTTGGAAAAACACTCGGATGAAGCTCGTTGATCAGGAAGCTGATTCTAATGAACCACCCGCTCTGATTCCACTTGTTGGTCCTAAGTGGTAAGTTGAGGTCTAGAGAGGGGGGGGGGTGTGAATAGACATCTGAAAATTTTAGATTTTAAAACTTTTCAAGTCGTCTGTCAGCAGACTAAGCTGGTCGAGAACTGTAAGCAGACTAGGCTGATTGCGCACAAAGCTTGAACAGCAGAGTTGACCACTCTTCTGATGATAACTTAGCTGATTTCAGTAAAATCAATTTTCTATCAGATTACTTGCAGCAGATTTTAAACAATATTTTTCACAAGTAAACTTAGAAAGAATTTTATCCCCAGTTTTTGCAAACTCCTTTTGAAAAATCCTTCTACTAGTTTTCTAAGTGTTCTTATACAATTTGAAAATATACAAGAAAATAATGAAAGTTAAAACACAAAGAATTTTTATAGTGGTTATATGGATAAAAATCATTTAATCCACTCTTCCAAGTCACTTAGATCTTGGGTTATACTATAAACACACAGTTTACAATATACAATGCTTACGCTCTACAACAAATGATGAGCCGTAAGTTCACAGCAGAAAATCACAAAGAAATCCTACCCTCTGAAGTAATATCACTCACTTAGACGGATATCTACTTCTCACAACACTCCTCTGTTACAGATTCACTCAGAAAATGTTCTCCTTTTGCTTCAACATAACTTCTGTCAACAAATGACTTCAGCAGACGAGTGAGATGTTCTTGAGCTTTTGAGTAGAGAAATTCTGCTTCGCATATGAAATCTCAGATTGTTGTGTTGTCTCTAACTCTTGAATTAAACTCTATTTATACTTGTTTTTGAAATCTATCTGTTGAAGATGAGACAAATTTCAAAGCTACAAGTACTGGTCCCCCATTTCCTGGAACGGCTCTCTGCAACTGTTGCACTGTACGGTCTGCTGTACTTTCCTGTCAATCGCATTAAATGCACCCTACTGATCCGAGGTTGTGTTCAATCATTTGCCATAAATACCCTTCTTCAGCATCATTTATTACTTCAAGTGCATTTATTACCGTTGGGCAGACTTCTTGATCTCTTCCACTCTGCTGATCGAAGTGGCCCATCTGATAGATACTCTGCTGATCAAACTTGAACGAATATGATTTGAGTCAGCTGATAACCTACCCTTCTGATTTTGAAATCAGCATAAACCTTGAACTTTTGACCCTTCTGATAGTCCTTTTACTTGGTCAAAATTCTTCTAAGGGGTCTAAGCATTCCTTACTTAGCTAATTTTGATGTTTTGGAAATCATCAAAACCTCCCTCAAATTCTTGTACTCTATCTTCATCTTCATCAAACAGGGTATTTGTACCAAACCATTGCCATTGTCAACTGCCCATAATCATAAACAATTGTATATGAGCATGCAAACATGTTGGAAATAAATCAAGCATTCAAACATTCAAAAGAAACAATGAAGTACATGTAATAAAACCAAAAAAGCTAATGGCACGATTACAAAAAATGGATACATGCATAACTAATTGTTTGGGAGATACCATAAGTTCAAAAAACTGAAGCAAAATATAAAGTTATGTAGTCGGGGGACATCACGGCATCTTGCTGTCAAGCATCATATGTGCTATATTCTCTCGGTTACGTTCACTGGATTTCAAAAATAAATTCACATGCTTCGCTAATATCTAATATCTCCATAGGTGTTCTCCTCCTTTGCAAACTGCTAGCTAATATCTCCCCAAGCTGATTTTGCGGCACATACAAACTTTTCCAAATCTTGTTTATATGGATCGGGACCGTCATATTTAGGGGTCTTCCTCTTCCTCCCTTGTATCTCCAGCTTAATCTTCTCTTTTTTGATCTTCTTAGTTAACTTTGTTTCTTTCGGTCCCAACTGATCAAATCCCAAGTTGTAAGGCGGAATATCGTATTGAGAGTTGCCTCCATCTAATGCATCTGTAGTGAGATCCACGAATGGACTTCTATTAAAAAATGCATCATCGTTTGCATCAACAAGTGCTTCCTTTCCTATACGATTTTAGCCAGTCACAGGATGATTCTTTATCAAGTCTTCAACATCTCTACGAAGTCCTCGGCGTCGTCACCGGTTGCCCTATCCTTTCCGAATATATCTACCCAGTCTTGGTAGTACACATATGACTTGAATCTCATGTTCGCAACATCTGGGTGTGCCACATACGAAGATAATTCAATCCTTCCAAAATACTCTCTCAACATCATACGTGTATTTGCAATATAATAAGACTGCGGGTTATTTGCATTGCACCAAAGCAAGACAGTGGGGTATTTGCAAGCATCAACAAACTAGCATCAAAGGCATGGGGGGGGGGGGGTTATTTGCACTATTTCAGTGGCAAGACAGGGGTTTTTTACAGCACATACAAACAATACATGGGGGTTTTTGCAGGCCTCAACAAACTAATTCAACAGCAGAGGTTTATTTGCACTATTTCAGTTGCTAGACAGTGGGTATTACCAACACATACAATGGGTTTTCTGCAATATAAGTAGACAAGACTAGGGTGTATTTGATATATATCAAAGCAATGCAAAGGGGGGTATTTGCAACCCTCAACAATACAGACTTTGAATTTGCAATATATCAAAGCAAGAAAGGGGGGGTATTTGCAAATCAACTCAAATATTTCCTAAACATCAGGGGTTTAAATGAATAATACTTTGACTCACCTTTACATATAATGCCCAAATATCATCTGCAACTAATATAGAGCTCGCGGTATTGTTCCATCCAATACCGCCTGTCCCTTACATACCCAGTAGCTGATAATACGTCTTTTTCCAAACTGTAACTTTGGAGTTGATATGCTTGAATTCAATCTAGGACAGTTGAAGCCTTGCGTTAAGTGCTTGCCCAAAGGCTTGCAAGTAACCCGGTCTAAATCCATTGTCAGCTTTCCACCCGCTTGTGATCATTTTTTTCAAACAATTTACCAGCTCTTGTTCTTCAACCGCTTTCCATGATCGACATACAAAAGCTGATTTTTTTGTGTTGGAGCCGAATCACCATAATGGGGTATGGATGACATGTCACTTTGTTCCAAATATGCACATTGGAAGATTGCATATTAGTTGAGACTTACAACCACAAAAGTGAAGTTAATAACCTAGAAATATACAAGGGCAAATGGATGAAATCCAATTAAAAGTACATTACATGAACAAATAAATCAAATAAAAAATACATCAAGTTATTCAAGTAGATAGTCAAATAGAGTACAATTTATAACAAACTGGAATACACAAATTATGGTGAAAATTTTCAAAAGTTTAATAATTCAAGCACGCTCCAAATTTCATTTCATAAACATTTGATGGGCCAAGTTGTCATGAAGATTATTCCATGCGTGAGACGGCTCAACCGCATCTGTATAGTCAGCACTACCCACTTCATCGTCGTCCTCATAACTCGAGTCACTTGAATCCAAATTCGGATCATCATGCATGAGGTCCTCCCCCATTGTTTTCCTCGTGAAGTTATGAATCAATAGAAAAGCCATCATCATCATGTTTTGTGTTTTCAATGGGTAGAAAGTATTGCCCAACGTTTCTTTAGTTGTCCGAAAGTGAGCTCTATCACATTCCGTTCTTGGGAGTGCTTCATGTTAAAATATTCTTGCGCATTTTGAGGGGCTTCCATACCCGCTCCCCACTCCTTCAAGTGATAGCACACTCCTCTGTACGGAGTAAGGAACCCTTCACTGTTTGTATACCCATTATCACACAAATAGTATGTTCCTACATAAAAACAAAATGTCTAACATTAGTACGTAAATACATAACTTGTGCTAAAATAATAAGTAGCATTACGTTTGATGAAGTTTATACTGTGGGCACCTTCAATCCATTTGGCCGATTGATTGCATCTCTTAAAACCCTTCCATCCGTAGCAGATCCTTTCCAACCAACAAGTGCATAGGTGAATCCACCATTAACATCACAAGCAGCAAGCATATTGGTGGATATATCACATTTTCGGGATCTATAACGTGGTTTATCTACAATAGGGACTTCAACAAGGACATATGTTCCATCCAATGCCCATATGCAACCCTATACATACAAATGGTATGGAGCTTCATTAAACAAGTCAATACATGATTGAAACACTTGCTTACGGTATCACCGGAATGACGATAACCAGTAGCAACAACTCGAATCTTCTTGTGATGTGCAATTACAGTTAAAAATATTGCAACTTGTTCTCTCACAGTGACATATTTAGTTACCTTTAAACCACCCACATTATGTAGAAAACTACATAACTTATCAAAAGCAATAATATTAAGACGTATGTTATATTTACACCTTAGCGTACATTCTCGTGTAATATATTCTAGGTATTCCAATTGTTTGCGCTTCATATGGATTAGGTTATATCGTATGTTTTTTTTTTTTTTTTAGTTTTTTGGTTATGTTCATTAACACGAAACCATGTCATAAAATTGCCCATCCAGAAGAACTAATAAAACATTAACAACATCAATTGTTTCTTCCTTGGATCCATTTGTCCACTGGTTGCCCAACAAGGTGAGAATCCTAAAATAAACAACATCAATTATCTCATTATTCCCCTTAGAACAGCCACAACAACCCATATACAAACTTCTAAAAATTCATCTATCTATTAACCACCATAAAACAAAAACAAAAACAATTAAAAAGACACAAAAATTCCCCATTCAAAATAGAAACATGAACATGTGGCATTGAACATGAACATGAAAATGTAAACTATATTATCTCATACATTATAGCAAAGTTATTTATGCAATGATAAACACAACAGCAGTCTCAAAATGAACCTGTAAGGTTACGCAAAACAGAAGCAAATATAGTGACCAGTGTGCAATTAACGAACAAGACAACCAAAATTCATCATAAATTACGCAAAACATTTTCCAATATAGTGACCCATATGCAATTAATGAACAAGACAACCATCTTTCATCACAAATTAGATATGTTCTCTTCATACCTTGTTGAGAATTTGCTACTTCTTCACAATGGACCAAACCCGTAAAAAATGAGCAGCAACAGAGGTGAAAAATTCAAATCTGGAAAAAATAAACATTACACAATTATTACTTATATTAGAGACAATATCATGTAATCTTTCTTACCTACGTATTTGGAGAGAGGGAAAAATAGGAAAAATGGTGAGGGATACGGTATAGAGTTTCACCTGCGTATTCAATGGGGAGAAATAGACGTGAAAGAGAGGGAAAAATTGAGGCTCGTTTTTGTCAAGACCATCGTGTAATTTCAGAGAAATGAAAGGGCATTTTCGGGATGAAAATATTAATCTGGGCCGTTATTTTCCAATTGGATGGGGGGACGTCAAATTAGAATTAGGCTTATACGTCGGGATGACCCACATATTCGGTGGATAAAGACGGGCAGCCCGCGTTTTTGTCATCCTATCCGAACAAAGTAAACGGCCCAAATTGATTTAATTGTGGCCCAATCGGTGGCCTATTTTCGCCTAATTGATGCAACCGAACCCAGCCTTAATTAAGTGTTTTTGTTTATTTACGAAACTTCTTCCTTTAAATATATTCAAATCATACCATATCTTTTTAAGAATTTAACCAATCATGGAAATAATATAGTTATGGGAGTTTGTTAAATATGAGAGTGGATTTAGTGGCGTGAGTGGTGTGGGTATGCGATTTCAAATCTTAAACATAATTTTACGAAACTTTAAATAAATTGAAATTTTATTTCTACATTTTAATAATTGCCATATATAACAAGGTACAATCATTTTCATAACACTAGCTACACGGACAATCACAATTTTGGGAATTTAATAGACACTTCTAGGGGATTTAGGAGATGAAAAGATGTGATGTACCTATAAATAAGCACCTGACTCCTCATTATTAATTAACCAGACATAATCTTGATATTTTCATTCAAATTGATACAATTAAACATAGTTTCAGTATGGATCCCAATCAAAATAACAACAATTTTGTCAATGAAAATAACAAAAAATCTGCTCATGACGACAAGGATGACGCTTACTGGTATATAAAATATTTTGGTTTTCATAATGTTTTCTTACTAATTTTTTATTTACCTTTAATAAATCAAATTAAGTATATCGATTTTTTTTAAATTGTTGGCTGGTGTAAAATAATTATAGTTTGACTTTCTCCTCTTATATTGTTAGGAACAATTGATATAAATAAAAAATAATCAAGTCATATTGTTAGAGAATTTTTGCCAAAGGCCCTACAAATTTAATTATTTTATTGTCTTTAGATAGATTTATGTGAGGTGGCTTATCTTCAAGTTTTTTAAATAGAATTATTTATTTTGATTGATTTAGAATGTTTAGATTGTGTGAATATGGAAAGTTTTTGGATAATGGTTTAGGGAAAATAATATAGGTTTTTCGTGTAATTTGGTCATATTTGTATATAAGTAAATTTTGAAAACTTGACCCCAACGCCTAAAACAATTATTTTTAATTAATTATGCTAGAATTAATTATTCAAATTAATATTCTACGACACTTGGTCAAAACTAGGACTTAATATCTCATGTGTTATTTATAGGGAGGAGTTTGCCGCTGAAATGGAGGAATGGGTACACCAAATCGATGAGGAAATGAGACGTGAGAAAGAGCAATATGAGGCTGCGATGGAGGAATTGAGGTGGCAAGTCGATGACGAAAGACAACGAGAAGCAGAACAACAAGATGATCAACCTATGGAGGAAGAAGATAAAGAAGAAGAATGGTATAATCAAGAGGAGGAGGATGGAGATGATTCCGATGAGGATAGTGATGAAATATTAGACCGAATCGATCTTATACTGGGTTAAAACAAACTCTTATTTTATGTCTTATTTATGGGGATTTTTATTTAAATTGTAGTATATTCTATCTTGATATGCAAATTATTTGGGCTGGGTGCTTTTACCGATAAATAAATAATATTTATACTAAGCATATTGTAATCAATAACAAAAATATATATATAATGTGAAGCCTTCTTTAAAAATTACGTTTTATCTGAACCCACACTTTAGAGAAATGTTTTTAAATAATAATATTGCAAACTTTATAAATTATATGGTAAAATACAATTTGCCCCTTTAAAGTATTGGGGTAGTATCAATTACCCCTCTAAAGTATTAATTGTAATACTTACCCCTTATATAATAATTTTGAACTTTTTATTGCAAAACTACCTTGCCCCTTTTGTAACCTAATAAATTGGTATCTTTAATAATTTATGAAAAACAAATTGTTTATTTATTAATTATAAATTCCTCCATCCACCAAATAACATTATGTTTCAAGTTTAGACCAATGTTGTTGTTTCCTTCCGTTTTTGTCTCAATTATTTTCTTTATTTCCATCTCATTTGTTTTCTTAATTTTCGTTTTAATTTTTTTTCTTTTTCAATTTTTTCTTTATTTCTATCTTGATTTTTATCTTTACAATTTGTTTAAGTTTTTATTTGGTGCTAATTATCTCTTTTATTGTTGTTACAAATTATAATTCTAATTGTTAAGTAATTCTCCTTCATATTCTTACTTGAATTTTTTGAACTTGACACATGCTCGTATCGTCAATTCTTCAATCTATAATTACCCTAACTTCTTTATACGTCTATTATAAATCAAAAGTAGATTCAATACCATAATAAATTATTGAAAATAGTATGAGCATGTGTCAAGCTTCAATTTTGCGAGCATTTGGAATAATATTCTGTAACCAAAACAGTAATAATTTAGAATAATAATTTGTAATATTTTGAGACATAAAATAAAGAAAACTTATTGAAAAACGAAATAAAATTGTGCCAATAATAATACCTATTAATATTAATTATTCTAGTCAAACTACTACTAACAGTAATATAATTAAAAGTGCATTTCAACATTTTTAGAAGTTTTTATAATTAAAGTTCCTCATCACTTGGCCCACTACAAGGATACCCTTCTCCTCCTATCGATGTCACCTCCGGCTCCTCATTTTCTTCTTCATCTTCCTCTAGTTCTTCTTGACCCACGACTTCGTCGGCTGGAACATGCTCCAAAACAGCATTTCTTGGTTGAGGTGGGTGGACTGCAGAAAAAATGAGGTCTAGTTTCCGCCAGTACATTCCACCGTGATAACGGTACTTCTTCGCTCACCATTTGTACTGCATTTCCCGTAGCACGAAAATAAAATAAATACTTAATTTTGGACTAGATAACTTAAAATAGACCGGGGAATGAGTTAACACATTAAATTTTGTTACCTTAAGAAGCATTTCCCATACTTCGTCACTAGCTAGCAATCTGTTCTCTTCTGGGTACAAGCTCACAAAACGGCATCGCAGTGCCTCCTGCCACGAGAAATAGCGAGTATGCAGTCTGTGAAATTCATAATTAACCATGTCGGTTTGCTGTTGTAGTCTTTCAGCAATTTGCTGAAAAATCATTGTGCTTGTCCAGGTACAGTGTATCGTGCCAGCCCTCGTTTCATCAATCAACATCCCCAAGAAAAGTTGGAGGTCATCTTGAACCCAAAATACTACAACCATGATACTAAGTACAAAATATAATTGTAAATAATAACTTAAAAAACAAATCATATCATAAATATTAATTTAAAAAATAAATCAGAACATAAATATTAATTTAAAAAACATGAGATAACACAAATATTTAAACAGAACAATTTGATTTTTTCTTAATCATCAACGCAACAGTAATTTAAAATTAATGTTTTAGGAAATTTAACGGAACTCTTCGAAAATAAGTTCAACGTATTTATTAATAAGTTTATATGATCAAATTTAATTGAATTTAAGTTGGACAACTGTCGATGTAGATTATGATTATCCTAATATAATACATCACCATGTAAGGTCCACAAAGTTGATTTTCTATCATTTATCGGACATCTATCGGTTTGGATTACCATTTACCTAGTTTATACAATACTCAAATGTTGAGAATGTTGATATTGGTCAATTGAGACAACCATCGATTTGGATTACGAATTATCTAGTTATACATTACTCTATGGTCAAAATATTTGGTAAGTTGCTCGGGACAACCATCAATTTGTATTGCGATTTGCTTATCAGAACAATTACCTTAGGGAATGTTCACGTGGGGGTAAATTGCTCTTTTTCTCAATTAACGGGGGTAAGGTGCAAAAATGGAAACCTTTTGGGTGTGATATGCAAAAATACGATATAATTAACGGGGGTAAAATGGAAAAACCTTTTAAGAATTATTTGGCTTCAAATGATTTTTTTAATTAAGCACACTAACTAAAAAGAACAAATAATAACTAAAATGACTACAATAATTTGTTCTTGTAAATTATTAAAACTATAAAGCGTAAAAGCATATTTTTAACTAAAATTCAAAAGTCTGCGATCAGTTCCTTTCATAATAAATTTAATTGCCTTATCAACAATAATTAATAAACACTTAAATTTTACTACCAAAAATCAAGGAAATCAATCATTGTCTTGTACAAATTTTCAAATTAATAAAAATTACCAAATTTCATGTGAATCTATTACTAAAATAAATTGGTTACCGAAAAAATAACAATGCTTTGATTGTTGAAACGATCACAAATCACAATAATCATTTTTCCCACTCTAGGACGTCTCCTACACGCCTCATGCACAGACTAATTTTTTCTCCACCCCAAAATTAAAACTCACAAAACATTAACCGAAAAATATCTACTCAATCTCTCTGTTCTCCGAACCCTGTTTTCCATATCAACAGAAAAGTTCACTCCGGCCGTGGATTCATCTTCCTCACTTGCGCAGGCATATAAAGGTTTGTTTCTACGTCATGTTTTTTCCTTTTTTTAACTGCTTCAGTTTAATTTTTTCTTGATTTTGTAAATTTTATGGTCTGGAAAGAATGCTCCCTCAAATCGTGTGAAGATTTGTGGTTTTTGTGTCAAATATATAAATTATTGAAATATTTTGTTGATTTTAGTTCGGGTTTAATGGATTTGTCTTGATTTGTTGTTTTTGTTATCAAAAATATGATATTATTGAAATATTGTTTCGGTTTATGGGATTTGAGTTCGGTTTAGTTGATTTGTTATAGAGATGATATGAAATAGATATGATATATTTCATTAAAGCTAAAGCCTAATTAAATTTACATTCCATGCATGTCAATTTTTTTAACTATTTTGGAGAAAAGTTTGGTAGTTTTCAATTGATATTAGAACATATGTATATGTTTGAAGTTTTGGGTAGATTTTCTTCTAATATAGAAGCTATCTGTTTTTGTGAAATATTATTGGCTTTATATTAAATTTTGGAATTTACATACTTGATTAATAAGTATGTCAATTACCCAAAACAATGTTTTTCTATTGTGCAAATTCCTTGTTTTTGGTTTAGTATATTGAACTGCAACATTTTTGGATTTAAATTTGCTATATTCATCTGCTGCATAGATAATGGTCTTGAGGTCATATGTATTATATGTATTTTCATTTGCACAAAATAAAAATAATAAGAAGAGTATATGTCAAGCTATGAATTTAATTCTAAGGATAGTTAATTTATGCAAAATTCAAGTTAATCGACTTGGTTGGTGCAATAGATCAGTACAATACAACACCATTTCAAGCTAGTTAAAGAATTAAGGCTTCTAGTAAATATTCTAATCAGAAAAGTTGAAATGAATACAACATGATAAGTAAAAATGTCCACTATGAAAGAGTAAACTGCATATGAATTGTATAGGAGAAGGATTCCATTTTGATTCCCTCTTGAAATGTTTTTTCCATTATGATTCTCTCTTCAAAGGTTTTTATGACAAGATTTGTGATTAGATGTTAGTTTGATTTTGTTTATGACTTAACGTTGTGAGTTCAGCTTATATTATCCTTTCAATCGCAGTAACTTTAGGCCATTTTTTCATTATTCTAATTGTGTAATTTGGTAGTAGTTTCCAAGATTTTCAAAATTAATCAAACAAAAACTAACAATTTTATATTGTTTAATATGCAGAATCATGGCAGTTGAATCTTTCACAACCTCTGAATTAGAACTTTTTCTAGGAATGTTAGTGGATGAGACAACTGCTGGAAGGATGCATTACAAATGTCACAATAGAAATGTTTTCCGGCAAATTGCATCAATGCTACATGGGCATACTGGAAAGAACTACACTTGTGAACTATTGGAAAAGAATATGACAGGCTATATCTTTGCTATTACTTGTGGCAACTGGCTCTTTAGTGCAAATAGGTTCGGCGGAACCCGTGGAAAATAAACTTGAAGTTGCTTATGAGGATGTCTGGAAATTGCTTCGACAGGTAAAATGTTTATACGATAATCATCTCTCAATACAGTATCTAAATACTTTAAGTGGATTAATTAATCCTAATTTCTAATATATTGCTACAGGATCCAATGTGCCAAAATACTTCCGAGAGAATGGAGAAAGGTATTGGTGGGAGTTGGAAGCTCTATGGTGAATCCACAACCACCTCCGGCTGCCCAGACTGAAGAGGATATGCCCGTGGAAATGAAGAAAGAGAAGTTATAGTGATTTCCTCAAGTGAGGAGGAAAATTAAAATTGTTTGAAGTTGGATATTGATTTTTAAAACTGTCTTATTTGGATGTTTTCTATTTTCATCAAACTACATTTTCTAGTGTAAATAGTAGTAGTAGTAGTGCATTTTATTTTGTAAATAGTAGTAGGACTGTAGTAGTAGTAGTAGTATATTGGGCATCAACATTTTCCAGAATTTGATGTCTAGGATAAGCCAAATAATATATTTTGGCATAATTTATTAGAAATTAGTATGTAAATAGCTAACGTATTATGTTATGTATTAAACTGTAGGCATTAAGTATTTTAAACATGATGACAAACTAAGTCTATTTCTGATTTATAGATAATGAAATATGTACCCAGTACCCTGGAGATTACGATTTTGATTATATCAACACCTCCTTCCCCGTAGTAGATAATGTTTTTTTTCTGTCCACTCCTAAATCCGGTTCCAAATCTTTTCGTGGATATAATTAAAGAAAGTTAATGGCAATTTACTCCACTGTAATATTCATAATGTTTAATTTACCTCTTTATAATATGAAAATGAGCACTTTACCCCATATAATCTTATAAAAAATTCATACCGTCGCTCTGACATTTATATGTGGCACTTCACCCCTCGTATTTTATGATAATGTGGTAGTATAATTACTCCATATGTTATGATAAATGTAGCAATTTGTCCTCCTATGTTACAAAATACTTTACATGCTCATTTCAAGTTTGATAAGTGAGTTACACTATCCGACTGAAGGAGATAAATTTCTTCTTTTAAATATTCGCAGAGGGGTTTAATTGAGCAATATGCATTTAACAGGGGGTAAATTGTCATTAGCTCTAATCATATACCTCTTTCTTTGATTTTCCAATCACCATGGGAAGACCTAAGTATTTTTCGTGCTTTTCTTTGAACACGACAGAAAGCATAGCTTGCACCTGATTGAAGTATGTTCTCCAAATTCGTGATTTTGCTAAAAACCGTACTCAATTTCTAGAAATTAATTTGTTACTCTAATGCCCTTTCATATTTTCGCAAGATTTCATTTGTACTTGATCCTTAATTCTTTGGGCTCTATCATTTTCGCCTCCTCTCTCTCTTGCTCTTGTTCTTGTGCTGCAGTGGCTAAGGCTTTCGGGATTAAGGAAGCTTGCTCAATTGTGAACCGGCTAAAGTGCTCAAATGTGATTTTTGAAAGTGATTGCGCTCAAGTTGTTTGTGATTCAAACAATCATTTCAAGGAACCGGATTGGGAGTCTCGTGGGAATATCTTGGAAATTCCTAACTTCTGGGCATGTTGGCCTAAGTGGAAGTTTCGATTTTCTCCCCATGGTTCCAACTTCGCCGCTCACAACCTATCTTTGTGGGCCTTTGCTTTAGATTGGTCGTCTAAAATCCCTTTTTTTTTTTATTGAACCTTCTGTTTGATGTTTGTTTTTTTTTATTGAAGTATTGAATTATAACAAAAAAAAAAGTTGAATCCTCCATAGCTTCACAGAAAATGATTGTATGGTTAGCGAAGAGGAGATCTGAAACTCTCGGAGCACCTCTACATGCTTCAATTCCCTTGACCCTTTCCTCTCTTTGAATTAATGAACTGAGCTTTTGACACAAAATAAGAAAAGGTAAGGAGAAAGAGGGTCTCCATGATGAAAATTAAAATTTACTGAAAGCTAAAAGACTAAATTTGATATGCATAGAACTAATTGAAACATGAATTAAGAGATTAAATTCATGCATGTAGTTACATGATTATCTTTGAAAGGATGCCAAAATTAGAAGACTGAATTTAAAAATTTAACAAATATCTATAATATGATACGTCTTTTTTTTTTTTCATCCAAAAAGGTAATCAATGCATGTCCCTGTCAACTAGCTTTTGTATCGAGTATGGTAGTTCTTCCATCCAGTGTAAGCCTTCGCCCAAAATGTGGCCTAGCTTGGCCAAAGCGTCCGCCACCGAGTATGCCGATCTTCTGATATGATGTATAGAAATATTCCAGGCTTTGCAAACAAAGTCCTACAATCCTTCAACATGAGGTCTAAATGATGCTCTCTTGTATCAGTCTTCTAAACCAGCTTGTATATCACCTCTGAATCAATCTCCACGATCGGGTTATTGACCCTTCTCTCCCATGCAAAATTCAAACCATCTCGAAGGGGTAAAAGCTCAACCTGATCAATAGAATTATAGCTTACCTTACGACAAAAGCCAAAAATCCATGTACCTTCATCGTTTCTCATTACACCTCCAATTGCCGCCGAGTTAGTCCTCTCCACACAACTATTAAGCTTGGCCCAACCTATATCAGGACGAGATCACGCTTGTACCATCTTTACCCTGAGCCTTTGAACCTAAGAGTGTGACCGTTGAGTATCAAATGCCATTTGTTTCACCCTGAAGATGGTCATCAAAATTGCCTCTTCTTTCCATTCAAATACTCGAAAAATACGTGTTTTCCAGATATTTCAGATGGTCGCCAAAAATATTGATGCAGGATTTATAAACGCAAGTATACGCAATCGCAGCAAGTAATATAATGCTAAGTAGAGTATCGTCTCCACAGGGAATTAATGAGCTAAACAACTAATTACTAAAATATCACTCTTTTTCTTATCCAAATTAAACGAATCTTTAAATTTAAATTATTATAACTAAGCAATAATTAAAGTAAAACTAAATTATGAACTGGCAAGATTAACTATGACGATTAAAGCCTAGGATTACAATTTCCTTCAATTTAAACTAATTGCTTCTATTTTCCCAACAATTCTATTTTAATTAAGATTTATTGCTAGTCTAGGGCCCTTAAGTTTTTACAATTTCTTTCCAGAATATTGTAAAACTAATATAACCTAATCAAAGAGCTATATTCCTATGCCAATGAAGTTAGGCCAAATCGAGTCAAGAACAAGCCCTAATTATGACTACCAAAGGCAATTAAGTATATTCCTATCTTAATTGCTAAACAAATTACCCAATTCGATGTGGGTGCAATTCGTACAAAGGTTACCCAATCTTTAACCTAAAACATAATTTCCTCTTCCGATTCAATTAGATTTGTGAAACAATAGTTGGCCAGACTAATGAAATTCAAGCACAAGAATGGGTAAACAATAAACCTCAATAAAATAGAATAAGGAAAAATAACAACAATCAATTTAAACAAAGAAATCCATTGTAATCCTAGAAAACTAAATTTAGCTCATAGCTAAAACGGAAATAAACTCAAGAATCATCAAAGTCATGATTACAAGAACACAAAAGAGAAAAGAAATTGCAAAAGATGAGAAAAGAGAAGTAGATCTGTTTTTCCAATCTTCAAGAATTGTCTTCTCAGATGTTGTTCCACGCTTCTCAATGATATTTTCTTGTTCTTGGTCTTTCCTCTTGTCAAAAAGTGTTCAAAGATGATTTTCTCTCACTTCCTCCACATATAAATAAGTTTCCAAGTGAAACTAGGGCACTAAAAGTAAGAATTCGCGGACAGCTTTTGCCCCAGCGGATAATTAGTTCGCCCCAGCGGAGGTCTACTTTGTGATTTCGCTCCAGCGGAGATAATTTCCGCCCCAGCAAATAGGCTTCTGCCCGCACATCCAAAAATCAAGAGAAATAATATGAAAAATTCAAAAGAAAATACCAAAATGAATATGTGACTCACCAACGAGAAAAACCATGCTAAACCAAGTGAAAACGATCTAAGAATTCTAGAAATTCATGTCATTCCCCGCAAAAATACAAAGAAATTAACTCTATATTGTAGAGTTAACACACCCCCAAACTTACTATTTTGCTAGTCCCGAGCAAAAGACAAAAAATGACTACAAGAATTGGACACGACCAAAAACAAAAGACAACAACTCAAACATTTACAATCCTGCATTCCAAGTCAAACTAATAACCATCACTTTCGAAACGTTATGCATTGTATCATGTAATTCCTGCGTGTCTGTGTGTATACATAATATGAGAATGTCGGAATCACCCAGATCACTATAGCTTCAAAATCATTGAGCCTAATTGCTTGAATTCTTAAATTGACAAGCATATTCTCTATTTTCTCAGGTTATTAAACTCGTCACTGAGTTCTGACAATGCTTTCAGTTGAAGTTATGGAATCCTTTAAGTTTGAACTTTCACTTAGCATTTTTTTTCATTTTTTTTTTCAAGCTTAACTCAAGTATATTTAGCACCACTCGCACTCATAACCTGTTCTAAAGAAGCAGTCAATATAGAGGAGTACATAATAAGTAAGTCAATGCACCCATACGTCGTTCATCTTATCGCAGTCAAGTTAGAGGAGTACAAGTATAAGTCTCAAGCGACGAGATTTTTCAGGCCTCATACAAGTGAGGTTATTTTCTTTTAATTGAACTTAAAGCTTTTCAGTACTTTGCTTCATTTGGTTCTTATTAAAGTCATCATTATCCCCCGACTTAGGCAAAACTATCACTTAGATTCTATGTTTTCTAACCCTCGAATCTAGAGATCAGGTAGGCAAGATAAAATTTCTTAAGCTCTATTCTAGACTATACTTCACTGACTTCATCCTAAATCCTCGATTATGAATTTGTGCTCTGAATTTTTGCAGGAAAAAACAATTAACAACACATAAAATTTCAAAAATTTTGATCAAAAATCGACCTAGCATGCACGACATAAATGCAATCACCCCCAAACTTAAGAAATGCATTGTCCTCAATGACGAAATTGACGAAGATAACAGATAAACTAATTTGATGCTGAACACCAAGAAAAAATATAAAACAAATAAAGCAACTAAAGAACGTCCCTGATTTCAGCTGGAGTTCAATCGTCGTTTTGTATCTCATCTAGTGGTGGTGGGAGTTGTGGGAATGAAGATGTGTCCACATTGCTGGCTCGAAAACCTTGAATCATACATTCGTATATGATTCGCAAGCATTCCCCATTATGCCTCACTTGATTCAGAAGATTCTTTGTAGCATTGACATCCGAGGTAGTAGGTTCCGCAATCGATGGAGGAGTTGACTCAGTAGGTGCTTCTTGTTCATTCTCTATAGAGAGAGATCCTCCTCCGCCGTTTTTCAGTAATTCATTGTAGTAATTCGTTACCCATGGATCGTCTTTTGCACCCGGTGGAACTGTCATCTTGATGAAGATGCTTGTAACATTTATAGGCACGGGTGGTTGTTTCACTTTGTCATGTTCAAGCATCGGGACATTAGCATTGCAGCATAGCCAAGAGATGAGACTAGGGAACCACAAGCTCTTCGGTGCCTTCGCATTTTTCTTTATCTGCTCGTATATAAACTGTCCGACATCAACACTTTTGCCGATTAGGATGCTAAATAGGAGAAGGCTTGTTTTGTGTGAAACCTCCGTGGTGTTCCCAGATGGCTTGAGTCGAGATGCGATAAATGTGAGCCATGTCTTAGCTTCCCTTGAAAAATTTGTGGATGTGATGGTCTTTTGATGTGTTGACTTATATTCCGCCCCTCGTCCACATGTCAATACTTTGATAACCAATGAATGATCAATTTCGTTCTCACACAGTTGTTTGAATTCGTCATTCGGGATATCATCTAACTCGTAATACTCATTGATTGACTTGGCATCGAATGGAACATACTTTCCCCTCACAAAGCAAGTGTCCTCCTTTTGTTCTTCATCATTCTTGTGTAAGGGAAAGTTAGCGTAGAATTCATAGACCAAGTTCGAGTAATACGGGGCTGGTTCTCCGCAAAAAGACTCCCACTTTCTTTCCACAATGTTATCTTCATATGGCTTTGTGAAAAAATGATGTTGTTCCAGTGATTTCTTGAGATTTAGTTCTATTTTCGGTATAATTCCTTTTTTCATTAACCTATCATACCTATCGGAAGCCTCTTTAGATTGAAATCTCAAGGTATCAAACTCGGGTAGTTTTTTCTTTTTCGTGAGGTTAGGAGATGATTTAGATGTGCCGGCTTCACAATTGAGATTCTTTCGTTTGCCTTTGGGTGCCATATCAAATTTCAAGAATGGTTAACCGATTCACTTTTCTATCTCCACTAATCCCAAATTCCGCAAGCTTTTTCGTCACTTAATCCCCCTTTAATCACCTACTCCTCAAATCACACTAACAAGTAATTCAACAAATTACACACAACCACCCATCCTCAAATCACACCAACAATCAATTTATCAAACTTCAAGGTAATATCAATTTGTTTGCAAATCCAACTTGAATTTTCAAAATCAACAACTCATTGAGCAAAGGTAATGTAATTTTCTTACCAACCCGTGGTGGAGACGAGTGGTGGCGGCGGTCTAGGGTTTCGGTGTGTGAGTGGACGAACGGCCGCGGCTGAAAATGGAGCTGGTTGTTGCAGCAGATTCGGCCGCGATCTAGGGCTTGGCAGGGTAGTTGCGGCGACGGATTTGTGGTCGCGGCTGGGTTGCGCGATGTGGGTTGGGTAGAGGAAGGTGCTGGTTTCGGCGGGTTAGATCTAAGGGAGAGAAAGGGGCGGCGGTGGTGGCTGATGTTTGGAACGGGCTGTTCGGCGAGGCAGATCCGAGGTGAGGTCGCGTGGAACCAGGTCGCGGCTGTGTTGGCGGTTGGTGGCGAGGTTAGGTCTGAGGGAGATGAAGGTGCGGCGGCTTTGGGGTTTCTGGGCATGGTTGGCTGAGGAAGAAGAGGGTGCGGCGGCGGGTTGTGGTGGTCGGATGAGATTTGATTGTTGAGAGATGGTTTTGGTTAATAGTAAGAGAATTATGTGGAGAATGGTGTGTTTAGGGTTTGGAATTTTCTTGCTGGGGCGGAAGCGGGTTTACGCGGGGGCGAAAGCTATTCTGAAAAATGCTCAACATTACTGAAGTAGTTTTGCAGGGGCGGTGTTATTTTTCCGCCCCAGCGAAGGATGTTCTGAAAATTCATTCAAAATTTGGTCCATCATTTTTCGCGGGGGCGGATCATGTTCTGGAATTTTTTATTTTTTATTTATTTATTTTTTTTTTACTACTTGGGTTGCCTCCCAACAAGCGCCTTAGTTATAGTCATGGCTTGACTATGTCCTTCTTATTTAGGATCGCCCAAGGTAATGGTGGCAATTTGCCGATCAATGTTGCCCCCCAAATAGTTCTTTAGTCTTTGTCCATTGACCTTGAAAGTTCTCCCACTTTGTTCATCTTGTACTTCCACGGCTCCATAAGGAAAAACTTCCGTAACAAGAAACGGACCAGACCACCTTGATTTGAGTTTTTCTGGAAATAGCTTAAGACGAGAATTATACAGTAATACTCGTTGTCCTGGCTCAAATTCTCGACGTATTATCTTTCCATCATGTATTCTCTTGGTTTTCTCTTTGTAAATCCTCGCATTTTCATATGCTTGCAACCTAAATTCTTCCAATTCATTTAGCTGTAAAAGACGCTTTTCCCCCGATGCATTTATGTCAAAGTTTAGCTTCTTAATAGCCCAGAATGCTTTGTGCTCAAGTTCCACGGGTAAGTGACATGCTTTGCCAAATACCAATGTATACGGCGACATACCAATAGGTGTCTTGAAAGCGGTTCTGTATGCCCACAGTGCATCGTCTAATCTCATATACCAATCTTTTCGAGATGTGCTCACTGTCTTCTCCAAAATTCTTTTTATCTCTCGATTAGAAATCTCAGCTTGTCCACTGGTTTGAGGATGATATGCTAGAGCTACTTTGTGCGTGACCCCATATTTGGCCAAGAGAGCTGAAAATTGTTTGTTGCAGAAGTGAGTTCCTTCATCGCTAATTATCGCCCTTGGAGTGCCAAAACGAGTGAAAATATTCTTCTTAAGAAATCTTAGCACCACTTTAGCATCATTGGTTTCAAAGGCAGATGCCTCCACCCACTTGGATACATAGTCAACAGCAACCAAAATATATTTGTTCTTGTGAGATGATATGAAAGGTCCCATAAAGTCAATACCCCACACATCGAAAAGCTCAACTTCCAGAATATAATTAAGAGGCATTTCATATCTTCTCGAAATATTCCCCACCCTTTGACAACGCTCACAACGAATAACGAATGAATGCGCATCCTTGAATAGAGTAGGCCAAAAGAAACCAGATTGGAGGACTTTTGCAGCAGTCCTCTCTCCACTAAAATGACCACCATTAGCCGAAGAATGAAAATGATGCAAAATACTTTCAACCTCGTCTTCAGGAACACATTTTCTGATGATTTGATCAGCGCATAGCTTGAACAAAAATGGTTCATCCCAGAAATATGACTTTACATTGTGCATGAATCTTTTCTTTTGTTGATAGTTCATATCAGGGTGCAACTTGTGACTTACCAAATAGTTGACTATGTCCGCATACCAAGGAACAATGTTATTCGAAATAGCAAGCAATTGTTCATCAGGAAATGTTTCATTTATTCCAACGGAATCCCTCAAATGCTCTCGATTTTCTATCCTAGACAGGTGGTCAGCCACTTGATTTTCCGAACCTTTCCGATCTCGGATTTCCAAATCAAATTCTTGTAATAAAAGTATCCATCTAATCAATCTAGGCCTTAGCATCTTTCTTTTCAATTAGATACTTTATTGCAGAATGATCTGTATATACCGTCACCCTCGTACTCACTAGATAAGACCTAAACTTGTCAAATGCAAAAACTACCGCTAACAATTCTTTCTCAGTGGTGGTGTAATTGATTTGTGCATCGTTTAGAGTCTTACTAGCATAATAAATTGAATGAAACACCTTTTTCCTTTTGTTGCCCCAAAACAGCTCCAATAGCAAAATCACTTGCATCACACATTAGTTCGAACGGAAGATCCCAATTGGGCACAACGATAATAGGAGCCGAGACTAACCTTCTCTTGAGCTCAAGGAATGCATCCATACAAGCAGTATCAAAATTGAACTTCACATCCTTTTCCAAAAGATTAGATAATGGCTTAGCAATTTTTGAAAAGTCCTTAATGAATCGCCTATAAAACCCCGCGTGGCCAAGGAAACTACGGACCCCTTTTACAGATGTAGGAGGAGGAAGTTTCTCTATTGCTTCGAGTTTAGCCTTATCCACTTCAATGCCTTTTTCAGAGACTCGATGCCCAAGAATTATTCCTTCTTTAACCATAAAATGGCACTTCTCCCAGTTTAGAACGAGATTGGTTTCTTTACATCTCTTCAACACCGAAGCTAGATTAACAAGACAAGTGTTAAAAGAATCACCGAATACAGAAAATTCATCCATAAATACCTCCATGCATTGCTCCACCATATCTGTAAAGATAGCCATCATACACCTCTGAAATGTTGCGGGTGCATTGCATAAGCCAAATGGCATCCTCCTAAATGCAAACGTCCCATATGGACAAGTAAATGTTGTCCTCTCTTGGTGTTCCAGAAAGATGGCTATTTGATTGTAGCCAGAATACCCATCAAGTAGACAAAAGTACTCTTTACCTGCTAATCTATCCAGCATCTGGTCAACGAACGATAATGGAAAGTGATCCTTTCGAGTCGCCTTATTTAACTTTCTGTAATCCATGCACACCCGCCAACCAATGACAGTTCTTGCTGGAATAAGCTCGTTATGCGCATTTTCAACTACCGTCATGCCACCTTTTTTTGGTACACATTGGACTGGACTAACCCATGAGCTGTCAGAAATTGGAAAAATAATACCCGAATCTAACCACTTGATAATTTCCTTCTTTACCACTTCTTTCATTACAGGGTTAAGACGTCGTTGATGCTTAATAGTGGGTTTATGATCATCTTCCAATAGGATTTTGTGCATACAAATGGATGGACTTATACCTCTAATATCTGCTATCGACCTACCAATTGCTTCTTTGAATTCTCTGAGCACGCGCAGTAGCTTATTTTCTTGATCAGCCATTAGCAAAGATGATACAATAACTGGCAAAGTAGAATTTTCCCCCAAAAATGCATACTTCAAATGTGTTGGTAATTGTTTAAGCTCTAAAATTGGAGGTTCTTCAATGGATGGTTTATTAGCTCTTGCAGATTTTTCAGGCATTTCTAGGATCTCAAATTTAGGTTTGAATCTTGGAGTGGCATCTAAAGTTTTCACAGATTCTATAAACTCTTCGTCCTCCCTATCAATTTCCATTGTCAAAGATGCTTCCAAAGAATCAGTAGGAAAACATTCCAAGAAAGTTTCAGAGATGGCTCTATCCACCACGTCTATTGCAAAACAATCTTCTCTATCCTTGGGATGTTTCAAAGATGAATAGATGTTAAAGGTTACCTCTTGATCTTGAATTCTCATCTTCAGTTCTCCTTTTTCAACATCGATCAACGCTCGACCAGTTGCCAAGAAAGGCCTTCCAAGAATGATTGGTACATCGCGATCTTCGTCCATGTCAAGGATAATAAAGTCCGCTGGAAAAATCAATTTGTCCACTTTGACTAAAATATCTTCCACTATCCCTCGTGGATAACTGAGAGTTCGATCCGCCATCTATAACGTAACTGACGTGGGCTTTGCTTCCCCCACACCAAGCTTTCTGAAGATCGACAATGGCATCAAATTTACGCTGGCACCTAAATCGCATAATGCCTTAGTGACAGACTGGTTTCCAATCGTGAACGGAATGGTAAAACTCCCTGGATCCTTCAGTTTTGGCGGAAGCTTTCTTTGAATAAGTGCACTACACTCTTCAGTAAGTGCTACAGTTTCATAATCTCCCAACCTTCTCTTCCTCGATAAGATATCTTTCATGAATTTTGCATAGGTGGGCATTTGCTCCAGTGCTTCAACAAAGGGAATATTGATGGATAACTTCTTGAAAATATCAAGAAATTTTTGAAACGTTTATCCAACGTTTGCTTTTGTAATCTCTGAGGGAATGGAAGCGGTGGATATTCTTGAACTTTCAGTTTCTCCATTTTTTCTTCATATTCTTTGGATTTCTTTTCCACATCATCCCCATTATTTTGCTCACTGTGTATTGATTCACTCGGTGGCTTCACTTCTTCTTGCTCAAGCTTTCTGGTATTTCCCTCAATTTCCTTTCCACTTCTGAGAGTTATAGCCTTACAGTGATGCGGAGTATCTTTTCCTGGTTTTGTCTCCGTGTCCGCAGGCAAAGCTCCATGAAGTCGAGCATTAAGACTATCAGCCAATCGACTAATCTGAGTCTCCAAGGCCCGGATAGAAGCGTTCTGGTTCTGCATGAATTGGAGCAACAACTCTTCTGTAGTAGGTTTTTGTGCTTGTGCTTGTGGGTGTATAGGTGCTTGAGGTTGTTGAAGACCCGGAGGTGCAATTGGTCCTTGAGCTTGAACGTGTGATTGATTACCACCCCATGAGAAATTAGGGTGATTTCTCTATCCTGGATATATGTGTTGGAATAAGGATTATTCCTCTGACGGTTAGCATTTCCCACGAAATTGACAGACTCTGGATTCTCAGGACAGTGGGCTACCGAGTGATTATCACCACAAATGTCACAAGTGGCATAAATTCTTTGAACATTGTTTCTGCTACAATTCTCATCAAGTTTCTTTGTGAGAGCTGCCAATTGAGATGTTAAAGAAGTAATAACGTCAACCTCTATAACTCCGCCTATCTTGTTCTGCTCCGTGCGTCTTGATGACCACTGCTGAATATTTGATGCCATTTCTTCGATAATATCTCTGGCTTCATCAGGGGATTTTCCTAAAAGAGCACCATTTGCCGCAACATCGAGGTTTCCTTTGATGTTATCTGTAAGCCCATTGTAAAAAGATTGAATTTGTAGCCAATCTGGAATCTGATGGTGAGGACACTTTTTCAGCATATCCTTAAACCTCTCCCAGGCTTCATCTAAAGTTTCATCTTTATATTGCAGAAACCCAGTGATGTCATTCCTCATTCGAGCCATTTTTGCAGGTGGAAAAAATTTAGCTAAAAATTTATCCACTAACTGATTCCACGTTGTAATTGACCCATCTGACAGAGATTCTAACCAATCTGTAGCCTTCCCAGTCAAAGAGAATGGGAACAATCTCAGTCTGACAGCATCTGATGATACTCCATTGAATTTGAATGTATCACACATCCTCAAAAAAAATTTCAAGTGTTGGTTCGGATCCTCATGAGAATGCCCGAAGAATTGTTTCGATTCAAGCATATGTATGACTGCTGGCTTGATCTCAAAATTATTGGCCTCAACAGTTGGCCTGGTAATACTCGATTTTAGTCCATCAACATGAGGGACTGCATAATCTCTGATAGAGCGATTCGCAGCAGCTGCTGCGTCTCCATTGACTTGTTCGGCCATAGTCTGACCTTGAGCCTCGGAATTTATTTTCAGTCTTTTTAATTTTCGAATTGGGCGCTCGATTTCAAGATCTAATGGAATAAGTTCTTTATTTCGATCACTGCGCATGCAAAGAATAAATGTCCTGAAAATAAAGAAAGAGACAACAAATAAAAATTTGATCTAAGAAAAGAATGATTGATATTAATATTAGAAAAATAGCGCAAATAATTCCCCGGCAACGGCGCCAAAAACTTGATGCAGGATTTATAAACGCAAGTATACGCAATCGCAGCAAGTAATATAATGATAAGTAGAGTATCGTCTCCACAGAGAATTAATGAGCTAAACAACTAATTACTAAAAGATCACTCTTTTTCTTATCCAAATTAAACGAATATTTAAATTTAAATTATTATAACTAAGCAATAATGAAAGTAAAACTAAATTATGAACTGGCAAGATAAACTATGACGATTAAAGCCTAGGATTACAATTTCCTTCAATTTTAAACTAATTGCTTCTATTTTCCCAACAATTCTATTTTAATTAAGATTTATTGCTAGTCTAGGGCCCTTAAGTTTTTACAATTTCTTTCCAGAATATTGTAAAACTAATCTAACCTAATCAAAGAGCTATATTCCTATGCCAATGAAGTTAGGCCGAATCGAGTCAAGAACAAGCCCTAATTATGACTACCTAAGGCAATTAAGTATATTCCTATCTTAATTGCTAAACAAATTACCCAATTCGATGTGGGTGCAATTCGTACAAAGGTTACCCAATCTTTAACCTAAAACCTAATTTCCTCTTCCGATTCAATTAGATTTGTGAAACAATAGTTGGCCAGACTAATGAAATTCGAGCACAAGAATGGGTAAACATTAAACCTCAATAAAATAAGGAAAAATAACAACAATCAATTTAAACAAAGAAATCCATTTTAATCCTAGAAAAGTAAATTTAGTTCATAGCTAAAACGGAAATAAACTCAAGAATCATCAAAGTCATGATTACAAGAACACAAAAGAGAAAAGAAATTGCAAAAGACGAGAAAAGAGAAGTAGATCTGTTTTTCCAATCTTCAAGAATTGTCTTCTCAGATGTTGTTTCACGCTTCTCAATGATATTTTTTTGTTTTGGTCTCTCCTCTTGTCAAAAAGTGTTCAAAGATGATTCTCTCTCACTTCCTCCACATATAAATAAGTTTCCAAGTGAAACTAGGACACTAAAAGTAAGAATTCGCGGACAGCTTTTGCCCCGGCGGATAATTAGTTCGCCCCAGTGGAGGTCTGCTTTGTGATTTCGCTCCAGCGGAGATAATTTCCGCCCCAGCGAAGAGGCTTCTGCCCGCACATCCAAAAATCAAGAGAAATAATCTGAAAAATTCAAAAGAAAATACCAAAATGAATACGTGACTCACCAACGAAAGCATAAAGTAATTCAGGTTGAGTAAATAAACATTACGGACCCAATTATATCTACTTATATTAGCCAGTGTCAAGTTATCAGCAGACGAAAGCACACTTTCCCAGATATTCCTAGCAAAAGGGCAATCATACAACACATGATACACAACTTCTCTTATAGAGCAACCCGTAGGACATAAATCAGAGTTAGCAAAGTGACGATCAAAACGCAAAGCATTCGTCGAGAGACTCCTATGCTCGATAACCACACAAATAATTTCAAACAGTGGGGACATCGCGGTTTCCATATCCAGAAAGTTGTCTAACTTCACTACTGTCAAGAGAACCCTAAGCCAAATAAGCATATTTACAATTGTATTTACTTGTAGAAGAGCCCAAGCAACCACGAGCATCTGGTCGGTCTCTTCCAAACGGAATCGGTACCGAGAGAATACTAGCATTAATATTGTCTGGAAAATAGGCGTTCTGACTTGTTCGAGCCCCCAAGTCCCTGTATCACTAATAAGGTCACAAATATGAAGCAACAACTCCTCACTCCTAATCTCGCCCTCAATAAAATCACAAAGAATGCCTTCCTCAAGCCATCAGTCAAACCACAATAATTCGCCGTTCCCAACTCTCCACTATCTTTGTACTTTTCACGACCCCTTTCCAAACACCTACAGAAAATACATCTTCTTTGCAATTAACACCTGCAAAAAATAACTAATCACATGATAAATATAATATACATATCTTGTAATTTGAAGTATTTGACAAAAACTAGTTCTTAATTAGATATTTCCATCACTCTTTTAGAGCAACTATCATCACATCTCACTTCAGTATCACACATTAATATCACTAAATCAGAAAATCAATCATCCAATACTAATATTAAACTAAAAAAAATTATATAAGTGAGAGTTGAACCAAAAACTTCTTAGTCATGGGGCCTCAGCTTAACCAACGACCTACAACCTCATTAGCAGAATTTTCCATCACTCTAATCTCTCAATCATGACAAACAATTAATAAACCTTCCATTTTCTTATTTTTCATATTTGGGTCATTCTCTTTTTGTTCTTTAGACAACGGAAATGATATGATACGGATGGGGCAGAATAACCACTTCTAGACTTAGCAATAGCATATGTTCTTTGAAAAATTCAATTAAATGAAGAAAACGGAAATTAATATTCTAATTTTCGATCGATCACACATATTTCAGTTACAAATAAATGAATTTAAAATTTATTCATGATGGATAACTTTACTACGAATGTGTTAAGTAATTAACTAACTTATATAAAAGGGAAATTTGCCTATTTGGTACTATATAATAAAGTATTTTGTAACATTGGTGTCACTGGATATCCAAATGTACATTTAGTATTACAATTTAAAATTTTAGTTGCAATGTTCATATCACCGTTAAATAATTGGAAGGAATCGGCCATTGTGCAGTTCACGTGGCAATTATCTCGTCTTTTGGAGGAAAAATTATCACATGATAACGTTATAAAGAGGAGGAAACATTATTATTTTTTCTTCAAAAGATGAGATAATGCGATAATTTTACCTCTAAAGGCAAGAAAAACATGATTATTTTCGCTCCAAAAAACGAGATAACGATGCACATAGCCAATTATGTCCAGTTATTTGAAGGTGGTATATATATATGAACATTGCAACCAATATCTAATTACATTAATATTTATGTATCCAGTGATACTAATGTTTCAAGTGTTATATTTTATGGTATCAAAAATGTAGTTTTTCCATTTGCGATTACATGTACTTTTATCGATAAATAGAAGAAAGGAGCAATTTCTTTTAAATTATCTCATAGTGATAAAAAAAAAAAAAAAATTATTGTACTATTTAATTCTTGTTATCAACAGTACATGTTTAATTTTCTAATTCTTTGTTTTTACAAATTTTATTTTTGGTCAGTCTCCTTGTTGTTCTTTAGACAACGGAAATTATATGTCACGGATGGGGTAGACTAACCGCTTCTAGTTTGTGAAATATACGGATAGTTTCTGGATTATAACTTCAACCCCTCTTTTCTGGATCCACTTCACATCAACAACCCGGCCCCTACCCTTATAGGTAGTTTTAAACAAGATTTAGCTATAGCATCAAATTAATTATCTTTGAAAAATTCAATTAAATATAGAAAACCAAAATTAATATTCTAATTTTCGATCGATAACACATATTTCAACTACAAAATAGATGAATTTAAAATTTATTATGATGGATTACTTTACTACGAGCCCTTTAGAGCTTGTTTGTTTATTTGGTGTTTGGGAAAATAGTTTGGGAGAGTAGTAGAAGTTTGTGAAATAATTTCGATTTGCGTAATGTTGTTTGTTTGGATTTTGAGAGAGTGGTGTGAGAAATAAAGTAAGTGTAATTTTTTTTTGAAGAGTTAGGTTGTAGGTGTAAGATTTGTAAGACTTTATGTCAAATCATATTTGTTGTGAGATAAATTGTGTAAGATATATGTTACTTTATGTCAAATCAGAGTAGAGTTTGTATAAGTTTTGTTTAGAGATAAGAAAATTGTTGTTTGTTTGAGTTTTGAGAGAGTACTTTGAGAAAATGAGAGATAAAAAATTTATTTCAGAAAATAAAAAACATGTTTGTTTAGTATTTCCCAAATACGAAATTTTTGTGGGAAACGCGTTTTTGACAAGTTATGTTCATTTGAAATGCCCAATGTGCAATTTACATTCATGTGATATGTAAATATGCATGTTACCTCAACGTGATGCACTATAATAATAAACTTTTGAACTCCCCTCATGGAGGTGTTACACACACGTTCGACTTCATTTTAATAGGAAAAATGACAAATTTAACCCTATACTGACAAAATATAAAGGACAATTTATATATCCCGTCATATTGTATAATAGTAATTTTACCTTCCAGTTATATATATTGTTTAATGAAAATTTTATCTCCATGTATTCTGAAATGTTATAAACAAGTAGGAAAAAGAAATTGATAGAGAAAAGTTGTAACTTTCAACAAATTTAATTATGTTCCATTACTCATCATCAATATATATGCTAGACATGTCGTAGTCGTGATAATATGTCCCAACCACCAACTTGTTTGAAAAGAGAAGATGATTTTTTCTTCATATCTTAATTCTTGATTTCTTTCTAATTGCTAAACACTTGCAGTAAAAAAAAAAGGCATAATTCCACTTTCTACTCTCAAATTAGGTTATTTTCGTATTTTGCACCATCGAAAAATAATTATCTTAGTTTGCACCCTCAAAATATCTTAATGATTTCACTTTACACCCCGAAGTCTTCAAACTCTTTAATATAGCCATATAAAGTCATTCCAACTCCCAAAAGGACAAGTTTGGTATTTATGAAAAACATCCTTTAATTTTTCACATTATTTTTTTCCCAAATGTTTGTTGAACAATTCTAAAAAAAAATTTGATCAAAATTCGATACGTCTCAACATAAATAACAAAACATTTCTATTTTTTGGGATCAGTGGTAAAGAAACTATAGAGTAGTTTATATTCAATATTTTTCTTTGATTTACAATTTTTTTCTAATTTTTCTGAAAAAATTTCAAATATTTTTATCGTACATAATATACCAATGAAATTAAATTTTTATCAGTAAGAAGTTTTCTATACGTCATTCCAGATGTAACAATAATGTGACTTTTGGACGAAAACATAAATTCTTTTCCATCCGTCATTGAGAGAAATATTTTTAGTCTCGTTTAATATTTAAAAAAGAAAAAGAAAATGACGTGTTCAATAAAAATAAAGGGAAAAGTATCATATAAATACCAAACCGACTTCTGGAACAACTTTTTGCGGCAACATTAAGGTGGTTAAAGATATTCGGGTGCAAATTGAAGTCATTAAAGTATTTGAAGATGCAAAGTGGGATAATTATTTTCCAATGGTGCAAGTGGATTAATGACCTAAATTGTGTGTGCAAAGTGAAATAAAGGCAAGTAATAAATGAAGTAAACGTTTACTTCTATCCATTTCCCAACGAATCTTATCATTAGAAATATTTCAAGTAGACCACTACCTTATAGTATATTATAATCATACTACATTATTTTTCATCTAAGTCGCCTCTACCCCAGCCCAGCTGTCTAAACTCTAAATCCATCTTCCTCGGCACCCTGTTTCCTTTGTCAAGTCGTCTTATATTCAAACACAAACAAAATTCTTAAATTATGCACCTATTTTGCAACTAGCAAAAATATGGGATCTAGTAAAGTCCATTTCATGAATATACATTAATTCTTGAAAATCAAATCTATACTTATGATCTGAAAATGTTCTTTCTTATAAGGAGCCTTGCTTTCATTTTCCTCTCGATTTTTGCATTTGGAGCCAACCTTCCTGCAGATGAAGGTATTGTTAGAGATTTTAAATTATTTATGATAAATGCATTTTTAGTCCTTTAACTTTTACATTTTGGTCTTTCAACGTACTGTTTGCAGTTTTAGGACATTTGCTGCAATTTTGTTATTCTTTAAATCTTAGTATATAGTTGCAATTTTAGGACATTTCACAACAATTTTGTTAAAATTGCAAGCAGTCAATTGTACCAAAACTATAAATAGTGAAAAGTTAAAGGACTGAAATTGCATTGTGGCTATGATTATGTTTGGTTCATGAACAAGATAATTAATTACATTTTTAACATATTTTTTTTTGGATTTGAATTTGGGGGCAGTGGCATCTCTGAGGGTTATTGCAAGAACATTAGGGAAGACGGACTGGAATTTCGATGTGGATCCATGCAGTGGGCTTTCCGGTTGGGCCAACCCGAATGCAACTAAAGGGTTTGAGAATGCAGTTACATGTAACTGCACCTTTGTCAACAACACTGTTTGCCATGTTGTTAGCATGTGAGTAATATTCTTCACTCCCAACTAATTAATTATTTAAAATTAAAAATTAATTGGAGTATATTGAGAAACTAGATTAGAAAAGTATTACATTTTTCAATCGTCTTAATTAATACTCCTTCCATCCCAATTTTTCATTCATTTGAAACAGTTGATCAGTTAATTTGATAAAATTTTAAATAATAAATAATTTTATTTATTTATTTTAACAATACTTTGACGATAATATATAATAACATCATATATATTAATATTTAAAAAGTTTAAAACAATATTAATGTAAACAATCTACTTTATAATCCAACCCAACACAAATTAAAATCAGGATTATTGGTTGAGTCCCAAGCGAGTCCTATGATTTGGGTGAAATAAAGTTCCTTGACTTTAAGGAACTGCTAATTTGTAATCATAATTGACTAAATTGGTAATTTTGATATATTACACACACAATAGTAAATCCATTTAATCGAAAAGACATGTCATATATCCATTATTCCATGGGCAAAATTGGTTTTCTTTATCATACAATAAGTTGATTTAGAACGATAGCATCGAGGCATATTCAATTGTACATTTCATATCACCGTAAAATATTTGGGTGTAATTGGTTACGTGTATTGCACGTGACAGTTAACTCGATATTTTAGAGGAAATTTTTTTATTTATGTGGTGATATATCGAATTCCTTGATTTTCGCGAAGTTTTTACTAGAAAAAAAAAACAAACTCCAGCTAACCAAAAGAATAAATTAAATATATACTAAATCGAAATGCAAAATTAACGTGACTATTTCCTACAAAATGTCAAGTCAAATGTCATATGTGACACACTTTGCCAATTTTTTTCAAATAATTAAAGATGATATGAATTGTATCGTGTATTAAATTATTAAATTATGATATGAAATGTATATTTCAATATACCTCAATACCATTGATTGTAAATCACCTCATTGTATGATATAAAAACAATTTTACCTATATCCATAGTAAAATTATAAAGATGCATCACAAAATCCAATTCGCCACATTAATGCTCTGCTGTCTTTAGATTCAACAATCAATTTCTCGAAATTTCATTTTCTCAACCACAAATTTTCAGAAAATTTACTTAAGTGCCCAAAATTACAGTATATCAATTTCTTGGAATCGAACTGTACCGTGCGGTAAAATACCAAATCAAACATAAAGTTCCGATGTGGTACACGTGTGGTACACTTCTTGAAATTGCCAAAATCGGTTCTGATCCCGAAAATCGTACGATTCAGTTTGGTTTTGCAGAACATACATTTTTTCTATTTTTGTAATTTTATCGAAAATCTGTTTTGATATCCAAAGAAAAAATAAAACTTTAATTTTTATTAAAAGAAACTACATTCCAATGACATATTTTACAAAGAGTGGTTCGAAGATAATATTATTTTTGACATAAGTATTTAATTAATTATTTAACAAGAGATATCATTTCGTATAAATTTTAGTTTTAATATATTCACAATAACAAAAATTATATTTTTCTAATTTTGTATTTAGTTAAAAAAAAATAGGGAGTACCCGAAACCCGACTCCATTTGAAAAAAAGAGGGAAACATTATCCTCTCCAATTTCCTATTTTAAATTAAATGAAACATTTTCTTTTTTCTTTCTAATGCAGTATTCTCAAAGCTCAGAGTCTAACAGGAACAGTCCCGCGTGAGCTCGTGAGACTACCTTTCCTCCAAGAAATGTAAGCAAAACTCACAATTTTCACACACACAAACACACAGTGCAGAATTGAATCTGAAATTTTCTCAATATTTACACAGAGACCTTACTCGCAACTATCTTAACGGTACAATACCTCCAGAATGGGGTTCTATGAAATTGGTAAACATGTATGTCACTTCTCTCAAATTCCTATATAATTCTCCTGATTTTTTATGTATGTATATATGTGTTTGTTGGAATTAGTACTTTTTCTAGGGTTTTGGATACTTAATTGAGGCAATATTTGTGGATTTATTAACTACAGCTCCCTAATTGGAAATCGTGTGACGGGCCAAATTCCGAGAGAACTCGCAAACATCAGCACACTTGCAAATCTGTAAAATTTCTAATCGTTCAATTGAATTTTACTATAATGCCTTCTTAACTTTGTTTGATGGATATTTCTTATTCGTTATTATTATTTTTTTTTTGTAATATATGGCAGAACTTTGGAGTACAATCAATTATCAGGAACTATACCTCCAGAGTTTGGGAATCTTCCTCAAATGGAGAGATTGTGAGTCCTGTGTATCATCTCTACAATGATTTTTATGTTTGCATTTGTGCTTTTATGTTATAACTCTTTAAACTTAGTTTTATTCTCAACCTGATGTGTATGTTGTTCACCTATGTTAATTTATGAAGACTGATTACTTCAAACAATTTGACTGGAGAGTTACCGGAAAGTCTAGGAAGGTTGACCACATTAAAGGACTTGTAAGTTCTCTCGTTTTCTCGTTTTTTCGCATATTTCTTTTAATCTATGTTATATCACCACTGAGTCTTTGACAAGTCCCATTTTTATGATGCAGCCGTATTAGTGATAACAGCTTTACTGGAAGGATACCCAGTTTTATCCAAAACTGGACAAATATTGAGAAAATGTAGGACCTCAACATGTTGTCTTTTTTTAGTTTCATTTCCTAAACAATATTGAACTTAAACCATTGCATGATAATGTCAGAGTGATGCAGGCTAGTGGTCTGACAGGGCCAATCCCTATCGGTATTGCTTCCTTAACTAAATTAACCGACTTGTGAGTGTACTTGTATTGCTATTGTGGATATAATCTAGCTAAATTTAATGAACGTATTAATAACTCTTTTGATATATGATGGAAGAATCTTGGGTTTCAAATATGCAGGAGAATCGGCGACTTGAATGGAAATGAATCAACATTTCCGCCACTTAGTGGAATAAAAAACCTCAAGACTCTGTAAGTTATGATCGTGATGCTAGTATACTGTTCCTGAAAGTCGCTGCTCGTGTGTGACTATGAAAGTTATGCAGGATTTTGAGGAGCTGCAATATTGTTGGGTTGTTGCCTTCTTATGTTGGGCAAATGACAAAGTTGAAAGTCTTGTAAGTGGTACATTTTGTTTTTAATTAAATTGTTATACTATATCATAGAAAGTGTTGCTTATTGCTCATTATTGGGGCTTATTAAAATCCTATTCTTAATCAAATCATTTCAGCCTTTTATTTTCTTGTATGCATACGTGAGGTGATTTATTTCTTTATGTTATAAATTTAGAGGTTAAATTAGTTAGCTATATATTTGGTAACGTTGTAACTACTCTTAGCCATCAGGCGTCAACATAACTTAATAAATAAATTATGTCATTACAGAATTGCTAGTTACGTATTTGCTTTCTCCTCAACATAACTCATGCATCAAATACAGTTATATATAAATATATATATATATATATATATTTTTGGAAATGTTTACGTACAATCTATTTAATTAATTTTTCACTGTTACTTCTGCAGAGATTTAAGTTTCAACAAGTTAAGTGGGCCTATTCCTGACACCTTTGTTGGCCTATCAAATACGGATTACGTGTAAGAGTTTTAATTGACAAGTTTTATTGTTCCCAGTTTTCGTTGTATTTAGTCATGTTCATCACTTCATACAATTGAACTTTGATGCCAGTTAATATATATAATTTTTCGTTAAGCGCATGTTTAAAGGAGATTTTACATGCTTGACAAGCAAAAAATAATAAGATTCGTATGGTGTAAAACATAACCGTTATGAAACATGAAGATCATTCAATATACTTTATCTGAATTTTTATTTATGTAATATTTATGGATTTTGTCTCTGGGAGGATGGCGTGGCGGGTGTTAAATGACTTCTCTCACCTCAATGAGCATAACTTCTAATTCGAGTAGGTCTCATCTCCACATAGAAAATGATTAGTCCTTAAGACTTAGTTCGGTTGTGAATATAGTAGAATCCATTCAGAACTGCTTTTGAAATTTGTAGCAAATTACGCCCAGTTAATCCATGATATATTTATTTTGATATATTAAGTGAATTTGTTGAAATTTGCTAATATAATGATGCTCACTTTACCAGCTATCTAACTGGGAACTCCTTAACTGGACCTCTGCCCACTTGGATGCTAACAGATGGGGACAGAATGTAAGTTATTTATACTGTTTTTACTTTACTTCACAAACATATCATGTCATAGCTATTGGCTTTTAAAGTTCCTACTTGGTTTCTAGCTCCACAAAATCTTTTAAAGAATGATACTAGGAGAACCACGTTCAAAGCAAACAGAGGGCAAGAGTTTTTCTTTATGGAGGAAGGGTTAAGATTTATACCTTCTGTAGATGATGGCATAAAACAGATAATTCATCAGAGAAAGTGAAATGAACTAACAATATTATCTTTAGTCTTCTCAAGCATATATTATATCCCATATCAGATAATAATTGAATATCTATTCAACTGCAGCGACTTATCATACAACAACTTAACATACGAGAATTCAGACTTAAATTGTCAGCCGCGGAACCTGTGAGATTCCTTTCCATTATCTTACAGACTATATACATATATATATATATATATATATATATATATATATATATATATATGTATATATTTTCTGAATATCCATCGTTGTTTAACTTTTGATCACTTCTATCAGAAATTTGTTCGCAAGCACAAAGGGAAACACAACGTGAGTTTCTTTTGATATATTTTTTTGTACTAGTATCATTTGTTTAAGATCAAAGAAACTGACTAGTTTTGATTATCAACAGTGGGATTGTCTCCTGCTTAAGAAGCTTTCGTTGCGAACGAAGTAAGTTAAATCTTAATTTGATTTGTATTATTTTTTACCTGTTTCCTTATTTGGCTATTGGTCATGTCGCTCACCTACCCTTAGTGTTCTTATATTTTCGATGGTGTGAAACAATATTTACAGTGATTAGAAATGACCAATAAGAGAGGATAATAATTCTAGATCTAGTTGAATGTTCCATTGTCTTATCACAAGTCCATAATTAATGCTACTTGTCAAAAGTGCACATTTGCTGCATATGAGAATTGACACCGAGCCTTTTAACTGTTACTTTTAAGGTTAAAACTTTAGAAATTTATGAAATCAGATGTCCTATAGAAAGTTGTCAAAATCAATGAGAAGTAGTAGTAAAATCAAAATAGATGTCCTATATTTAGATGTGAACAGAATAATGGTAGAAGCTCCATGTTGAATAAAAATAGATCACTATTCTCCACCCCCTACTTCCTTGATGTAATGTTCTCTGACCTTTTCTTTCCTTTTTACTCCCTCCGTCCCCTTATATATTTATCCTTTTACTGACACCGAGTTTTGGGTAAAAATCAAAAAGTTCAAATTTTTAGGTATTTTTTACATGTATTCATTTAAAATATTGAGAGTTGTGGTGTCAAATCATTTTTTTTATGTCAGAGGGTATTTTTCAGAAAAATAATTCCATTTATAGAAATGGAGTGTTATTTTTGGACATCCCAAAAAGGAAATAGTAGTAAAATTTAGGGACAGAGGGAGTATGTTTGTTTTTATCAGATGAATATGTAAGAATTTCTTTCACATATTTGTTTCAGCATATTACTCTATGCGAATAAACTGTGGTGGAAGAGAAGTAGCCAGTGAGGGCGATACTCCTTATAGAGATGATAGAAGTTCTGGTGGGGCTTCAAGTTTCTTCAGAAGTCAATCAAATTGGGCTTTTAGCAGCACAGGCCACTTCATGGATGACGACCGCCCCACAGACTCGTACATATGGTCAAACAGCTCAAACATAATTGGCCAAAATCCCCAACTTTACATGGATGCACGGCTTTCCCCTCTTTCATTGACTTACTATGGATTTTGCTTACAAAATGGGAACTATACAGTTAACCTACACTTTGCCGAGATCATGTTTACTGATGACAGAACATACAATAGCCTTGGGAGGCGTATTTTTGATGTTTATATTCAGGTACTCTCTTGATTTCCATCTTTAGCCACACGATAAAAAGGTCACTAAGAAGAATGCAAGGTCCTGAAAACCGAAGAGCTGATTTCATAGATTTTCCTATAGATGATTAGAAAACATATTGATTGAACCAGTTTAACTCTCTAGTAGTTTGGTAGAAATGTAGATTCACATTAGTTTTTTTCTTATCATTTTTAACTCTTTTTGGACTGTAAATAAATTGCTTCAGGGAGAGCTGGTACTGAAGGATTTCAACATTGAAGAGGAAGCAGGTGGAGTTAATAGGGCAATCACAAGAAACTTCACTGCAGTTGTTACTGATACTACATTGGATATTCGCTTCTACTGGGCTGGTAAAGGAACAAATGGTATACCTGTTAGAGGAGTATATGGTCCTCTTATTTCGGCAATATCTGTGGATCCTGGTAAGCTATTAATGCTCTTGTGATGCTTGCAGCTTTGAAAAACAAGAAAATTTTGTTTTCCTCATTGGTATAGCATTCTTTTGACTAAGACAAAAGGATTGCATAACAAAAATGAATTTTCTTTGTCATTTTGTAGATCATAGGGTTCAATAATCAAAATTTAAAATATTTAGCTTTCGCAGCACTACTAAGTTGATGCCAACATAAGAAGCTCAACTCCCTTTTCACATTTGAGTGTATTTTACTCAAATAAATATTATAAATTTAAGATTTTAGCTCTTTCAATGAACATGAAAGAGTTTTTTAAACTTTTCATCTGATCTCTCGTCCTTTCTATTTAAATTTTATGCAGACTACACACCACCATCAGAAAATGGAACCAGAGTCCCTGCAGGGTTACTAATTGGGATAGTGGCTGGAGTTCTTTTTACAGTTTTGCTGATTATGGGTATTCTATGGTGGAAGGGTTGTCTCAGACGTGAAAAAACATTAGAAGATGGTATAGAATTACTGCATCTGTCTTCACTCAAAAATTGCTGTCTTACTCTGTTTTATGCGTATTATTTACTATGCATGCAAATATTTATTTATTTGGTATTAATTCTATCTAGTTTATTACGAGGATGTTTAGCAATTTCAAAAAGTGCATTAGTTTTTCTTTTTCTTTTTTTGTCACAGTGGCCTCAGTTACTCATTTCTCTTCTTGACTTCTTTTGCAGATCTAAGGGGTGTAGACCTTCAGACTGGGTCATTTACCCTAAGGCAAATTAAAGCTGCAACTCATAATTTTGATCCTGCTAATAAAATTGGAGAAGGTGGTTTCGGTCCCGTATACAAGGTAACCTGAGGAAATACTATATTCCTTATCATTTTCTTTGTGAAGTTATCGATTTAACAATTGACACTATATGTATATTTGAAGGGTGTCTTGTCAGATGGTACCATCATTGCTGTAAAGCAACTTTCTTCCAAATCTAAGCAAGGAAATCGAGAATTTATCAATGAAATAGGCATGATTTCTGCTCTACAACACCCTCATCTTGTAAAGTTGTATGGATGTTGTATTGAAGGAAATCAGTTGTTACTTATCTATGAGTACTTGGAAAATAACAGCCTTGCTCGTGCATTATTCGGTAAGTTTCAAAATAAGCTTACTTCTATCAATTTTATAGAATGCAAAGTTGACCATCTAAGCTTAATGTTCATAGGTCCAGAAGAACATCAGTTGAACATGGACTGGCCAACAAGGCGCAAAATCTGCATTGGTATAGCAAGAGGTTTGGCTTATCTGCACGAAGAATCAAGGATTAAGATTGTTCATCGTGATATCAAGGCTACCAATGTGCTTCTTGATAAAAATCTTGCCCCTAAAATATCTGATTTTGGTCTCGCCAAGCTTGATGAAGAGGATAACACCCATATAAGCACACGTATAGCTGGAACTTTGTAAGTAATCATGCATACATTGTTTCCTTTTAATAACGCGTATAAATGTTTTATTCATCCGTGGAAGTGGTCTTTGCTCCTTTATTTTTTTCTACTTTTTCCCAAGTGTTTTGATATAATTTGTACTTCGTTCCTCAAAAACAAAAGATTTATAGGTTTACTAATTGTTTAGTCCAAGATGCTTCCTATAAACCAAACCATGAGCCTTTGTAACATAGTCCATATCTAAGACTATCTACTGATGTAAATCTATGTGCCATTACAGTTAGTGATGTCTGATTTGAAAACTATATGATTTATGTGTTTGATCTCACGCGACTACTTATATTTAACAATTATGATTATGCTTCCTACTATACAACCATATAGCACCTAAAGTCTTATTAGCACTCAATATTTTTGTCAAGATCCTTTCGTACTTTATTACTATGTATCACTTATTAGCAAAATTATAGAAGTGACGGCCAGTCTACGGAACGAGCTGAATTGATATCAGTACTCCAAGATGAATTTAATACATAAAACCTCTTTGTTTAAATAAAATATTAGTGGGAAGCTTTATTAATGAGAATTACTTGATATCTACTTTTTTCCAGTGGATATATGGCACCTGAATATGCTATGCGAGGCTATTTGACAGACAAAGCAGATGTTTACAGCTTCGGAGTTGTTCTTTTGGAAGTTGTCAGTGGAAGGAGCAACACTAGCATCAAGCCAAAGGAGGAATGCTTCAATCTTCTTGACTGGGTAAATTAGTTAGTTATTCTTATGCATATACATGTCATTCTTTGTTCATTGTCTATAAGTGTACGATAAGTTTCACGACGTTCCCATTATACATGCTGCAACATTCTCATCAGGCCACCAAATCATTACAAAAAACCGATTTATTATTTTACTGTTTTCGGGTGTTAAAACGTTCCAATGCAGAACTTAATTTTATAATTTCTTTATGATGAAGAACTTGGTCCATTAACGTTATCGCATAAAAAAGATATATTAGATGAATTTGAAAGCTCTTCCCTTTCTCTCTTCATAGGCTAATTCCTTAAATGAGAATGGAGACTTAGTGGAACTAGTAGACCCAAGGTTGGATTCAAAGTTCAAAAAAGAAGAGGTCTTGACAACTATCAAAGTCGCGCTACATTGTACCAATGTGGTTGCCGCAGAAAGACCAAGTATGTCAGCAGTAGTAAGCATACTCGAGGGAAAAAGTGGTGTCCAAGGATTTGTTTCAAACTCGAGTGTCTCGATTGACAAGACAAAACGTAAGGAAATGCCAACTGAGGAGAGCCAGAGTATATCAATGGATGTGCCGTGGACAGGTTCATCAACATCTACGGGTGATCTATATCCAATCTCCGTGGATACTGAATATTGGGCGAAGAGAGATATGTAAAGTCACCATATCACTGAGATTTGTACAATTTTTGTTTTTTGTTTTCTCCTTTCTGAATACAATATGGAAGACAAAAAAATAATGTTGAATACTCGTAGCAGATTTTTATTTTCTTATTATACTTGTAAAATATTTGAATTAGTGATAGAAATAATGTCGATTCAAGAAAAACATGTTGAGTGTGAATGAGTTTTGATTTAAGTTGAAGTTTTCTAGATTCTGGAAAGAAATAGATGCAAATGGTTGGAACTTAAATTATCTTCTACTTTCTCATAATACTTGTAAAATATTTGAATTGGTCGTGACAGAAATAATGTCGATTAAAGAAAAACATGTGAGTGTGAATGTGTTTTGATTTAAGTTGAAGTTTTCTAGATTCTGGGACGAAATAGATGCAAGTGGTTGGAACTTAATATTCAATTAGGTCCACTGACGGGTGGATTTGGACTGAATTTCAAATCCCTTAGGGCCCATTTGGATGGGTGGATTTGAAATGATGAGGGATTTCAAATGAAATCCATTCATTTGTAATCTCTTGTTTGGATAAATTTTTTTACAAATGATTTCAAATCCATTCATTTGAAATTCATTGTTTGGTATATATCATCTGTGTTATTTGAAATTCTCAATCGTGCCTTATAATTTGCTTTATGAGTTAATTCTTGTTGTTGATATCGGGATAAAATCGCATGAATCGATTTGGGGCAAATTATAATTTTTGAAAATTGAGGGACCAAAAGTGCAAATTCGGATTTCAAAAAATTTGGGGCCGAATTGAAAATATTAATTTTCGGAAAATTCTGGACTGAGTTAGAACACTGGGTTTTTCGTAAATCTGGGGTCAAATGGCAATTTTTGAAAATTAAGGGACCAAAAGTGCAAATTTGGATTTTTGAAAATCAGTTGCCAAATTGAAAATTTTAATCTTCTGAAAATTATGGACTGAATTGCAGTTCTTATTTTTTTGAAATATGGGGTCAAATTGCAATTTTTGAAAATTAAGGGACCAAAAGTGAAATTTTGGATTTCTGAAAATCAGGGGCCGAAATGAAAATTTTAATCTTCCGAAATAAATTGAATTGTAATTCTGGCTTTTGCAAACACCTAGGGTCAAATTGTAATTTCTGAAAATTGAGGGACCAAAAGTGTAAATTCGGATTTCTGAAAATCTGGGGCCAAATTGAATTTTTTTAGTTTTATGAGAATTTTGAACTGGAACGCAATTCTTGGTTTTTCAAAAATCTGGAGCAAATTGTAATTTCCAAAAATTGAGGGACCAAAGTGCAAATTTAAATTTCTGAAAATCAGGGGCCGAATTGAAATTTTTAATTTTTCTAGAATACTGGATTGAATTGCAATTCTTGATTATTCGAGAATTTAGGGTCAAAATTGCAATATCCAAAAATTGAGGGACCAAAAGTGCAAATTTTGTTCCTGAAAATCAGGGTCCGAATTGAAAATTTTAATCTATTAAATTCTGGACTGAATTGTAATTCTGGGTTCTTCAAAAATCTAGGGTCAAAATTGCAATTTTTGAAAATAGAGGGACCAAAAGTGCAATTCGAATTTATGAAAATAATAGCCGAATTGCAAATTTTAATTTTTTGAAAATTCTGGACTAAATTGCATTCTAGGTTTTTTGAAAATCTGGGATCAAATTGCAATTTTTTAAAACATACAATTTGGACTTTTTTTAAGTGGATTTCAAATGACTAGTTTTAGGAGGAATTTCAAATCCACTTAAAATTGGTCTGAAATCCATTGGACTAAAATCCAGGATTTCAAATGAATGTATTTAATTTTGTATCCAAATAGCATGATGAATTTGACAAGGGATTTCAAATCCACCCAACTCAAATCCATCCATCCAAATGGGTCCTTAGAGCATCTTTAATAACTCTGAAAGGGAACATCCTTCGTCAAATTTTTTAGTCATTTCGAGTGACTCATTTTAACCCATTTAATAACAAATTTTATTATTCTCCACCCTCGCTACTTATTATTATTATTATGATTATTTTTACACCAAAAATAAATTTCAAATTAACATTAATTTAAAATCAAAAGTACATTATGGAACATAGAAAATAAAAAATTACATCAAATATTAAATTAATTAATATAAGGAAATTCATCATCTCCACCATATTCGTTGCCACCATTGTTGCTGCCATGGATATTGCTATCGCCACCGTCTAGATTGGTCGAACCTCCCGATGAATCTCCAAATAAACGAGTCCAATGACATTTTTCGCGAATTTCAGTTCTCACCTCATGCCAACATTCTTTTGTATTAGGGGTCCTGTATGAGCAATTCATTTTCATAATCTTTCGTTCGTCAGTCTCTTTTTTATTAGCCATCATTTCAGCATGTCGTCAATTACGACCTTCTTCTAAGATCAACATGTTTTGTGCAGCAAGACATCTGTAGATGTAATCGCCAACTACTAAAGAACTTAGTCGAACATGTGTGGGACACACAAGCTCAAAATTAAGGTCTATGTTTAGCCGTATGTAATTTGTAAGGTTGTAGTCGAACATTATTTCATGATTGTATCGTGTTATTTTAAATTTTTTAGAAAAAATTATTTTTGGGTGATAAATACAACCACAAAATTATTAAAACAAATCAATATTAAAATAATAGTGTTAATTAAATGAAATGAAAGTTATATTTTTATAATTAAAAATAATTATCTCCAAATAATATTCAAATTTTAGAAATTTTTTATTTTTAAATAAAGCTAAAAAAATAACCAATAAAACAAAACAAAATTAAAAAAATAGCATATGAGGGAGGGGGCTTGGACGGGGAAGCTCCCCCTCCCTCCAGGCCCCCCTCAAAGGTCCCTCTAGCATGATTGTCCTTTTCTCCTTCCTAGTCATTAGAGATGGATTTTTTCCCCACTTCCCCCACATACCCTCTAGGGCATCTCCCCTTTAGTCATTAGAGATGCCCTTATATTTATTAGCATTTAAATCCATTTTTTCATCGATTTATCTTTATTTTTTCCGCTTGAATCCATTTTTACACCGATTTAACATTTTTTTAATATTTAATTCTTTTTACCACGTAACCCGTTTTTCACCTATATCACCCTTTTTTTTTTTTTTTTTTTCAGTTTCACCTAATTTTTTCATGTTTAACCCATTTTTTCATTTATTTCTCCCTTTATCTGTTACTTCGTTAATTTCATCAAATTTTTGCTTTCACCCATTCTGTTTATCAGACTTGTGCTACTTCTTTTTATCCGTTTTTCCTGAATTAATCATTATTCACCTTTTTTTCGACTCTAGCCTATTTTTGTTTGATTTTACATGTACTGGTTTAGGTCATTTTTTGTTGCTTTTGTTGAATTTCATTCAACCAGCCATGCCAAATCTTCGGAATATAAATTTTTTCATTCGATTGTAAACGAATCCCTTAGGCCCGAATCTCTTATGACATACTAGAACGCTTAATTAAATGCAACCATAGGATGCTGTGAGATTTGCATCTGGCAAGAGCATAAAGAGGAAGAAAAGAGATGAATTGCGTGATGAGATTTCTGAAGGGAAGGAGATTTGGCAATGGGGTTTCGAAGAGTTAGAAGGGAACGAAGTCAACGGAAATGTGGAAGAGACTGGAGGCTCAGATGTTGAAGGAAAGGGAACAAAGTCGCGTTTGACTTTAGCAGAGTTCATGTGATGGAAATGCAAGTTAAGTGAAGGGCAGTTATGGGAGTTCAATGCAAATGAAGGCTATTTTAGTTATTTTATCTTTTCTGTCTTTTTTGTTTTCAATTAAGGAATTATGTGGAATTCCAGGACCGTTACTTTTAGGGCTACCCTATGTGTAAGGGTATATATACCCATTTTGGGACTTTGTGCCGTTTATGCAGAAAATATTACTCTTTTTCCTATCTTGTCTCCCATCTTACCCTACTTCTCTTAAAGTTCTCTGGTAATCTCTCCCATTTCTTATCATAGTTTATTATTTCTTATCATTGTTGCTTATTGTAGCTACTGTTACATCATATATTTACAAAAATACAAAAAAGATTTCTTTTTTACAACTAATATCATTACACTTGGTATCCAGAGCCAGCTTTCCTCGGATTCAGCATGGCAGATAGAACTAGGTCCAGGGAAATCTTGTCCCTGTTAGCAGATGAAAAGGGTCAGAGGAAGGTATTGCAAGATCAAATAGTAGAGATGCACCAGGTGCAAGAAAGCATACAAACAGCAGTGAATACGTTACAAGAAAACCAAAATGGTCTGGCCAATACACTAACAGCAGTAGACTCTAGCATGAGGGCTATGCAAATGCAGTTACAAACCATATCAGTTCAGATGCAAAGTGAGAGTAGAGGGAAGGGTGTTGTTAGAGATGGGTTACTCCCAACACCTGAAAGGGGAAGTACACCTTTTACTACGGCAAGAAGCTTGGGGCAATCTTATCAAGTGACTGGAGCATCAAATATGAGCACCAACCAGGTCACCAGTTCATTTCAGAGGATTGATTTTCCCCTATTTGATGGAGAACACCCTAGGAGTTGGGTTAGAAGGTGTAACAGGTACTTCTCCATCATTAATACAATTCATGAAAACTGTAAAAGCACCTTTGCTGCCATACACATGACTGGGAAGGCAGAGTTATGGTATCAAGGTTACAGTAAGGACAAGGAGGATATAACATGGGAAGAAATGATTGAAGCAGTGCTAAACAGGTTTGAAGATATAGATCCTGATATGGTAGTGGTGGAGTTCCATAACCTTAAACAAACAAGTTCAGTTAATGAGTTGTCAGAAAAATATGATGAACTCAAGGCACATATGCAACTCACTAGGAAGGAGATTCCTGAGGAATATTATCTCACAAGCTTTGTGGGAAAACTTAGGGAGGACATAAGGGGGGCAGTTATGAGTATGAAACCAAAAACATATGAAGAAGCTCTATCTATGGCCAGAAGGCAGGAGATGACTAATGATGCCTTAACAAGGAGGAGCAAATTCATGAACAAGCCTGCTTACAATATGGGTTACACTGCCAAGCCAACTCCACAGGCTGGTAACAGTAATTCCAAAGCACTGGTGGTGTACAATAAACCACAGGCCAGTGAGACTAATGGGGGTGGAGGATTACCCAGAAGGTTACTCACATCAGCTGAGATGAGGGCTAGAAGGGAAAAGAACCTATGCTATAACTGTGATGAGGTATACAGCCCTGGTCATAGGTGTAAAAACAGGCAGGTCTTCCTGATAATGACGGAAAAGGAGGAGGCTGCCTATGAACAGGATGAAGGAACACCTATAACACTAGATGAGGAAATTGTCAGTGAGGACATAACATTGTCACTCAATGCCATGTCAGGGAACACGGGGTTAAACACCTTCAGGGTAAAGGCTAAGGCTTATGGGATAGGGATGCAAGTTTTGATGGACAATGGGAGCACACATAGCTTCATAGATGAAGGTGTGTGCTTGAGGATGGGATGTAAAATGGAACCAACTACACCCATGATGATCACAGTGGCTGGAGGGGGCAAGTTGTTCAGTAGGAACATTTGTAAGGATTTCACATGGGTAATACAGGGCCATCAGTTTACCTATCCTGTTAGGGTGCTCAAATTAGGTGGCTGTGATATGGTTATGGGTGGGAACTGGCTAAGAGATCACAGTCCTATAGAGTATGACTACATGAACATGAAGGTCACTATTACTCAGGGTGACAAGAAGGTATCACTTTTGGCTGCAAAAGGGACCTCAGAACTGAAATTCATCTCTGCTGAGAGTTTAGAGAAAAGTTTAAGGGCAGGGGATATAACCTTATGTGGGTGGTTATACTCTATGAATGCAAGGGAAGTCTCTGGGAATACACCCCCAGACATACATAAGATATTGGATGATTTTCAAATGGTGTTCTTAGAACCTGAAGGGTTACCACCCAAAAGGGCTATAGAACACCAAATAGTTCTCAAAAAAGATGCACAACCAAGGAAGGGATATCCCTACAGGTATCCATACATACAAAAGGGGGAAATTGAGAAGATTGTTAGGGAAATGCTCTATGAAGGAATTATACAGCCCAGCCAGAGTCCATATGCCTCACCAGTTACCTTGGTAAAGAAGAAGGATGGGAACTGGAGGCTCTGTGTGGACTACAGGTACCTAAATTCCTTGACTGAAAAGAATGCCTTTCCAATTCCTGTTATTGATGAACTGTTGGATGAACTTTTTGGTGCTAAATATTTTTCTAAGCTAGATTTAAGGTCAGGATATTTTCAGATAAGGATGAAACAGGAGGATATCTATAAAACTAGCTTTGTTACCCATAATGGCCAATATGAGTTTCTGGTAATGCCATTTGGGCTTTGTAATGCACCTTCTACTTTCCAGTCCCTAATGAACAGAGTATTTGAACCTTACTTAAGGGAATTTGTGCTGGTGTTTTTTGATGATATCCTGGTCTATAGTAAGAGTTGGGATGAGCATTTGAGGCACCTCAAATTGACATTGGGGTTACTTAAGGAGCATGAGTTGTATGCAAAAAGGAGTAAATGCAGTTTTGGGGAAGCTAGTGTGGAGTATTTGGGGCACATTGTATCTGGAGAAGGGGTTGCTACTGACCCTTCCAAGATTGACAGTATGGTAAACTGGCCTGTACCCAAGAATGTTAAAGCTTTGAGGGGTTTCTTGGGGCTAACTGGCTATTACAGGAAGTTCATTAAGGGGTATGGTCTCATTAGTAGACCCCTTACTGACCTCTTGAAGAAAGATTAATTTATATGGAGTGAGCAGGCTATGAGTGCATTTGAAGCACTCAAGGATACTATGACAAAGGCTCCAGTTTTGGCCCTGCCAAACTTTTCAAAGCCTTTTGTAGTGGAAACTGATGCAAGTAGCTATGGATTGGGGGCTGTGCTGATGCAAGATGGGAGGCCCATTGCCTTTCTTAGTAAAGCATTGGGTCCTACGAATCAAGGGTTATCAATCTATGAGAAAGAACTGTTGGCAGTCATTATGGCAGTAACTAAATGGAAGCATTACTTAATGGGGAACCATTTCCAGATCAGATGTGACCAACAAAGTTTGAAATACTTATTGGAACAAAAGCTCTCCACTACATTGCAGCATAAGTGGATATCCAAGTTATTGGGGTTTGACTATGAAGTAGTGTACAAGAAAGGAAGGGAGAACAAGGCAGTTGATGCCTTGTCCAGGATTGAGAAGGAAGAAGAAGTAATGGAAGGGCAGTATCTTGGTATAACTGCTGTGGTACCAGAATGGGTTAATGGTATTGAGGACAGCTACAAGGAAGACAGCAAATTGAGGGAAATCATAGCATCAAAATTAATAGACAGTTCACATTCCCTGATTACAGCTACAAGGGTAATGTGTTGAGATACAAAGGGAAGATATGCATTGGGGACCATCCTAAACTAAAGGCAACAATTTTAGAGTCAATGCATGACTCCCCTCTGGGAGGGCATTCTGGTATCACTGGTACAACTAAAAGAATCAAATCCTATTTCTACTGGAGTAAGCTTAAACAGGATGTTGAAGACTACATCAAATCTTGTGAAATATGCCAGAGGAGCAAGAGTGAGCATGTTCCCTACCCAGGGCTCTTAAACCCACTACCTATTCCTCCCAAAGCATGGTCAAGTGTAGGCATGAACTTCATTGAAGGACTTCCTCCTTCTGAAGGGAAGACTACTATACTCACTATAGTGGACAGATTCACTAAGTATGGGCATTTCATAGCCTTGAAACACCCTTATACAGCTGAAACTATTGCAAAGGTGTTTCTAGACAATATCTATAAACTACATGCAATTGGTATGCCTAATGACATAGTTACTGACAGGGATGTAGTGTTTACCAGCAGGTTTTGGCAGGGGTTGTTTAAGCTGGCTAAGGTCACCCTAAAACTAAGTTCTGCCTATCATCCCCAAACTGATGGGCAGACAGAGAGGTTGAACCAATGCGTGGAAAACTACTTGAGAGGGATGACTATGGATAAACCTAAACTATGGACCAAATGGCTATCACTGGCAGAATACTGGTATAATACCAATTACCAGACCAGCACCAAAATGACCCCTTTTGAAGGACTTTATGGTTACAAACCCCCCCAATTACAAATGGGGGCGTATTTACAGGATGTTCATCCTAACTTGGAAGGGTTAATACAAGAGAGGGCCAGGATGGTGAGGTTACTAAGGGGGAACTTAGAATCAGCCCAAAATAGAATGAAGCATTTTGCAGATCAAAGAAGAAGTGACAGGCAATTTGGGGAAGGGGAGTATGTCTACCTGAAGCTAAGGCCATACAAACAAAATTCAGTGCAAGCAAGGAAGAATCACAAGCTATCTCCTAAATTTTATGGACCATATGAAATTGTGAAAAAAATTGGGAAGGTTGCATACCAATTGAAGCTACCAGCAGAATCATTGATACATCCAGTATTCCATGTATCTCTCTTGAAGAAGCAGATTAAGAGGGGCCAGACCACATCCGAGCAACTGCCAAAGGCAAACACTGAGGATCTTAGAATGTACCCTAGTAGAATTTTGGGAAAGAGGGTTACAAAAAGAGGAGGCTTACCCATAACTCAAGTGTTGATCCAGTGGGAGAATTGCACCAGTGAGGAGGCTACGTGGGAAGATCTGGACAACATCCGCCGGCAATACCCTGAATTTGATTCTTGGGGACAAGAATCTTCAGAAGGGGGGGGGGGGCAATGTGAGATTTGCATCTGGCAAGAGCATAAAGAGGAAGAAAAGAGATGAATTGCGTGATGAGATTTCTGAAGGGAAGGAGATTTGGCAATGGGGTTTCGAAGAGTTAGAAGGGAACGAAGTCAACGGAAATGTGGAAGAGACTGGAGGCTCAGATGTTGAAGGAAAGGGAACAAAGTCGCGTTTGAGTTTAGCAGAGTTCATGTGATGGAAATGCAACTTAAGTGAAGGGCAGTTATGGGAGTTCAATGCAAATGAAGGCTATTTTAGTTATTTTATCTTTTCTGTCTTTTTTGTTTTCAATTAAGGAATTATGTGGAATTCCAGGACCGTTACTTTTAGGGCTACCCTATGTGTAAGGGTATATATACCCATTTTGGGACTTTGTGCCGTTTATGCAGAAAATATTACTCTTTTTCCTATCTTGTCTCCCATCTTACCCTACTTCTCTTAAAGTTCTCTGGTAATCTCTCCCATTTCTTATCATAGTTTATTATTTCTTATCATTGTTGCTTATTGTAGCTACTGTTACATCATATATTTACAAAAATACAAAAAAGATTTCTTTTTTACAACTAATATCATTACAGATGCTTATATCATAAAACTTGTGATAAAGATGTGAAAACAACGTTACTACGTGCATCGACATGCTCGTAACAATTGCTTTTTCTTCGAGTCTTAACTGTTTTATAGAGTTTGTAGTACATTTTTTAATCTTTTGTTAGTGTTTGATTTTGTTTGTTTTATTGAAGTTTAATGTAGGTTTTAACTTTTTATGCTTTGGTATGAAAAGTATCATTTCCTCTAACTGATAGACTTATTTTTAGGAGTGTAAACGAGTCAAATAGTATCGAACGACACGTTGTTCAAGTTTGGTTTAAATTTTATCGAGCTTGAAATTTTGTGTTTGACCTTGTTTTGATTTCTTAACGAACCGAGCTATTATCAAACGAGCTCGAGTCGAGTATCGAGTAGTTTGGTATTTTACATGTATTTTTTCAACTTTTAGCTTATCGAGTCGAGCTCGGACCAAGCTTCAAAAGTTATCAAATGAAAAATCTTGTTCAAGCTTGTTTGATTTATTTGACAAACCGAACTCAAACAATCTTTTATCGAATGAGCTCGAGTAGCTTGGTTTGATTTAAGCTCTATTTACTTTAACATTTTAATATATTTACTTCCCAACAAAGGGCAATATTGTAATTAAAAATGAAAATTGAAGGGGCGTACTCAAATTAATAGTAAATGAAGCTGTCAAAGTATAATTTACTCTTGAAAATTACTTCCATTTCAAGAATTGAATTTTGTATTCCTTTTTAGTAAAATAGTAAATGCCCTAAAAATTAAATATAAATTATAAATTGAAAACCCCTTCTGTCTTTCAACTTGAATTGGTAGTATTATCCCATTACTGATATAATTTTAATCAAATGAACTTTTCAGTTTAAAATATAAAGATCTAAGTAGGATTGAAAATCAAGTATATATAAGTTTCTCGTTGAACTCGGTTTATCATATGTATCAAACAAATTTAATAACATTTTTTCGTATGATGACTTTTGAAGGCCTACCCAATAAGTCAAAAATAGATAAAATACGTGTAGTGTATATATATTAAGCTACTCGATACACTACGCGAGTTCGTTAATTCAAATTCGAATAATTTAACAATCAACACTTAATTTCAAGCTTTTTACAAAATTCATATTAAGCTCGAACGATGTCCATATAACATAACTCAGTTCGTTTACACCCCTAGATATATGACCAAAAGTAATGTGAAACATAAGTACATATATCTAATTCATGAGAAAATAAAAAAATGAACATAATGAATCGAAATATTAATAATTAAATTTGGAAAACGAAGTTTCATATCATTACTTATTATTTTTTGTAATTAATTGAAACTAAATGTGTAATTTTGGTATATAATAATATGTCGATTCTATGAACAAGTATTTGGTCTAATAAAAATAATTAGTCCACATAATAATAATATGGGACTAAAATTGGCCCATCCAATCCTTTGACCACCCAAATCATGTACAACAATCTTATCTTTTAAAAGCCATATAAGAACAGTCAAGAAAACAGTGAGAAATCGAACATGAGTAACATTTGCAATCACATAAGCACTAATTGATCATCCAAACAATATAAAATCCCGAATACGACATAAGTTCAAGTAAGGGTGAGTTTAGCCTAACGGTTGCATAATTGCTTATGAAATAATTTATTCTAGTGTAATTGCTTTTTATATAATTACTTTTATGAGAAGTGATTTAGCGTTTGGTTCCATCATTTCACAAGTGCTACTAAAATTCAGATTTTTACTTAATGTACAAAATTAACCTTGTATTTATGCTAAAAATTTGCAATAACATTTTTAAATTTAATAAGCACAAGACTACTACAAAAATATAACAAATAAGGAAAATTAACTAAGATATTTTTACATATACTTAACATAAGACTATGATTATTTATCAAAAAAAAAAAAAACATAAGACTATGATGAGAAAAATAAATAAAATCATTAAATTATTGAATAAAAACATGTAAGAAAATGCAATTTTTCATGGATAGTTGGCCACTGTTAATTTGATTGTGAAGAGAATTACTCTTCAATTGATTTTGCAAAGTGGTGGACCCTTTTATTTGTATTTTTTTTTATAATTGGTGGACTCTCTTATTTAACACAACACAAATCAACAATATGATATTTTAATGTGAAGGGTACAACTTGGAAATTAGAAGGTACTAAGAGCTCGTTTGGCCCCCCGTTTCCACCACTCAAAATAACGTTTGAATGTGTACCGCAATTTTACTACCGTTTGGCCCCATTTTTGAACTTTTGCAGTGAGCCTTCCCAATGTGAAAACCACACGTTTTGTAGAAGCTACCATGGAGGAACTTTTTGCACCTATGTTTGAATACCTTCTAATTTCCAAGTTGTACCCTTTACAAAATAAAAAACAAACCAGATGGGACTGTAGCATATTTTGCTACTGGAGAAAAAGTTTCCAAAAAATCCACTCCTTCTTGTTGATTGTACCCTTGAGCCACTAAGCGTGCTTTGAATCTTTCTACAGTCCCATCTGGTTTGTGTTTTATTTTGCAAACCCACTTACTTCCTACAACATGTGCACCTTTAGGTAAAGGTACAATATCCCAAGTTTAATTAGCTTCCAATGCTTGAATTTCTTCCTGCATAGCAGTTTACCATTCTGGAATTTTCATTGCTTGATGAGAAAACTGGGGTTCAGTTTGAGTTGTGATGTTACAAACAAACTCTATGTTCCTCATAAAGTTTTGAGTAACCAACAACTTGAGAAATAGGATATCTATAACCTGTAAAGTTTGAAACATTATTACATTTAAAATTATCAAGATAAGCAGGTTTCCTCTGTGGCCTAGAAGATCTTCTAAGATTTATAAGCTCAATGACATGATTTGAATAAAAATTGTGATCAGTATTATGATCAATAGCTAGCTGATTTGGTTGCTTATTTGGTTGATTGGGAGCTGAAGTCAGGCAGAATAGTGATTATTCTGCAGGCAAGTTCCATCAGATAAATTTTCTACAAGAACACGAGAAATAGGCGCCCATGAACCTTTGAGAGAACAAATCTCTTCTTTTTCAAAAACTCATAATCATCAATATCTGAAAATAGTGAAGATTACAACTCTTTTTATAAGACTCTAATCCTAGGTAACTGAAAGGAAATAAAACTCTTAAGAAAACTAAATAACTCCTAGACTCCTATAGAAACTAAATCACCAAAAATAAGGAAACTAAATAACTAACTAATAAAAATCCTAATCCTAAAAAACTAATAAAAAGATAGATTGTCTTGAATGCTCCTGCATCAGGAGCAAGGTTTGGTTGATTTAGATCAAGGTTTTGTTGAGTATTAGTTTGAATATGAGACTGATTTGGAAGAGGATTTTGAATAAAATGACTGGATTGAATGTGAGACTGAATGTCTGAAGATATAGTTCCATAATTTGAAAAAGGTAAGCTCGTTGTACATGATTTCGGAATCACAAAATCACTGAAAGTTGAAGCCTTTTTCTGAGGAATATTGGAAAAATGATATATATTTTTCATGAAACTTAACATCTCTAGATATAAAAACAGTTTGAGAATGTAAATCATACACTTTATATATTAAAAACAAGACAGCCAAAATTACTCATTATGCTATAATCAACTGGCCTATTAATTAGAAGTTCAAAAGGAGTTATGTTTTGTAACTTAGTTGAAGGAGTTCTATTAATAAGAAAAGTAGCAGTTAAGACACAATCACTCCAATATTCAAGAGGTAACTTGGACTGAAAATATAAAGCTCTAGCTACATTCAATAAAGTTTGATGTTTCCTTTCAACCAAAACATTTTGCTAGGGTGTTTGGACACAAGAATATTGGTGGAAAATACATTTGTCAGCAAACAATTGAGTAAAAGACAATTCCTTGGCATTATCACTTCTAAATTGTTTAACTTGGCAGTTAAATTGAGTTTGAATCTTAGCAAGAAAACTAGGAATAATGGCCTTAACTTCAGACTTAAACTTCATTAGATAAACCCAAGTAAAACGAGAAAAATCATCTGCTAAAGTCACAAAATACTTGAATCCATTATATGATGATACAACAAAGGGACCCCATACATCACAATGGACAAATAAAAAATATATGAAGAAGTAGAACTACTGGAAGTAAAAGGCAGATGTATTTGCTTAGCTACCTGTCAGAGCCCTGGCTCCTCCCACTGCTTGGGAGCTTACGGTTTCATGTTCCTTTTTAATTTGGAATAAAAAAATCTCTGTATTTTTTTTTTTTTCTGAATACTATGACTGGACTTCTCATCGGAGTTATTTCACAAAGACTTGCCCGGGTGGATCGAATGACTATTCATCTATTGTATTTTTATGCAAATAGGGGGCAAGAAAACTCTATGGAAAAGTGGTGGTTTAATTCAATGGTGTTTAAGAAGGAGTTAGAATGCTTTTGCCATATTTTATCATCTCATAAATATAAGTCATAAATATATGGATAAAGGACATACATGACAAGGTAAACTAGAAGTAAAACTCCCTACATCACAACTCAATATTGTTTTAATAGGATGTAATCTCTTTATGGAAGGATGCCCAATCTACTATGCCACAACTAAGCAGAAACTTTAGCACAAACACTTGATTTCTCTTGAGTATTCAACACATATAACCCATCTATCTTACTACCCTTGCCAATCGTTTTGAGGCTGGAATCCTGGATGATGAAAGATGTGGAATCAAAAGAAACAACTAAATTATTAGTCTCAACTAAAGCACTAACTGATAAAAGAGTAAATTTAAATTGAGGAACAAAAATTACATTCTTAAGTACTAAATTGGGGTTAATCATCACATCTCCAACCAAAGTAACTTTTATATGATCATTATTTGGTAAAACCACTTGAGCAGTGCTAGTAAGTTTATGAGAAAGAAACAAAGATTTATCATGACATATATGCATAGATGCACCTGAATCAATCAACCAAGAACTAGTTTAGAAGGAGGAAAAGGTAGAGAAAAAGCACAAATTCCTTCAACCATACCTTTAACACAAGAAACAGTGGCCTCATCATGATTTTCTGGATTACTTAAATTTGAACTTGATTGAGCATTCAAAATATCAAGAAGTAATTGTTGACGCTGGGACTGACTAAGATTATGAATCATATGCCCAATCTGAGAAAAATCACTGGATTCTTTAACCTCAATTGTTGAATTTGAACCAGAAGCTTGATTTACCACATTAGTCTTTAGCTTGGACTTCCATCCAGGTGGATAACCATGCAATTTGTAACAAGTTTCTATAGTGTGACCTCTATATTTGCAATGTGTGCAATATCTACGATCATACTTCTTAGTGGTCCCTTGGTTAGACTGAAAACCAGAATTAGAATGAGAATTCTGACTAGAAACCTTTTTGAAGGTTCTCCCCTAGCTGCAAAAGCCATAGTGGATTCCATTGAATGGTTTGGAACCAAAACTCTCTGTCTCTCATCTTGGGAAATCATTGCATACACCTTATTGATAGGAGCAGTGGATCCATCAACAAAATTTGTGCACGCACATTTGCAAAGGACTCATCCAATCCCATAAGAAAAGACATGATATACATAGAAGAAAAATGATATTTCTATCTTTGATGACCACCACATGTACAATTAGGACGAAATTGAGTCAATTCATCCCAAATTATCTTCAACCTAGTGAAGTAATCAGTGACTGGAATCGTTTCTTGGACAAGACTCAGTAATTTCCTACGTAATTGAAAAACTCTCGGACCATCACTCTGCTGGAATCTATCACGAAGCTTATCCCAAACCTCTTTGCATGAATTAGAATATAAAAGACTAGAAGAGATGTCTTTAAACACAGAATTTAAGATCCATGAAAACACCATCTTATTGTTTCTAGACCGTGCATTATGAAGATCAAAATTGACAACATGATCTGGTTCAAGAATATCCATCAACGAATCCAACCTTGTTCTTAACCGCAAGTGCAATTAACATGGATCTACTCCATGAAGCATAATTATCTCTAGTAAGTGGCTCATGAACAAGATGAATACCTGGTCCATCAGAATGATGCAAGAAAAACGGACTTGCAGGATCATCAATGGCGGATCTCTGAGGCAACACAGTGGTTCATGAATTGGAAACCATAGGAAGATGATAATTGATCAGTGTGTATGACAACTTGGATCAATTGGAAAGAAACTTGTAAGGAATGATCAATTCACGTAGAACTTGGATCAAATTAAAGCTGAGAATTGATCAATTCGTGAAGAATTTGGATCAATGAAAAGAAAATTGGATCAAATTCAATTAGAATTTTTGGACCAGAAGAAGAGAAACGCGGAAGAAAAATGAAAAACAACTGATACCATATTACAAATGAAAAATGTAAATTTCCATTATAGAGAGTGTTTTAGATGGAAAAATGATTTACAATCAAATTAGAATTAGATACAATGAATCTGGATGAATTACATATAAATAGAGAGGAATAAGACTGTTATTCCTAACTGTCTAGCTAACTTTCTATTAAAGGAAAGTTAGTTATAACTAAAACTATCGACTTACTAAAGAAGGAAAGATAAATATCTCCTAAGTTAAAATTAAATTTATGTTCTTCAATAGCGTGGACAGATCTGGATATGGAGCCGGAGCTGGAGCTGGAGCGGGAGTCGTGCGTGGTGGAGCTGGAGCTGGAGCCGTGTACATACGGAGTTGGAGCCGACGGAGCCGTGGAGATCTGGAGCCGGAGATGATGATGCAGGTTGAGCCGAAGACGGCAACGTCGGAGAGAGAGCATGCGTCAGAGAGAGAGAGAGAGGCGCGGGGGGAGAGATACTTTTGAGGTGGTGGGAAGAGAATGGAAGAAGGAAAGAAAAGAGCTAGATGTACTATACACTTTCAATTTCAATAGATCCTATAGTCTATCGATTTTTTTTGAAATTTCGACTGAAAAATTCTGTCGAAAAATTAAACAAATTTCGACGATTTTACTTTCCGTCGAAATTTCTATTAATTCCTTTTTGTATTATTTTTTTCCTCAGATAATTTCGATGGAATTTAAATAGGTCAAAAATATGTTCGGCGGGTTATTTTTCCGTCGAAATTTTTTTCTGTGGAAATTTTATTAAATATTTCGACTGATTTAGATCCGTTGAAAATAATCAGTTGAAATTTCTCCTTTTTCTAGTTGTGACAAGGGTATAATAGTCCATGAAAAGTAGCTACAATAACCCAAAGACAAAATCGAATTTCCTATGCAAAATTTTGCAAGCGTTGATGGAAGTAGCTGTAATTATGATTTTTCGAGGGGATTTGGCGCTGATTATACCAAACCTTAAGGGCCCATTTGGATGGATGGATTTGAAATGAAGAGGGATTTCAAATGAATGGATTTGAGATTCCATTGATTTGAAACCCATTCATTTGCAATCTCTTGTTTGGATAAATTATTTTATAAAGAATTTCAAATCCATCAATTTGAAATCCATTGTTTGGTATATATTATTTGTGTTATTTGAAATTCCTAATCGTGCTTTATAATTTGCTCTATGAGTTAATTTTTGTTGTTGATATCGGGATAAAATCACATAAACCGAATTGGGGCAAAATTATAATTTTTGAAATTTGAGGGACCAAAAGTGCAAATTCGGATTTCAAAAAATCTGGGGCAGAATTGAAAATCATAATTCTCTGAAAATTCTGGACTGAATTGGAACTCTGGGTTTTTCGAGAATTCGGGGTCAATTGGCAATTTTTGAAAATTAAGGGACCAAACTGAAAATTTGAATTTTTGAAAATCAGATGCCGAATTGAAAATTTTAATCTTCTGAAATTATGGACTAAGTTGCAGTTCTGGGGTTTTTGAAAATATGGGGTCAAATTGTAATTTCTAAAAATTAAGGGACCAAAAGTGAAAGTTTGGATTTCTGAAAATCAGGGGCCGAATTGAATTTTTTAAATTTTTTGAGAATTCTGAACTGAATTGCAATTCTTGATTTTTCAAAAATCTGGGGTCAAATTATAATTTTTGAAAATTGAGGGACCAAAAGTGCAATTTGAATTTCTGAAAATAGTAGCCGAAGTGCAAATTTGAATTTCTGAAAATCAGGGGCCGAATTGAAATTATTAATTTTCTTAAAATTCTGGACTGAATTGCAATTCTTGATTTTTTGAAAATCTAAGGTCAAAATTGCAGTATCCAAAAATTGAGGGACCAAAAGTGCAAATTCTATTCCTGAAAATCAGGGTCCTAATTGAAAATTTCATTTATGAAAATTCTGGACTGAATTGTAATTCTGGGTTCTTCATATCTGGGGTCAAATCGCAATTTTTAAAAATTGAGGGACCAAAAGTGCAATTCGAATTTTTGAAAATAGTAACCGAATTGCAAATTTTAATTTTTTTGAAAATTCTGGACTTAATTGTAATTCTAGATTTTTTGAAAATTTGGGATCAAATTGTAATTTTTAAAAGGATACAATATGAACTTTTTTAAATTGGATTTCAAATGACTAGTTTTAGGAGGAATTTCAAATTCACTTAAAATTGGGCTGAAATCCATTAGATTAAAATTCAAGATTTCAAATAAATGGATTTAATTTTGTATCCAAATAACATAATAAATTTGACAAGAAATTTCAAATCCATCCAACTCAAATCCTTCCATCCAAATGGGCCATAAGGGAAGTCTTGTAATTAACCTTAAAAAATATTGAATTAAGTGGGAAATAGCCCCCTAAAAGATTGAAATAGCGGGAACGGTGAGGAATGAGCGTTTATAACAAATTAAAAGGGTCTCCATTTCTTCAAAAACCCAAAGACACGAAAAAGAAAAAAATTCCAACAAACCCTAATCATGTGCGCCCTCAATCTGAAATGAAATTTCGTGAAAATGGTTGGAGCACAAACAATTAAGGCACACTCACTATGATTTACTACTGAATTTCAGGTTCTTTCTCATCTTATTTTACCTTACTTTGCGTATAATTTTGCATATCAATCCCTATTTAAACAAATGGATTCAGAACCATCCGAGAAATGTCAGAAAATTGAGTCTATTGATCGAATTAGCAACTTGCCCGACCCAATTCTTGGCGAAATTTTATATTATTTACCCACAAAAGATGCAGTGGCTACCTCAATTCTCTCCACTAGGTGGAAAACCCTTTTTCCTTGTGCGTTAAACCGCATTAAACTTGAACTTGATGACTGCTCGAGGCAACGAAATAATATACTCCAGTTCGAATCTCCTAGCTTCGTGAGTTTTGTAGATAAACTGCTAAATGAAACTTTACTCCATGTGCCGTGTATCGAAAGAATATCTATTATTTGTGAGAAGGATCATGGTGAAGATAAAATAGTTTCGTGGGTTCGTGCTGCAGTAAGGCTTAATGTGGTGTACCTTAAACTTACAGCCAATGTAGTTAATACAGAAACTTTGTTCGAGTGCTTGAATGGTTGTGCGACGCTTGTGGAATTGGAGTTTGGGACTGACTATGAATTGCTTCTTCCTGAAGAGGAATTTGTCTTACCCAATCTCAAAAAGTTGTATCTTCATACGTTGGTGCCCCGTGATCACAGGGACTCGATTCACGAACTGATTGATGGTTGTCCCTTGCTTGAAGATTTGTCATTTGGGTGTTGCGACTTTGATGCTATGAGTAATCTTTACATCCAATCTTCAACCCTCAAGAGATTGTTTATAGAGTGTAATTTTCGTGAGAGGGAATGCACGGTGAAGATTGATGCTCCAAATCTTGAAGTTTTTGTATACGATGGGCATTCTATTGCAAACTATATTATGGGAAATTTCAAGTCTCTTCATTCGGCTTCCATTGGATTTAGCTTTTTCAGTAAAAAACATGCTGCCAATCTCGCAAGTTTTAATGTTAATCGTTTGGCCAAGCTTCTAAGAGCATGCTCAAAGACCACTCGTCTCTGTTTTTCTGGCAATTTCATTGCGGTTAGCTTATTTATCTCTATTTTATTTCTAAAATAAATTAAAATTCATGTATTATGCTTGTACTTGTACATGTTGATGCGTTGCCTTTTTTTCTTAGGTGATATTAGCAGTAATGATTTATATTCAACTAACTTAGTCCATTTCAGTCACTCTAGCTCATTTGGTCAATGCTGTGATTAAATGGTATTATCCGAAAATTTATTTTCCGCTTACAAGCTTGCACTTGGTTTTGATAATGCTTTCCTACATGATGAAATTGTGTAGCTATGTTTTAGTATTGGCCTTTTTTGAGGTTGTTTAAAAAGACTTTGTTAGACTCTTCTTATAATTAACTCTGTTGGACTTAGATATAATCTTTAATGGTAGAGACATAAAATTCTCTAATGTGTTCAATTTAAAATGTAATAACAAAGAAGGTTCATTGAACTATATCGTTGATTTTAACATTACAATTAAATTGTAGATGTGTCAAGCCACTAACTGCATGTAACTCGTAGCATAGGAAAAAAAACAAATTTTTAAGCTTCCTTGACTAATGGTTGTGCCAGTTTCCACCTTATAAATGTGATGGGTATTGATTGTGAGAATTGAACTAGTTGTGACTACTCTTTGATTGGTTTGGTTATGTAGGAAAGTAATATAAAGGACTATACTACTTTTCTTATATTACTGTGTCATCTTATTGAATTTGGCTAGATTTTTCATATTTCTTTTTCTTTCCTCTTGATTTTTCATATTTGAATGTGGGTTGGTATCACCACTTGTAGTATTGAAAGACTTTGTAATGTTTACCAACTCGATTACAGGTTTTGCATCGTGCATCTGTTAAACTACCAAGATTTAAGAATTTGACTTGTTTGGCACTTGGCCACATGGGAAGCCATGGATTCTCGATATTAGCACAGTTACTTAAGAATGCACCTAATCTTCAGACTCTTACATTTGAAGAGGTAAATTAATTTAGTATTATAAATTAGTTACAAAACTTGTCCGTCCCTACTTAATTTTTCTTTTAATTTTATAAACATGACTGACTGTAGTTTTCATTGTTTATTCTTAATAGGGATTTAAAAATTGTCAAGGGGGTTATGCAAGATTTGAGTCTTCATTGCCGAGATTGCTAGTTTGTTTGAAACAGTGCCTCAAGAAAGTCGTGATATGGGACTTTAAAGGTGAAGAAGATGTAATCAAATTGATAGAGTATGTTTTGAAGAATGGGAGAGCACTACAAGAAGTTATAGTTTATCATGTCCCAACTGTGGATGCTAGTATATTGAGTAGACTACTAATGTTCCCGCGGCGCTCACAAACGTGTCAAATTCTCACAAGGAGGGTTGATAATTGGTCATCAGTTCGTCATTCCAGCTATTCTCGTAACAAGTGGTTTTAAACAGGAAAAGTGCGAAAGCATATGCTGATGGTCTAGTTTCTCTCTTAATATGGATGCTTTTCTTTTTTTTTTTTTTTTTGGTTTTTTGCAAGGAAACTCCTAGTAGTTAAGTATTCTGTTTCTGAACTGTGTCGTAATAGTCATATTTTGCAATTTGACCATTTTGTTTTCCATATTATGACTTTGTGGCTTATGTATTATCATAAGTTGTTGATGTTAGGAGACAACTTAACCTTTTGGGCTTCTAGTTTATCTTCGGCTCGTAACTAATGATTGGTTCTTATATTCCCTCCGTTTTAAATTAATTGGTACATTCATTCTTTTCAAACATATTAAAAAATCTCATAATTAATCACTTTTTATGGTACAAAAATATCATTTTAAATGATTGATATCACTTTTGTCATGAACTATTTCGGTAAAATTGCAGAAAACGTCCCAAACTAATTAGTGATTTTGGATATTCGTCCTAAATTATATTACCTCACCGAATTTCGTCCCGTAATTTAATATTTATTTGAAATATCGTCCCACACTAATTACTAGTTTTGATTTTTCGTCTCAAACTATATCAACTTCGTCCCATAATTTATCATTTTGTATGAATTTAGTCCCATCATTAAATTTCTAATTTAATGGAAATGACGGTTCAATCTTGTTCTTGTAATTAGTTTGGGACGAATTCCGCAATATTATATAATTATTCATGTTAAAATCTACCACGTCATGACACGTAAGCAGACATGTGATAATTTAACGGCAAATGCGCAATTTCTGTCTTATAATTAACGGTGGGACAATATTCCAAAAAAATATTAAATTACGGGACGATATTCGCCAAGTTGAATAGTTTGGGACGAAAATCCAAAATTAATTATTAGTTTGGAACAATTTTTGCAATTTTACCAACTATTTCATACATTTTTTTCTACCTTTTTTAATTTTTCATTGGTAACGCTTGTGCTTCACAAAAGGGTAAAATTTAAAAAAATTGCATTGAAAAATCAAATGTTCTTGTTGATTTGAAAAATAAAATTTGACAAATGTGTCAATGAATTTGAAGAAGAGGGAGGAGTATCTGATTTTCTTTAGGAGTGAACATTTTGCTGCAGTGTGGTTTATTAAACTCCTATAAACAATTCTGTTGAATATATGGAATATATGTTAATGTTAGTAATTCTACTGCTTGTATAAGGAGACCCTGTGATTTTGGAGGACCTATATATACTAGTCAAACTTAAATAGAATCTTGGTTCTTATTGTAATTAAAGAACAATTAATTTAGTAATTCCAAATTGTTTTACTTCGATTTAATAACCAACATTGCCTTTTTCATTTTTTATACGGGTGTGATTATTTTCAATACATTTTTTCTATTTGGTTTTCTTATCGTATTTGAGATTGTGATTGAATTTTTTGATTTTTAGTTGAGCTGCAAACGAATTGGTTTCTAAATGGATTAATGTTTTTTGGGTTGTTGGCACGTGGCACCCACCCTGAAATTATTAGGTTTTAGCATTTTGTATCGATACTTTACATTCTGAAAATATAATTATTTTTTCACTTTGCATCCTAGTGTGTATTCTGATGAAAACTTCATTGATAGATGAGTAAATTAGTCATTTTTGAATATTTGTTGACACTTTGTACCTCAAAAATATATTTTTTGTTACTTTGCACTTTGAAAATATTAAATTTTGACACTTTGCCCCTAAAAATATTTTTTTCTTTATCATTTTTAACTTTGACTTAATATATTGTTGAGAAATTATTTTAACTTCATATGATTGAAAATTGAAATATATGTTAGTGAATCTACCTTGCTTATCTAGTCACTTATATGGTGAAAAGTAAAAACCATAGTTCTTAGTCTTACTTGCATATATTACGAATCTATGATATACTGGCTACAGTAGTTCTTGACTTCTTGATTTTATGACTAATATATCACTAGTTATTAAATAAAAAATCTACAGTTATCAAATTAGAAACGTTACTTAAATATTATTGTTATAAAACAAGATTTTATAATCAAATTTAATTTCGATCGAATGAAGTTGCCCAATTTTTTTGTCATGGATCATAATTTTTTATTAGAGTGTTTTAATTTTTTAATTTAAAAATGAAATAAGATGTGATTTCGAAACTACTTGTTTGTCTTATAACTCTATTTTTTTCTTTTAATTTAGTTTTAATTTTTGAATTTAAAAATGAAAATAAGATGTGATTTCGAAACTACTTGTTTGTCTTATAACTCTATTTTTTTCTTTTAATTTAGTTTTTTATTTATCGTATTTAAATTATGTAACATATAATTATTTTTAATCCACTTGTCGTATTTAATTTCAATGTATTTAATTTCCGTAAATCATTTTTTTACAATGTCATTAAATTTCAAAGAAAAAAATAAATTAACGTTAAGTTTATTATATAAAAGTTACAATATTACAAGCAATAAAATAAAATAAAAGTTAAGTTTATTAAATAAAATTACAAATTATATAAGTAATAAAATTAAATTAAGGTTAAGATTTAAAAAAAAAAATTTAATAATTTTCCCTAGTAAAAAACATTTTGATTTAGTTTTCCTATTAAGTTTCCCTATTAATAATTAAATTATACATGGGGCTAGGCGCGCTGCCCATTCAACATCCAACCAATGAAGTGGGTGGGGTGGGCTAGACTTCCACCGCCCCACCACTTCTCTCCACCCCTTCAAGGGGTGGGTGAACCACCTCTCCACCCCTTCAATTTTCTTCCCTTTGCATCATAAATCTTTATTTTTTATTCCCTTCTCCATGGACTCTCTCTCCCACTTCATCAATGGAGATGTCTTGACTGTCACTCTCGGGTTCTCGTTTCATGATTTGTTATTTGAGGCATAATACTTATCTGCTATAAATTTGAATATTTATCCATGTCTATATCGATGGACTATGACCTATATGAAAAGAAATTGAAAAATGAGTGTATTGATTATATTAGCAGCATGCCGATACAATTCTGAGCAAAATTTTATCTTACGTTCCCACAAAAGATGTTGTGGCTACTTCCGTCCTATCTACCAGGTGGAAAAATCTTTTCCCTTTTGAGGTCTCTCCCGTTGAACTTGATTTTACGGACGCCTATTCCGCTTCCAACTAAAAAATTTTGAACCCTATCTCGTAGCTTTATGGATTTTGTAGACAAATTGTTAAATGAAACATTACGTGGTGGACCGTTCGTGGATAAAATAGTTTTCCTATGTGGTGAGGGATATGGTGATGACAAGATTATTTCTTGGGTTTGTGCTGCATTATGGCTTAATGTAGTTAACTCTACAAAATAGAGTTAATTTCTATGTATTTTTACGGGGAATGATATTAGTTTCTTGAGTTCTTGGATCATTTTTATTTGATTTAGTCTGGTTTATCTCGTTGGTGATTCACGTACTCATTTTGGTATTTAATATTTCAGATTTTCTCTTTATTGTTGGAAGTACAAACATAAGCCTCTTTGTTGGAGAGGAAAATCTCTCCGCTGGAGCAAAATCACAAAGTAGACTAATATCATGGACATCAGCGTCTCCGCTGGGGCAGAAGATTTTTGCGGATTTTAATTAGAGTTCCCTAATTTGACTTGGAAACATATATCTAAGTGGAGGAAGAGAGAGAAAACATATCTTGGAACACTTTTTTACCCACCAAGAACAAGAAAATATTATTGAAGAGTGTGGAAAACATCAGAGAAGACAATTCTTGAATATTGAAAAATAGATCTACTTATCTTTTCTCATCTGTTTCAATTTTCTATCACTTTTGTGATCTTGTACTCATGATTTTGATTATTCTTGAGTTTATTTTTGCTTTAACTATGAACTAAATTTACTTTTCTAGGATTGCAATGGAATTCTTTGTTTGAATTGATTGTTGCTTATTTTTCCTTATTCTGTTTTATCGATATTTATTGTTTATCCATTCTTGTGCTTAATTTTCAATAGCCTGATCAACTATTGTTCCACATATCTAATTGAATCGGGAGAGAAAATTAGGTTTTAGGTTAAAGATTGGGTAACCTTTAATGAATTTCACCCACATCGAATTGGGTAATATGTTTAGCATTTAAGATAGGAATATACTTAATTGTCTTAGGTAGTCACAATTAGGACTTGTCATTGATTCAATTTGGCATAACTTCATTGGCATAGGAATATAGCTCTTTGATTAGGTTAGATTAGTTTTACAATATTTTGTAAAGAAATTGTAGAAACTTAAGCGCCCTAGACTAGCAATGAACCTTAATTGAAATAGAATTGTTGGTAAAGTAAAAAGCAATCATCTTGACATTGAAGGAAGTTGTACTCCTAGGCTTTAATCATCGTAGTTAATCTTGTCAATTTAGAGACTAGTTTTACTTCCATTGTTTCTTAGTTATATAATCTAATTTCAAATATTTGTTTAATTTGGATAAGAAAAAGAGTGATCCTTTAGTAATTAGTTAGTTTAGCTCATTAATTTCATGTGGAGACGATATTCTACTTATCATTATATTACTTGTTGCGATTGCGTATACTTGCGTTTATGAATCCTGCATCAAGTTTTTGTCGCCGTTGCAGGGGAATTGTTTGCGCTATTTTGCTAATATTAATATCAATCATTCTTTTCTTTGAACAATTTTTTATTTGTTGTCTCTTTCTTTATTTTCAGGACATTTATTATTTGCATGCGCAACGATCGAAATAAAGAACTTATTCGATTAGATCTTGAAATCGAGCACACAATTCGAAGATTAAAAAGGCTGAAAATAAATTCGGAGTCTCAAGGTCAGACCGTGGACGAACAAGTCAATGGAGCAGCAACAGCTGCTGCAAATCGTTCTATCAGAGATATATTATGCAGTCCCTTATGTTGAAGGACTAAGATTGAGTATTGCAAGGCCAACTGTTGAGGCCAATAATTTTGAGATCAAGCCAGCAGTCACACATATGCTTGAGTCAAAACAATTTTTCGGGAATGCTCATGAGGATCCGAACAAACACTTGAAAATATTTTTGAGGATGTATGATACATCCAAATTCAATGGAGTATCATCAGATGCTGTCAGATTGAGATTGTTCCCTTTCTCTTTGACTGGGAAGGCTACAGATTGGTTAGAAGCTCTGCCAGATGAGTCAATTACAACGTGGAATCAATTAGTGGAGAAATTTTTAGCTAAGTTTTTTCCACCTGCAAAAACTGCTCGGATGAGGAATAACATCACTGATTTTCTGCAGTATAAAGATGAAACTTTAGACAAAGCGTGGGAGAGGTTTAAAGATATGCTAGAAAAGTGTCCTTACCAACAAGTTCCAGATTGGCTACAAATTTAGTCTTTTTATAATGGGCTTACAGATAACATAAAAGGAAATCTCGATGTTGCAGCTAATGGTGCTCTTGTGGGAAAATCTCCTCATGAAGTCAGAGATATTATTGAGGAAATGGCATCAAATATTCAACAATGATCATCAAGACGCACGGAGCAGAACAAGATAGCCGGAGTTATAGAAGATGATGCTATTGCTTCTTTAATAGCTCAATTGGCAGCTCTCACAAATAAACTTGATGAGAACTGTAGTAGAAATAATGTTCAGAGAATATATGTCACGGGTGACATTTGTGGAGATAATCACTCGATTGCATATTGTTATGAGAATCCGGAATCTGTCAATTTCGTGGGAAATTCTAACTGTCGGAGGAACAATCCTTATTCCAAACACATATAATCCAGGATGGAGAAATCACCCTAATTTCTCATGGGGTGGTAATCAACCACAATTTCAGGCTCAAGGTCCAGTTGCACCTATGTGTTTTCAACAACTTCAAGCACCTATACATCCACAAACACAAGCACAAAAACCTACTACAGAAGAATTGTTGCTCCAATACATGAAGAAGACAGATGTCATAATGCAAAACTGATAGAATAGTGTCCTGCAAGCCAACTATTTTGGCTGCATTTAATTGAAAGGACCATTCAATTGGATTAATAAATGCATTTTATTATATGGTCATCTTTATCTTATGTAATAATAATCTACGCATAAGGATAGAAGTCCTTAGATCACAGGGCTATGGGACAACCCGTGGACTGATCTCCAAGGCCGTGATCTAGAACATATTCAAGAGTCGTAGAATCCAATCGAGATAGGACATCGTTGGATTCGGTTAGACTCTCACTATTGTGTATACTCCGATGAACTGGAGAACGCTGGGGTCCACGAGCGTGACTGGGATAGTCGATACACATAAGTGGGTGGCTTGCTGGGATGGCAAGCGCACTGAATACCCCAATTAGGAAATAACTCACCATGGAAGCGGTAGTCGCATATCGGGGTTGAAGTTATTCCAATTTACAATAGTATACGAGGAACGATCCCTAACTACTTGAGATGATAGGGTTTATCTGGTGCGAGAACGTCTATGCTTTGATTTGAGTCCCGACTGACTGGAGATCGCCAGAAAGTCTCTGTGGACTCATATTGGGTATAGAGGAACTCGTATGCAGATTCATATCATCAACAAAGGATCCATTGACCCGACTTGATAGGTTGGGAAATTCTCCTATGGAATTCTGTGAGAAATTAATTCTGGTAAAATCCTCGGCCGAGGTATCTGACAGCTTTATGTAAGTAGCTCATAAAGGTTAAGTCAAAGAGAATTATTTCGAGACCAGAATGCATAAGGTCAAGACAAAAGAAAAGGGAAACCGATGAAAGACCATACCCTTAAGTCTCGACTGGGAGATTGATCGATGGAGAGATTATGTCGTATATGGTCATTGTAAATGATAAAAGGTTCACTGAATTAATTCACCAGTGATTGGGCTCCATGGGCTTGTGGCTGGACATCGACCGTGGAGTGTGGGAGAATTCCCAAATTGGCAGGGGTGCTAATTTTGGAATGATCAATCGACAGAGTGTTCGATTGATTTAGAGTAAATCTTACTCGAATAATTAAATAATATTTAATTATAACCCACGGCCAATTATGTGGTGAACCTACGGGGGCATACACAATACACATGAAGCGAAAGCGAGGAAATAAGAACGACCGAGTCGACTGGGTCGACTGGGTAAATAATCGACTGGGTCGATTATTATGGATGGGTCGACTGGGTCGACCCAATTGGAACAAAATGGGATCCAATTGGAATTGGATCAGGATCATAAATTAAATTGGAATTTAATTTGTGAATTAATTAATTAAGTTGGATTTAATTAATTAAAAGGGATTTTAATTAAATGGACTTAGAGTCTGATTTAATTAAATGGGAGATTAAGTTAATTAATTGGGCTATTTAATTGGGAGATTAAATAAAGCCTGGTCAAATTAATTAACTGGGCCATGAATTAATTAGAAGACTTGGTCTTCTAAATTAAAGAGGGCCATGGCCCATGTAGGAGAGAAGAGCCCTAGTCCTAATAGGACTAGGTTAGGGAGATAACTATAAGTAGCTATCTTATAGTTATTTTTCACACAACTCCATAAGCAAAAAATTAAGCAAGAGCAAAATTCTCTCTCCCTCTCCCCACTAGTCGACCGAACCCACTTCTTCCTGTGGAAGAATTTTTCGTTTTCGACTTTGTTCCAAAATCGTTCCTATATCCTAGATCATAATATATCTTGTGTTCTAGCTGATCAAGATTTATTATTTTCGTGTAATTGTGGTGTATCAACCCGTAGAGGCGCAACACGTGGGGCGCTGCTGCAGAGCTTGGATCGATTTGGCTGAGGAGAAAATTCAGAGTTCGTTTTGCTAGCTAAGGATTTGCAAGGAGATAGGTATAACTACAACTGTTTATACTATCGTTTTACTTATGTTCATATATATACACCTAGAGTAGTATCCTGGCAAGATTCCGTAAGAGGTCCTAAAATTTTTATATTCCGTTGTGCCTAGGGCTGTTTATCTTACCGAATCCCAACAGTGGTATCAGAGCCAACTCTAGGCTTTGTATATATATGAATTTGCAAATTCTGTGATTTAAATCATATGTTTGATTTATGTGGCTAGTTCTTTAACTTTGCATGTTTTAGAACATAGATCTGTTAACTTAGAGTTAATATAAAATTTTGATTCGAAAATTTTATCGTGTTAATTTTTATTTTGGATTGAATTAATTAAAACTGTTGATTTTAATTAATCAAGTAATCAAACACAAATTAAAACATAACAAAAGGAAAACAAAGAATTATTGTCGACATTAGTGCTGGGCATAACTTTTTATTTTCTTTTGTAAACGTAATTCACATGACCATATGTGTAATGGCATGCATATTGTTTTAATTTGGCAAATGTTACGTTAATTTTGAATCAAACATCATGTATTGCAATTAGATTTGGTAAATTGCAACTTGAAGCCGAACATATTACGGCTATGATACGGTGGTTCAAAATTTTTCGTGGCAGGAATTTTGGATAATCTTGAACAAAATCTTGGAGATTTGGTTGTTATGGAATCTTGGTGAATCTTGGATAGATCTTAGAGATCTAATTAACAAGGAAATTTAGAGTTTCATTTGAGATAAGACATTCAATTATAATTAATGTCTTCTAGTAAGTTACCAAGATTAAAGATCTTAGAGATCTTATTAAACAAGGAAACTTAGAGTTTCAATTGTAAGAAGAGATTTAATTAATCTCTTCTAGTAAGTTACCAAGATTAAAGATCTTAGAGATCTTATTAAACAAGGAAACTTAGAGTTTCAATTGTAAGAAGAGATTTAATTAATCTCTTCTAGTAAGTTACCAAGATTAAAGATCTTAGAGATCTTATTAAACAAGGAAACTTAGAGTTTCAATTGTAAGAAGAAATTTAATTAATCTCTTCTAGTAAGTTACCAAGATTAAAGATCTTAGATATCTTATTAAATTAGGAAACTTGGAGTTTTGGATAAGGTAGAAATCTTGGTGGATTTGAACACTACCTTAGTTAACTAATCTATTCAAAATAGTATTATCTTGATAATCTTGGAGATTTGTAAAATTGGGAAACTTAGAGTTTTGGATAAGATAGTAATCTTGGAAGATTTGTAACTATCTTAATTAACCAACTTTATCAAGATAAGAGTTGTAGATTTCTTAGAACTCAAGTAAGAGTTAATTAATCTTAGAGGTTAATTGTTAATTCAAAATTAAATTAACATGGATAATTTTTGTGAATTAAAATTAAAGGAGCCGATAAATTTACATTTATGCCCTTATGTGAATTTATACATGTTCTTGAGTGAATATGTGGATTTGTCGATTTTGCCCTTAAGCCCTGTGTAGTTTTGGTTTATTTATTTTATGGGTTGTAATTAAATGGGCATGATTGGTGCCCTTGCTTGCGCAAACGAATGTAATAGAATAGGGCCTTTATTTTTATAAGCTAGGCTTAGATTAGGCTTGGAGCCAAGAAGACCTCATGAAGACTTGGAGATCCACATGGAGGCCCATTACCTTGGAGGACATGGAGGCCCAATTCATTACATGGAGGCCCAATCAAGGTGGATATTACAAGAAGGCCCATGATGTATGGGTTTGAAAATTGTAATAGTTAGGACATTTAATTTCCACCCTAGACTGACCAATTGGTCCATCATGTGGCTCGTGATGGATTGCATAGGATGGGCAATCGACCAATCATATGTGCAATGCTAGGTGATATATGTTTACTATTATTCTTTGATGTATGTCTTGCATGCTTAGAATAGATCACGTAAACAAGATAAAGCATAATCTGATGAGACCTCGCACGAAGAAAACTTAAAACCTCCAATTGAACTTAAAAACTCAATTAGAATATTAAATCGATTAACGGGCGCATATGAATGGTGTCTATGGTCCGAGCCTATCCAATTACTAGGTCTTAGGCATATTGTACAAATATATCTCGATGTCTCACGAGTCGTGGGTCGAGCTATAGGAAGATGATATGTCTATTGCCTCGATGCACAGTTTAGTGCCAAGGGAGGGGATAGCAAGGTTCTAGGCGCTGTCTCACGAGTCGTGGGGCGTCTAGGATTGAACTATTTCTCTTCACGAGTATTGGACATGATTTAACGCGAGTAAGTATGGATGTCTCACGAGTCATGGGTCCATAACGAAAACCGAGGCTGAATGAACTCAAGGGTTAGCTGGGATGGTTAACCGGCGACGTGATCGCTCACCAAGTGGATCGATTGGTATGGCCAACGAGTCGTGGGTACTGATCGATTGCATTTGGGCCTTGAGCCCATTAGGAAATTTTTATTTCCCGAACCTTATGTGGGGGCATAAGTATTCGACAAAAATAGTGGGAGTAATTTACAAATGAAAACCATGTTTGTAAATTATGCAATGATATTAATCTGCCGCGTATTTATCGTCATGTTTATGATAGTTTATCATAAGTTATGTATCCATGAATATTTACCATCATACTTGAATCAAATAAATTGACTGAACTCAAATGAATTTTGAATGACTTCAAAACTTGAGAAATTATTCTCGAGTCCAAGCAAGGACTAATCTCCTTACAAAGATTTCATTGTTTTTCCTTTCGAAGTTACACTTCGACTGGAATGGTGATAGGTTTCACCAAGCTGCCTTTTTCGAAGTTACTCTTCAAATAAGAAAGGTGATAAGTTTCACCAGAGGGTTGAGGATGGTTCTCAAGCCCAAATTTTCTTGAAGGCAAACATGAAGTCTCCCATGAATGGGAAGTAACATCTTGTGAAAAGGCCTCAAAAGGCTCGAGAGATGGAAGAAGAGGAATGTAGCCTCTCTAAAGGGAAATAACCTTGGAAGTTTTTTTTGTAAGGATGATAAGTTGAAAAGTCAATCAAAATGATTCTTCCATGGATTAAGATCAAGGGAAGAGGGAATTGAACATATTCATCCCATAAGGGATGATTAAATTTTATTGAACTTAACCTTATGGTTAAAGTAATGCATAAGGGTGTTGGGTGTCCGATGAAGCACTCATTGATGCATTCAATGCATCTAAAGCCATGAATTATTTAGATCATTGTAATTTGCTTATACCATCCCTTGTCTTAAGGGATGTGATAGTTCCATAATGGTTGGAACTGATTGCGCTATAAGATTTATACGCAAAAGGTGTACATAAGCAAATGAGTATGGATACTCATATATCGACTAAATAAAATATGCATAGTCAATAAAATATAAATAATCAAGATTTCACACACTTGAGTCGTTGTAAAAACCGAAAGGCGATACACGAATACTAAAACATATTTCCGAATTAAAAGATTCAAAGACTGAGCTCGACTGGGTCGAGCTTGACTGGGATGCTGTACATAGTAACCGACTTTCGAATCTTGCTTAATGGAAATTAGATTTAGTAGCTGGTTGCTAGGCAACCAAAAGGCATAAACAATTGCAATGGATTTAATCCATTTATAAGTGTGTAGAAACACTAAAGCATTAGTGGGAGATAAGGCGTCTCTAGTACCCTCATGGGTAAAAGTACGTTGTGATGTACAATTCCAAATTACTTTTGGAATAAAAGAAGAGAGCCTAATCAATGAAAGCATGTAAGAGATTTGGATCAATTCAAAATCGAACATGCACACAATTGATTATTTAATAGAGAATTAGATTCTCGAAATGTAAGACTCGCTCAAAACATTATCAGTTGTTGAGCATTTTGGACATGTAAATGTCCATTAAGAAATCTTACATGAAATTCCTTATTCAAACAAATGAAACTTTATCGAGATAATCGAAGATACTGAGCTAAGTATCTCTGAAGCCAGATCCAAAACATATCACGTGATATGAGTTTTGGTATTGTACCTTCATATGCATTCATGCGCATATGGGGTCTCCCGCTTATGTGAATAAGCTGGTGGGAGATGAGTTGGACGTAAAGTCCATCTTATGCAATTCGTGGGGTATCCAGAAAACTCTATAGGATACAAGTTCTACGATCCTACAAGATAAACTACGTTTGTCTCAAGGAACGCACACTTCTTGGAGAAGGATTTCTTGCTAGGCAAGAAGGAACACAACGTAGAACTAGATGAGGTCACTGAAGCTGAAAAGACCAAATAGGTCGATCAAGCTGACCCATCACCATAGGCAGTGGGAGAACAAGAGCATGAAAGTACATCAGAGAGTACACCGATACTTCGTAGGTCAGAAAGACAACGTAGAGAACCCAAGAGGTACTACGGTCTGCTGCGTGAGACTAGACAGTCTCTAACCGACCCAAGGACTTACGAAGAGGCTATGCTAGGCATAGACTCGGGAAGGTGGCGTGAAGCCATGGAATTCGAATTGGACTCCATGCACTCGAACAAGGTCTGGGCCTTGGTAGATCCACCAGTGGGAGTAGCTCCCATGGGTTGCAAGTGGATCTATAAGCGAAAGCTTGGAGTGAACGGAAAGGTAATAACCTACAAGGCGCGACTAGTGGGAAAATGATACACTCAAAGGTCAGGTATCGACTTTGAGGAGAACTTCTCGCCCGTCGCAATGCCTAAATCCATTCGAATCTTGCTGGCCATAACTGCGTGGTATAACTACGAGATATGGCAGATGGATGTGAAGACTGCCTTTCTCAATGGGGACATTGAAAAGGAGATCTACATGGAGCAACCAAAAGGATATGCATCCAAAGGAGATGAGCACAAGGTGTGCAAACTCCAGAGGTCCATTTATGGACTGAAGCAAGCTTCCCGAAGTTGGAACATTCGTTTCGATGAAACAATCCAAACTTTTGGATTCATCAAAAACGTGTTCGAACCTTGCGTGTACAAGAAGATCAGTGGGAGTACAGTTGAATTTTTGGTGCTTTACGTTGATGACATTTTTCTCATTGGAATGTGAAAGTGTTGTCCGAAACTAAAGCATGGTTATCTACACAATTCTCAATGAAGGATTTGGGAGAAGCATCCTTTGTACTAGGTACAAAGATCTACTGAAATAGATCAAAAGGACTGCTGGGCCTCTCCCAATCCCAGTACATAGATAAAATCTTGAAAAGATTTAATATGGAAGAATCCAAGAGAGGATTGCTTCCAATGAGACATGGGATTGCACTCTCTAAGTCTATGGCCCCAAAGACGCCTGAAGAGAGAAGCAATATGTCTCGAATACCATATGCATCCGCGATAGGAAGCATAATGTATGGTATGTTATGTACGAGACTAGACGTAGCATACGCTTTAAGCGTTACAAGTCGCTACCAGTCTGATCCAGGTGAGCAGCACTGGATAGCCGTAAAGGCAATATAATTCTGAAGTACCTGAGAAGGACTAAGGAATTGTTCTTGGTATACGGTGGAGGAGAATTGAAATTGGAAGGCTATACTGATTCTAGCTTCCAATGTGATGTAGACGACTTCAAGTCGACATCTGGATACGTGTTCTGTTTCAATAGTGGTGCGGTAAGTTGGAAGAGCTCCTAGCAAGACACTACCGCAGATTCAACCACCGAAATAGAATACATTGCCGCGTGTGAAGCAGCAAAGAAAATTGTTTGGATGAAAAACTTCATCCAGGAATTGGATGTGATACCTAGCATTGTCGAGCCATTACTATCTTCTGTGATAATAATGGAGCTATCTCGCAAGCGAAGGAGTCGAGATCTCATCATAATCCAAGCACGAACTAAGACGATACCATTTGATATGTTATATCATTGGTAGAGGAGACATAAAGATGGAACGTGTCACCTCAAGGGATAATACGACGGACCCGCTGTCTAAGCCATTGCCTCAAAGGCATCCGAAAATATCTGTCTAAGATGGGAATCAGAAGTATGAAAAGTTGGCTTTAGTACAAGTGGGAGATTGATAGAATAGTGTCCTGCAAGCCAACTATTTTGGCTGCATTTAATTGAAAGGACCATTCAATTGGATTAATAAATGCATTTTATTATATGGTCATCTTTATCTTATGTAATAATAATCTACGCATAAGGATAGAAGTCCTTAGATCACAGGGCTATGGGACAACCCGTGGACTGATCTCCAAGGCCGTGATCTAGAACATATTCAAGAGTCGTAGAATCCAATCGAGATAGGACATCGTTGGATTCGGTTAGACTCTCACTATTGTGTATACTCCGATGAACTGGAGAACGCTGGGGTCCACGAGCGTGACTGGGATAGTCGATACACATAAGTGGGTGGCTTGCTGGGATGGCAAGCGCACTGAATACCCCAATTAGGAAATAACTCACCATGGAAGCGGTAGTCGCATATCGGGGTTGAAGTTATTCCAATTTACAATAGTATACGAGGAACGATCCCTAACTACTTGAGATGATAGGGTTTATCTGGTGCGAGAACGTCTATGCTTTGATTTGAGTCCCGACTGACTGGAGATCGCCAGAAAGTCTCTGTGGACTCATATTGGGTATAGAGGAACTCGTATGCAGATTCATATCATCAACAAAGGATCCATTGACCCGACTTGATATGTTGGGAAATTCTCCTATGGAATTCTGTGAGAAATTAATTCTGGTAAAATCCTCGGCCGAGGTATCTGACAGCTTTATGTAAGTAGCTCATAAAGGTTAAGTCAAAGAGAATTATTTCGAGACCAGAATGCATAAGGTCAAGACAAAAGAAAAGGGAAACCGATGAAAGACCATACCCTTAAGTCTCGACTGGGAGATTGATCGATGGAGAGATTATGTCGTATATGGTCATTGTAAATGATAAAAGGTTCACTGAATTAATTCACCAGTGATTGGGCTCCATGGGCTTGTGGCTGGACATCGACCGTGGAGTGTGGGAGAATTCCCAAATTGGCAGGGGTGCTAATTTTGGAATGATCAATCGACAGAGTGTTCGATTGATTTAGAGTAAATCTTACTCGAATAATTAAATAATATTTAATTATAACCCACGGCCAATTATGTGGTGAACCTACGGGGGCATACACAATACACATGAAGCGAAAGCGAGGAAATAAGAACGACCGAGTCGACTGGGTCGACTGGGTAAATAATCGACTGGGTCGATTATTATGGATGGGTCGACTGGGTCGACCCAATTGGAACAAAATGGGATCCAATTGGAATTGGATCAGGATCATAAATTAAATTGGAATTTAATTTGTGGATTAATTAATTAAGTTGGATTTAATTAATTAAAAGGGATTTTAATTAAATGGACTTAGAGTCTGATTTAATTAAATGGGAGATTAAGTTAATTAATTGGGCTATTTAATTGGGAGATTAAATAAAGCCTGGTCAAATTAATTAACTGGGCCATGAATTAATTAGAAGACTTGGTCTTCTAAATTAAAGAGGGCCATGGCCCATGTAGGAGAGAAGAGCCCTAGTCCTAATAGGACTAGGTTAGGGAGATAACTATAAGTAGCTATCTTATAGTTATTTTTCACACAACTCCATAAGCAAAAAATTAAGCAAGAGCAAAATTATCTCTCCCTCTCCCCACTAGTCGACCGAACCCACTTCTTCCTGTGGAAGAATTTTTCGTTTTCGACTTTGTTCCAAAATCGTTCCTATATCCTAGATCATAATATATCTTGTGTTCTAGCTGATCAAGATTTATTATTTTCGTGTAATTGTGGTGTATCAACCCGTAGAGGCGCAACACGTGGGGCGCTGCTGCAGAGCTTGGATCGATTTGGCTGAGGAGAAAATTCAGAGTTCGTTTTGCTAGCTAAGGATTTGCAAGGAGATAGGTATAACTACAACTGTTTATACTATCGTTTTACTTATGTTCATATATATACACCTAGAGTAGTATCCTGGCAAGATTCCGTAAGAGGTCCTAAAATTTTTATATTCCGCTGTGCCTAGGGCTGTTTATCTTACCGAATCCCAACAAAAACAAGAATGTTGTAATTCAAAACCAGAACGCTTCTATCCGTGCTTTGGAGACCCAGATTAGCCAACTGGCTAATAATCTTAATGCCCGACCTCATGGAGCTTTGTCTGCGGACACTAAATCTAGGAAAAGATACTCCGCATCACTGCAAAGCTATAACTCTCAGAAGTTGAAAGGAGATTGTGGGTAATACCAGAAAGCTTGAGCAAAAAGAAGTGAAGCCACAAAGTGGAGTGATAGAGAGTGAACAAAATAATGGAGATGATGTGGAAAAGAAATCCAAGGAATACGAAGAATAATAGGAGAAACCGAAAGTTCAAGAATATCCACCACCTCCGTTCCCCCAGAGATTCAAAAGCAAAAGTTGGATAAACAATTTCAAATATCTCTTGATATTTTCAAAAAGTTATCCATCAACATTACCTTTGTTGAAGCACTTGAGCAAATGCCCACCTATGCAAAATTCATGAAAGATATCTTATCGAGGAAAAGAAGGTTGGGAGACTATGAAACTGTAGCACTTACTGAAGAGTGTAGCGCGCTTGAGGTTGTTGAGGTTGAACTCCAGGATCAATTATCTCAACTTCAGTTGGGGTTTGATCAACATTATCTTGTTGAGGTTCCAAATCTGCTTCTCGATTAAATACATGAATGAAAATATGAACAATATCAGAAGCAGTAGTAGGAGTCCTACTTAATTCCTCCTCAAAGACAGTGTCTCTAACTTTATTTCTCCCCTCAAACTCAATATCCTCAAAAAATATTATGTGTCCCGTTTAAAAAATTGACCTTAATGAATGATTAAAAAAACTTAAAGTCCCTAAAACTTTTCATAGATGAGATACATGTATAAAAAACGTGAGTAATCTTCTATGAATGAAAACTATTGTTGATCCTTCCAAGAAGCCAAAGGGAATTGTCTACAAATAAATGTATGAATCAACTTTAAGACATTTGATGATCTATTGGCACATAATCTCTTTTATTTGGTATGTTTTCCTTTAATACACTCGATGCAGAAATCGAAATCCAAAAATTTAAGTGATTCTTGAATATTTTTCTGACACAAGTCTCTCAATTCTAGACTTTGAGTTATGACATAAATGCTTGTGCCATAATTTTGAAGAATTTTCTTTATTTAATTTGCGTTTAGTACTATGTGATTCCATATGTGCAGAGTTTCATTATAAGAAGTAATAGTTAGGACTGTCAATCGGGCCTTGTGAGCCGAGCTTTAAATAGCTCAAACTCAAATACCATCGGGCTTCATAGTTATAGGCTCAAGCTCGGCTCATAAATTTTTTAATTGTTTCGGCTCAAACTCAGCTCATGTAACATTTCGGGCTTCGGGTTTATATCGGGCTTATGTCATGTTTATTAATACTAGCAAATGTTACACCATAAATAAAAAAATTATGCACTAATATGAATAAACCACTCTTACTTTATACACACGAGACAAGAATATGTAAATTCCACACTTGTTCTTCATAATATTAAACATTAAATAAAATTTAAAATTAAAGATCAAGTCACATATGTTATAATATACTCATCAAAATCTATTTTTTTCGACAAGTACCCATATTACATAAAAAGTAATATCTTTTAATGAAAAGTTTTCTGATGATTGATTAAATTGTATTACTGTATTAGATAAAAACTTTTCATCTTCCTAAAAATAGAATTATTTATATGTGTTTTTTCTTACTCCAGGTAAGTAGAATTTTAGTGTTCCAAGACTTCCAAATTCTCAATCTTGATCACTTTCTTTTATCTTTTTCCTTTTTTTTTTCCTTTATGTTTTCCATTTGGCTTGTACAATTGTATGTAATTGATTTTGATATTTGGTACATGATAATTTCGATATAAATAATTAATAGTAGTATTCGGTCGGGCTATATTCGGGCTGAGCCTTATTAGGCTCAAACTCGGCTCATAAATTGATCGAGTTTAATATAATGGCTCAAAATCGGCCCGACTCACAATTATTCGAGTACGGGTCATATTTAATCGGGCTGAGCCATCGGGCTTCGGGTAAGCCCGGCTCAATTGACAGTCTTAGTAATAGTATCAAGTAAGTATAAGTTATCATACATGCTTAATGAACCAGTACCAATAATATTGAAATTTAAAGAAAGACTAAACTTATTGTTTCCAAAAGAACAATGATAACCAAATATGTCCATTAAAGAAACAAAATCCAAATTTCGTCTAAAAGACGGTACGACAAAAAATGTCTTTCAAATCCAAATAATGACCAGTTCCTAACAATAACCTAAAATGACGTATTACTTTAATTTTTACCGATTTTTCATCGCCCACAAAGATGCGTCTTTCAACATCATTTGGCTTCCGGTAGCTTAGACAATCATTCATAGAAATACTTAGATGGGTTGTAGCTCCAGAATCTAATTACCAAGTGTTTCTTGATATTGAGGCAAAATTAACTTCAAAATAAACCAAATTAAAAGAAATGCTCTTAGCAACTTTATATTCTGATTTTATTTTATTGCCCAAGTTATTCCCACTGAGCATGGAAATGCAGTAATTATTGTCAGATAGTGAATTGACAAATACCTTAATAGCAGATACTATAGTTGTTACAAAGAACGAATTTTAAATTAGATATTTCTACATGTTCACATTAGTTACTTAATGAAAGACTTCAATTCAAATAATTTATTGAATACATAGCAAGATACCTAACACAACATTAATATCAAGTCTTTGGACATTCATATTAATTGTAAGTGGTACTCTTGTTGTGGTGATCGAATGTTGAGAATTAATCCTGTCAAGTAAAGAGTGTATCTTTGGATCGACTAATTACTCACATGGACACCTAAGAATAATGAAACATTCATCACCACATGTGTATATGCAATTCGGTCAAACATTAACCTTCTTTGGGCCAGTTTCATATTCACATGAATTTGCATACACAAACACATCTTAACACTCTCAATAAGTCAATCTACCCAAGAGAGGTCAATTTGGCTACAAGTTGCTTCAATTGGTTATATTGAATGTCAGACTGACTTATAAAGTCACTATTATGTATCAAAATTATTCGAGTTCTGTTGTCAAACAAGACAATTTCCTTCAACTTATTTTTTTAAAGCCAAACATGCCTTAGGAACAATCATTCGGATTTTGCAGGAGCTAAACAACCCCTAACAAAATCTGAACAGAATCAGTACTGGCCCAGAACCAAATTAGACCAGCTAACCCCAAAGTGAGACCAGTAAATGGATCGAATATCCGAGGCATATGGTTTGAGTCATAACCTAATTGACTGACCCGAAAGATCCGATTATGACCCGCGAGTACGTCTTTTTTGCCCGGTTCAGAAATCAATAGAAATTCGTCGGAAAACTTCAATTCATGGTCGGGATGATAAGCCCAGGAGTGTAGAAACATTAATTTCTAGTTTTAATCATTAATTTAACGCCCAAATTCAAGACAAAACGAAACGTAGAATTTCAATTTTAATAGGCCAAAAGAAAACCCAAAACTTCGGCATTCAGTTTCTATAAATCCCCTTCTATTCATAGCCATGGAAGTGTCACGAGTCGCTATCAGTCGAATCCAGGTGAAGAGCACTGGACTGTCGTGAGAGCAATCATTAAGTTAAGAAGGATTAAGGATTTGTTCTTGGTCTGTAGTAGTAGTTGAGAGTTGAAATTTGAATGATTTACCGATTCGAGTTTTGAGTCTGATGTGGATGATTATAAATCTAATTCTGGATATATATTTTATCTCAATGGGGCAGCAGTTAGTTAGAAATCTTCAAAGTAATCCACCACTGTCGACTCAACCACCAATCTAAATACGTGATAAAGAAGTACCAAGTGCTAAGAGATATCATTGGTAGAGATGACATTTAAATGGAACATGTCAACTCGGAAGACAATATAGTGGATCCACGAATGAAGCCATTGTCAAAAAAAGGGTTCTAAGGACATCTTAGGGAAGATGGGTCTTAGAAAAGTTTGTAATTGACTTTAGGGCAAGTGGGAGAATGATATGATAGTGCCCTGCAAGCCAATATTTGTAGCTTGTAATAGGACTATTTTGTAATTAAATGATTAATACACAATTTTTTATTTATATCATATAGAATAAACAAATGACCACCTTCATCTTTCGCGAATACATTTAAGCAATTGGTTGAAATATTAAGATCACATTTGACTATGGGGTGATTGATTGGGAGCAATCACGAAACAATCTCTAAGGTCGTGATCTTAAACCCGTTCCAAGTCATATATTCCGCACGAGACGGGATATCGAAGATATTGCCAAGACTTGAACGAGTATGCATTATTCAAACTGAGTAATTTTGTAAGGTTTCGTGAATAAGGCATTTGACGTTGATGCATATGAGTAGGTGGTTCAATAGGGGGATCGAACATCCCGAACAGAGAAACCCATTGTGGAAATGCATGGCGCATATCAGTGATGGGATGTTTCTCAAGCTTATGATGTAGTGTACGATTTAGTCCTTAGACTTGAGATACTAGGACAAATTCGGTGCACGAGTGTGCTTACTTTGATTTAGGAGCCAATTAATTAAATATTAAGAGTTAATTAATTAAAAGAGAGAAACTAATTAATTAATTAGAATGTCCGATTAATTAAAATTAATTGATCTTATTTATTTAAAATAAATAAATAAATAAATACGAGAGATAATTAAGAAATTAATTGGATAGTCCATTAAGAGAATGAGTCTAGAAGAACTTTTTCACAAGAAGAAAAAGGGGAAGGCATTATAAATAGGATTCTTTGAGACTCCAGTGGCAGCCCCCTCTCTCTCTCTTCTTTTATATCTAGATCTGGATCCCTCTCCATTGACAAGTCTTATTGTTCTTATTATTAGCCTGAGACCTGACGGTGTTGCTATAATCTATCTGGTGTGAATACACTCTGGAGGCATGACATTTTGGAGTGCTATCGTGAATCAAAAGTCGAGAAGAAGCAGACCGGAGATTTTCACCACCAAATCATGTGGTGTAGTAAATCGCATATACCCCCTTCTTGAGTATAAAAATCTTTGCTTGTTTGCAAATTCAACATTTTCACATGAGTTAGATGGAAACAAACATGTGAGGGTATCTCTAAATAGTTAAAATTTCGCACTCTCATTGTTTTGACAACCGAGATACTCCAAGATGAGATATGTACGATATAGATTTACGAATCCTTTGTAAATGACATAAGCTTCCACTTGGGAAGAAAATTATCGTAACATGTGTGCTAAATGACCACAAAGGTAATGAGTAAATGTATCCATGTTTTCTCATTTTGTGAGACCTTGCAGTTCTATGCAACCTCAAATAAATTCCCTTAAGACTTTTGACAGTTTCTTATGGTTTTTCCTTGGTGTTGCTACTTTAGCACATTACTAATAGCTATGAATCAAATGGCAATCCGGTACGTGTCTAGGAAAGCTGCTAAAGTGAAATCAAGATATTCTTGTAGGAAACGAAGATTATCTTCAACTAGCACCCTACTTGCATTCACCAACTAGCTAATTACATTAAACTCAATTGTCTTTAGATGTAATTGTGAATACATAGTAGTATTGGCCAAAGCGTCGAGTATGCCCTATAACTAAGGTTGGATGAATAAGGGATATGTCGACTGGTATAGTATGAAATATGTCTGATAAATAGCGAGAGAAGTCCACTTTTGAAATTTGTATCCTTAGAGGAGCTATATTACCCTAACAGGTATATAGCAACGTATTTATATATACTCGTCGGGTCACATAACCTATTTGCCTATACGGAATTTTGGATGTAAATCGAATTGATCACTGAAAGTGCAGGTACAGCCTACACGTGTGAGTGAAAGATGTTGGGATGAACCGATTTGGGCCGAATTGGATCTGGGGCACCCATGTGGGCTAACCCGATCGGGATCCAAGATCCAATTGGTTAGTGGAGAGTTTGGATAACTCCCTACTAACCCACTCCTAATGTAAATCCTCCAACCCACCTCTCTATCTCTTTAGTTAATTAAATGAAAGGCACGTTCTTTTATGTTTCTTTGTGGGGAGTGTAAATCAAATTGGTGACCAATTCAAGAAGGCATTGAAGTCCCGAGGTTCTTAGGTTGTGCCTGTATTTCCCTTCCGTTCATCATTGGAGATCGACCAAGAGTATTTGGAGATAACAAGAATTCCGTTGAAAGGTTTCGTGATTCAACTATCGGTTAGCTTGATCAAGTAAGATCCTTATTTAATTTGTTTTAAATTTAGGATTTGAAGCATGTATGTTGTATAAAACCAACATGGTACACTAAAGGAAATAAGAATATCAACCACGCATAAAATGTAGCGAACAAATCAAAATTGTTGTCAAAATTCAACCACCCAGCTTTGCAATGTTTTCATGCGTGGTTTGCGGAGAAGTGGCAAATATATTCACCATGGCTTTTAGCCATAGTGGAAATATTCACCACATATGTGAGTCATGGTACATCTTTCCACCACTGTTTCAAGTCGTGGTTTGTATTTTACAGAAACAATTAATTAGTCGGGGCAGATACATAGTAGTCAATACTTTAATTTCTTATAATGGTATATTAGTCACCAGAAGAAAAAAAAATAGAATTATTCACACTTTTATGTATAAAAACAATAATAAGTACTCCCTTCGTTTTTTTTTTATTTGTCGTTTTGGCAAAATTTGCTTGTTTACTTTTATTTGTCGATTTAGGATTTCAATGTAAAATTAATGTTATTTTACTAATTTACCCTTCTTACTAATACTTGTCATTAATGTTAATTAATACTAAACTTATTTGATTAAAAGGGTATTTTGGATTTTTTGCTTCAAAAAAGTTTTTATTTATGACATTCCTTAATTCGTGTGCAATCCTTCAGAGCGACATTAAAAAACACTGAGGGAGTAATAATTATAAGTATATAAAATTATATTATATATATATATATATATATATATAGTGAAAATAGATATATAACAGATATATATAGATATAAATATAGATAGATTGCATTGATCACCTTTCATGTTTGAGAAAATACTCAAAGTACTCTTAATATATTGGATTCATTTATAGCACACCGATAAATCTTATGTTTTGAGAAACATAGTACAAATTATATCGAAGAGAAAAGAAAGGACACTTGGAAAAAAAATGGAAAAACGTTAAAGAAGGAGCAAAAGAAAACTTCCACGAATGAATTTTAAATTTCGGATTTGAAGTATGTATGTTGTATAAACCAACATGGTACACTAAAGGAAATAAGAATATCAACCACGCATAAAATATAGTAGCGAATAACTCAAGATTGTTGTCAAAATTCAACCACCACGGCTTTGCAACATTTTTCATGCGTGGTTTGCGGAGAAGTGGCAAATATGTTCACCAGGGCTTTTAATCATAATGGAGATATTCACCACATCTGTGAGTCATGGTGCATCTTTGCACCACTGTTTTAAGTCGTGGTTTGTATTTTACACATACAGTTAATTAGTCGTGGCAGATACATAGTAGTCAATACTTTAATTTCTTATAATGGTATATTAGTCACCAAAAACAAAAACCCCTAGAATTATTCACACTTTTATATATAAAAATAATAATAAGTACTACCTCCGTTTTTTTTTTATTTGTCGCTTTGGCAAAATTTGCTTGTTTACTTTTAATTGTCGATTTAGGATTTCAATGTAAAATTAATGTTATTGTTGGTCTCAAGTGGTCAGATGAGGTCTAGAGGGGGGGGGTGAATAGACCTCTGAAACGGCTACCTGCGAGTGTACACTGTGCATTCTGCTGTACTTCTTTGTCAGTCGCATTAAATGCACCCATCTGATACGAGGTTCTTCTTTAATTATTTGTCATTAATACCCTTCCTCTTCAGCATTTATTACTTCAAGTGCATTTATTACCGTTGAGGTGACTTTGCTGATCACTTTCACTCAGCTAATCGAAGTCTCTCGTCTGATGAACACTCGGCTGATCCCAAACTGAACAAATCTGATTTGAGTCGGCTGAAATTCATCACTCTGATTTCCTTCTTCAACAATAGCTCAGTAGTATCTTGGACCATAAATTTTGACCCTTCTGAGTTGTTTTCTTTCTTTGGTCAAAAATCTTTCAAGGGATTAACTAGGCTTTCATTACTTAGCTGATTAAGATGTTTTAAAAATCATCAAAATCTCCCTTAGTTTTCAGTCTTCATCTTCATCTTTATCCAACAGTTATTTTACTAATTTTATCATTCTTACTAATAATTGTCATTAATGTTAATTAATGCTAAGCTTATTTGATTAAAAGGGTATTTTGGATTTTTTACTTCAAAAAAGTAAATATTTATGATATTCCTAAATTCGTGAGCAATCCTTCAAAGCGACAATTAAAATAACCGGAGATAGTAATAAGTATATATATATATATATAAATAGATATATAACAGATAAATATAGATAGATTGCATTGATCATCTTTTATGTTTGAGAAAATACTCAAACTACTCCTAATATATTGGATTCATTATAATTACCCTTTACGAAGTTATAGTGCTAAGTTCATAAGAAAAAACTCCATAAAATACCCTTTGTATCATCTAAAAAATCTCAAACATAAAGCAACAAACAGATTTCACCCATTTTTAACCGATTTGTCATTTTTTCATCGATTTATCATTTTTTCACCGATTTCACTTATTTTTCATACCAAATTATTTTAATTGATGACATCATCATACATCATCATAAATTAACGCCGTAATGGGATAATTGTAATAATCAATAACTTATTATAGTTTGTGTAATTTCTCAAATATAAAGAATGATCAAAGTAATCACATTAAACATAGGGGTGGTTTAAATAATTCTCCCATGACTTTTCATTGATATTAAAATCAAACCATTTCCATCTATTTCTTTCCAGAATATAGCAAGCTTAACAACTTAAATCAAAATTCATTTACACTGAACTAGTTTTCCTTCAAAGGCGCCATTATTTCTATCACAACCAATTCAAATATTATACAAGTATGATGAAAAATTAATATATTTTACAAGTGAATAACAACAGTTTTATTCAGAGGTGGGAAAATAAAAGCACAAATGTACAAATCTCACAATGATATGGTGACTTTACAAATCTCTCTTCTCCCAATATTCAGTATCCACAGTGATCGGATATAGATCACCTGTAGAAATTGATGAACCGGTCCATGGAACATCCATTGATATACTCTGGCCCTCCTCAGTTGGCATTTCCTTGAGTTTTGTCTTGCCAATCGAGACACTCGAGTTTGAAACAAATTCTTGGACACCACTTTTCCCCTCGAGTATGTTTACTACTGCTGACATACTTGGTCTTTCTGCGGCAACAACATTTGTACAATGGAGAGCGACTTTGATAGTTGTCAAGACTTCTTCTTTTTCGAAATTAGATTCCAACCTTGGGTCTACTAGTTCCATCAAATCTCCATTCTCCTTCAAGGAATTAGCCTACGAGAAGAAAAGAGAAGACCTTTCAAGTTCATCTGATATTTCCTTTTTATAAGATAATGTTAATGGACCAAGTTCTTCATCAGTAATGAAATTATAAGTATCAGCAGAGTTGTGCATTGGGAAGTGTTAACACCCGACAAAAAGATTTCTTTTTAAAAAAGAAGATGATTTTTTGTAATGATTTGGTGGCCTTATGAGAAGGGTTGCAACATGTATTATGGGAATGTCATGATGCTTATCGTAAACTCATAGAAAATGAACAAATAACAGACATATGTAGATGTAAGAAAATTAACTAAGTTACCCAATCAAGAAGATAGTAGCTATCCTCCTTTGGCTTGATGCTAGCATTGCTCCTTCCGCTGACAACTTCCAAAAGAACAACTCCAAAGCTGTAAACATCTGCTTTGTCTGTCAAGTAGCCTCGCATAGCATATTCAGGTGCCATGTATCCACTGGAAAATTAAATATCAAGTAAATTTCATGAAAATAAGCTTGCCGTAATATTATGTTTAATATCAAATCAACTCGTTCCATTGGACTGACCGTCACTTATATAATTTTGCTTAGGCGCGATATATATTTGTATACTAGGTAGCACAATCACAATTGCATGAGAATCAAACTCAAAATTCATAAAGTTTTTAAATCCGACAACATTAACTGAAATGGGACATATATTTGCATCAGTAGATAATCTAAGATACGGATTAGGTTACAAAGGCTCAGATTTGGTGTATAGGAATTATCTTGGACAGGGAATATAACAAACCAATAAATCTTATGTTTTGAGAAACATAGTACAAATTATATCGAAGAGAAAAGAGAGGACACTTGGAAAAAAATGAAAAAAGGTTAAAGAAGGAGCAAAAGAAAACTTCAACAAATGAATCGGACATTTATACGAGTTATTAAACTACAATACTGTATGCATGATAACTTACAAAGTTCCAGCTATACGTGTGCTTATATGGGTGTTATCCTCTTCATCTAGCTTGGCGAGACCAAAATCAGATATTTTAGGGGAAAGATTTTTATCAAGAAGCACATTGGTAGCCTTGATATCACGATGAACGATTTTGAGCCTTGATTCTTCGTGAAGATAAGCCAAACCTCTTGCTATACCGATGCAGATCTTGCGCCTTGTTGGCCAGTCCATGTTCAACTGATGTTCTTCTGGACCTAAAAACATTAAGCTTAGAAGGTTGATTTTGCATTGGGTGAAATAAAAAATACTCCCTATACTTTGCCTAATTATCAAAAAACTCCATCTAACCAAAAACACCCATATGCTAATTTTTTATTAGCAAAAAATATCCCACCCAAACAAAAATGACAATTATACCCCCACCAAAGGATGCAAAAACACCCTTCTTAACCTAAAAAATTATCAATAAACCCCCTATTAACTTTAATATTCATCAATAACCCCCATGTTCACTTAAAAAATTGACAAAAACCTCCTATGATATGAAGGAATTTCAACTGGGTTTTTTTGCTAATAAAAAAATAAAACAGGGGGATTTTGCTAATAAATATAATACAGGAAGGTTTATAGAGTTACGCAAAGCACAAGTGGTGTGTTTGGATTTAGTTCATTTTGCATTCTATAAAATTAATAGATGTAAGCTTATTTTTTATCTTACCGAATAGTGCACGAGCAAGACTGTTATTTTCCAAGTACTCATAGATAAGCAACAACTGGTTTCCTTCAATACAACATCCGTACAACTTTACAAGATGAGGGTGTTGTAGCGCAGAAATCATGCCTATTTCATTGATAAATTCTCGATTTCCTTGCTTAGATTTGGAAGAGAGTTGCTTTACAGCAATATTGGTACCATCTGACAAGAGACCCTTCATATATACATACAGTGTCAATTGTTAAATCGATAACTTCACAAAGAAAATGATAAGGAACATAGTATTTACTCAAGTTACCTTGTATACAGGACCAAAACCACCTTCTCCAATTTTATTAGCGGGGTCAAAATTATGAGTAGCAGCTTTAATTTGGCTTAGCGTAAATGACCCAGTCTGAAGGTCTAAACCCCTTAGATCTGCAAAGGGAATCAAGTACATAAATCATAAATGATTAACTTGACCAATTGAAAAAATAAAAAAATTAATCAACATTTTGAAATATATTAAACAACTTCATAAGAAATTAGATAGAATTAAGAGCTAAATGCAAAAATACCCCCTGTACTTTGCCTAATTAACAAAAATCACCTTGTGTAATTTTTATTAGCAAAACCCCCATGTTCTTTTTTTATTAGCAGAAAAACCATTTGAAATTCCTTCATAAATGATAGGAGTAAGTGAACAGGGAGTTATTGCCAATTTTCATATTTAATGGGGGGATTATTGCTATTTTTTTAGGTGAATAGGGGTTCAGGGTTTTTCTCACGGATTGACATTTCCATATGTGGGGCTAATTCAATTGAGAAAGAAAGCTCTTTTGTTGCTTTGATGCTAGAACCTAAACCTATGGGTAGGGTTATTTTTTGCATTTTACTCTATATTATACACATACACATAAAAACATAGTCAGCAAAATGTTGAGTGAAGACATATGCAGTAATTCTATACCATCTTCTAATGTTTTTTCACGTCTGAGGTAACCCTTCCACCATAGAATACCTAGAACCAGCAAGACTGTAAAAAGACCTCCGGCCAGTATCCCAATTATTAATCCTGCAGGGACTCCAGTTCCATGTTCTGATGGTGGCATAAAGTCTGTATAAAATTTAAAGAGAATGGTAGAGATATCAGATGAAGAGTTAATAAAACTCTTTCGTGTTCATTATAAGATAAAATCTTAAAACGATATTTGTTTAACAATCAAATATGCGAAAGTAATAAGCTTAATGGTGTTACGGAAGCTAAATATTTTATCCTCCCTCTGTCCCTAATTTTCACTACTATTTTCTTTTTGGGATGTCCCAAAATAGCACTCATTTTCTATAAATGAAATTATTTTTCTCAAAAAATATCCTCACATGAAGTACTGATTGACACCACTACTTTTGAGGACATACATGTAAAACTACCCAAAAGTTTCACCTTTTAAACTTTACCAAAACTCCGCCACAAAAGAAAATTAATAAGAAGAGGGGGGGGGGGGGGGGGATGGATATGATCTACAAATTTGAAACGACAAATAAAATTTATTTTTATCATGTATAAGTGAAAGAGCCCTATACCAATGGGGAAAACAAAATTCTACAAGCATCAAGAGCATTAAAGGCTTACCAGGATCCACAGAAATTGCCGAAATAAGAGGACCATATACTCCTCTGTAAGGTATACCATTCGTCCCTTTTCCAGCCCAAAAGAAGCGAATATCCAATGTACTATCAGTAACAACTACAGTGAAGTTTCTTGTAATTGCCTTATTAACTCCACCTGCTTCCTCTTCAATGTTGAAATCCTTCAGTACAAGTTTTCCCTAGAACAATTTATACAATCCAACAATAGTTAAAAATGTAAAAAACTTATGTGATCTACATTATTACCAAACAACTAGAGAGTTAAACTAATTCACTTCATAAATTTTATAATCATCTATAAGAGAACCTATGAAACTCAGCTCTTCAATTTTCCTAGACCTTGCATTTATCATAGTGACCTTTGTCTTGCTTGGACAAAGTATATATTAAGAGAGTACCTGAATATAAACATCGAAAATACGTCTCCCAAGGCTACTGTATGTTCTATTATCAGTAAACATGATCTCGGCAAAGTGTAGGTTAACTGTATAGTTCCCATTTTGTAAACAAAATCCATAGTATGTCAATGAAAGAGGGGAACGTCGTGCGTCCATGTAAAGTTGGGAATTTTGGCCAATTATGTTTGATTTGTTTGACCAAATGTGCGAGTCTGTGGGGCGGTTGTCATCCAAGAAGTGGCCCGTGCTGCTTAATGCCCAATTCGATCGACTTCCGAAGAAAGTAGATACTCCACCAGAGCTTCTATCATCTTCAAAGGTAGTACCTCTATCATTGTTTACTTCTCTTCCACCACAGTTTATGTGGAGAGAGTAATATGCTGAAACAGAAATGTGAAAGAAATTCTTACATATTTATTCGATAAAAAAGGAAAGAAAAAGTTAGGGAACACAGATACATCAAGAAAGTAGGGGGTGGAAATCCATTTTCATTTTGAATGGAGCTTCTACCATTGTTAATGTGTTATGTTCACATCTCAATACTCTCATTGATTTTGACACAGCTTCTATAGGACATTGGGTTTAATAAATTTTTAGAGTTTTAACCTTAAAAGTAACAGTTAAAAGTCATTGTGCCAATCCATATGAGACAAGTGTATTTTTAAAAGGGAAATTGCATTACTTATCAGCATATGATAAGACAATGGGCACTCAAATTAGATCTAGTGTAATAACCCACTCTTATTTATTTATTTTTTTTGTTATACACTCTTATTTGTCATTCCAAATCATTATAAATATAAAAAAATCGTACTTTCACTTTTCCCGTAAACTTAGAGTCAAGTTGCACTTTCCCCCATAAATGTAAGTTTTTCGCACTGTTGTCCCTAAATTAACATTAATGTTTGCACTTTCACCCCTGACCTCTTTTCCGAGGAATTTTTCGGTCAAAGTAGGTCCGTGAGAGGCACGTGCCAGTTTTGTAGGGTATTTTCATCATTTAGAAGGGGGGGGGGGGGGGGGGGGGGGTAATTGCAACACATATGTTCATGGTGGAAAGTGCAACAAGGTAGTAAGTTCAGGGGGAAGTGCAACTTTGATATAAGTTTAGGGGGCAAAACTCGGTTTTTGCAATCAGTAATAACTCATAGTGCAAAAAACATGAAATTTTAAAAATTATGTGTAAAAGTAATAAGATATATAATACAAAAGAAGAACTATAGTCCAAATTTAACAAATGAAATAGATACAATCATATTAGTTAGACATTACATACTGGGAGATCAGTATAAAATCGAGTATACACTATACTTTCATGTTTAGGTTCATCTATTTCTTCAAATGAGGTTTCAAGTTGCTAAATTTTGTAAAACTAAAAATAAAAATACTATAGTTTGACAATTTGAAATCGTGGATTTTTTAAATGACAATTGACATTTAAAGAATAAAGAGGTAAACATATTAAAACAAATAAAATAGGAAAAATAATATTCCAATTCCAATAAGAAAATTGTGCTTTTCCCCCTGAACTTATAGTTGAGTTGCACTTTTCCCCTGAATTAACACGCTTGTTGCACTCTTCAACTTGAACTTGTATGTTGTACTTTCCCCCTAATTTTAAATGATAAAAATACCTTACAAAACAAACATGTGCTTCTCAAGTGACCTACTTTGACCGGAAAGTGTTCGGAAAAGAGTTCAGGTGGGAAATTGCAATATTAATGAAAGTTCAGGGTGAATAGTGCAAAAAATTAAAATTTAGGAGAGAAAGCGCAACTTGACTGTAAGTTCAGGAGGGAAAGTGTGGTTTTTATATATATTGTTTCACACAATAGAAGATGTAGTAACGCTAATGAAAGGTGAGCGATATGAGTCATATGACCAATAGTCAAAATAGGTGAATGGTTAAAAAATAATACAAATCAAAAAAAGATTTAACTTACTTCGTTCGCAACGAAAACTTCTTAAGCAAGAGACAATCCCACTGTTGATGTTTACAACTAGTCAGTAAAAACAACAAAAAATTCAAAAGAAACTGAAAACTCACGTTGTGTTTCCCTTTGAGCTTGCAAACAAATTCCTAATAAGAAGTAATTGAAAGTTAAAAAACGGTGGATATTCAATACACAGAAATACATACATACATACATCATATATATATATATATATATTTATATATATAGTTCTATAAGATAATAGAAAGGAATCTCACAGCTTGCGCGTCTGACAGGGTAAGTCTGAATTCTCATATGTGAGGTTGTTGTAAGATAAGTCGCTGCGCAGTTGAACAGATATTCAATTATTTAAGCTTAAGAATACTAAGACTATATTTGTACTCAATTTGGTTTTCTTTGAGATTTTCTGTTATTGATAATTGGTTTTCTACGACATGACAAGCATGAGAAGTAAATTAAAAACAGTAGAACTAACTTACATATTGTCCCCTTCTTCCAGCATCCAAGGGGGCAGCGGTCCAGTTAAGGAGTTCCCAGTTAGATAGCTGGTAATGTGAGCATCAATATTTTAGTAAATTTCAACAATTTCAGGTAAGTTTGCAAAACAAATATGACATGGATAGACTGGGAGTAATTTGCTCCATTTTTCAAAGGCAGTATGGAAGAGATTCTACTATGTTTACATAAACTGAATCTCAAAAACTATTAATCTATTCTGTGAAAAAACAAACCATTGTTAGTCTATGTTGAAATGAGACCAACAAATCGAGGTTATGCATATATTGTGAGGGAAGTCATTTAACAATATCGTCCAGCACACCGCATCTCTCCCGCAGACAATGAAGAATACGAAACAAAAAAAAAAAAAATGCAAGACCATCAGGTTTTATTCCATAAGAAACTTATTAGTGTGCACTTGCTCAGTCCTTGCTTATCAAGCATGTAAAATTTTCCCTAAACACGCGCTTAACGAAACACTATTTTTAAATTAACTTGCATCAGAGTTCGATTTTATGAAGTGATAAACATGACTAAATACAACGAAAATGGGAATACCAGAGCTTGTCGATTAAAACTCTTACATGTATTCCACTTTTGATAGGTGAACAAAGGTGCCAGGAATAGGTCCACTTAACCTGTTGAAACTCAAGTCTCTGCACAAATAACACTAAAAATTAATTAAAAGATGATATTTGCACATTAACATTTACAAAATTTACATAACTAAAGAGTTTTGTTGAGAAGAAACCAAATACATACTAGCAGTTCTATAATGACATAAGTTCTTTATTGTCATGTTGAAAGTCAAGATCAGTTACAAAACTACTTTAGTTTTATTACTATATGACAACAAAATTTGCAAGTTATGTATAGCTAACTTATAACCTTAAAATTATCTCGAACATATAGAAACAAAACCAGCTTGAGTTCGCATACAAGAAAATGGAAGGCATAAATATTTAAATTAAGAATAGGAATTTAATAAGCCCAAATATAAGCAACCCTTCTATGATATAGTGTGGCATTTTAAAAAAAATGTTGCACTCACAGGGTTTTCAACGTTGTCATTTCCCCAACATAAGAAGGCAACAACCCAGCAATATTGCAACTCCTCAAAATCCTACACAACTTTCATAGAGTCACACCCTAGCAGTGACTTATTCAGTTAGGAACAATATATATATAAGCATCACCATAATAACTTACAGTGTCCTAAGGATTCTTAATCCACTAAGTGGTGGAAAAGTTGATTCATTACCATTCAAATCGCTGATTCTCCTGTGTAGTTAAAACCAAATGATTCTTCCATCATATTAATTTGATGATTAGATTTAGCTAAATTATATCCACAGTAGTAATACAAGTATACTCACAAGTCGGTTAGTTTGGTTAAAAATGCAATACCGGCAGGGATTGGCCCTGTCAGACCACTAGCCTGAATCATTCTGACATTATGAAACATTATTAGAAAATGAAAAAAATAAAATAAAATTGACATGATGATCAAGACTCACATTTTCTCAATATTTGTCCAGTTTTGAATAAAATTGGGTATCCTTCCAGTAAAGTTGTTATCATTGATACGACTGCATCATAAAAATGAAACTCAGCAATGACTTATTTCTTTATATAACATAGCTAAACAGAAGTGAGCAAAAACGAGAAACTTACAAGTCCTTCAATGTGGTCAACCTTCCTAGACTTTCCGGTAACTCTCCACTTAAATTGTTTGAAGTAACCACTCTTCATAAATTAACATAGGTGAACAATAATCTCATCAGGTTGAGAATAAAACTAGGTTTAAAGAGTGATAACATAAAAGCACAAATGAAAACATAAAAAGTCATTGTAGAGATGATATACAGGACTCACAATCTCTCCATTCGAGGAAGATTCCCAAACTCTGGAGGTATAGTTCCTGATAATTGATTGTACTCCAAAGTTCTGCCAAATAAAAAAATAAAAAATCGAATAAGAATTACCCATCAAACCAATAAAAAAAGGCATTATAATAAAATTAATTGAAAAATTATAAATTTTACAGATTTGCTAGTGTGCTGATGTTTGCGAGTTCTCTCGGTATTTGGCCCGTTACACGATTTCCAATTAGGGAGCTGTAGTTAATAAATCCACAAATATTGCATCAATTAAGTATCCAAAACCCTAGAAAAGCACTAATACCAACAAATACATACATACATACATACATAATTAAAAAAATCAGGAGAATTATATAGGAAATTGAGAGAAGTGACATACATGTTCACCAATTTCATAGAACCCCATTCTGGAGGTATGGTACCGTTAAGATAGTTGCGAGTAAGGTCTCTGTGTAAAAGGATATTGAGAAAAATTCAAATTTCAGTATCAAAATTGAACATTATAAATATTACAAGGGTTAAATTGCCATTAACTCGTTTTACTTACATTTCTTGGAGGAAAGGGAGTCTCACAAGCTCACGAGGGACTAATCCTGTTAGATTCTGGGCTTTCAGAATACTGCGTTAAGGAGAAAAAAATGTTTTGATTTATTTTAACAGGAGATTGGGGAAGATGATTTTGCCCTTTTTCTTACATCAAATCTCTAAAATATTTTTAAATTAATACCGTAAAGACGGTTTTTGGGATTTTGCATCCTGGAGGGTTTTGGCAGCAGCTTGACTTAAAAGTTTTGGCACTTTGCACCCTAAAAATATAATTTATTTGGCACTTTGCATCCTAATGTGTGTTTTAATAAGAAAATTGGGTAAATTATGAATACCCCTCAGGTAAGGTCAAATTACAAAAATCACCATCATGTATTGAATATTACAAAAATCCCCCTCAAGTTTATTACCTTCTTACAATTAACCCCTTATCCCTAAAATATTCCAATTTTGCCCTTGGAAGTTATTTATAATGTTTATAATATGTTACAAAATTTTAAAATTGGGTGTTACATGTTATATCTTGTAAATATAAAAATAATAATCATATATTTACCACCAAAATAATTGATATAATTTAATCTCTCATAAATTTCAATAAATATTTCAATTTATAATACAAGATAAACTTTAACAAATTAAATATCTTATTTATTATACAATATAATTTATTAAATTTACTAATTTATAAAATAAATTCATTTAACTAATATGTAAACAATTCATAATTATAAAGTATATTATTAAAATTCTATTTAATTAATATTATACAATTAAAAATTGCTAATAAATATATAAATACCCTTTTTTGCAATTTTATTAAAACTTATGGGCAATTATAAATTTTATCAATTATTCTAATAGTAAATATATAATTATCTTTTTTTCTAATTTATAAGATATAATAATTAGATCCCAAGTTTTAACATTGATAAGACATTACAAACAATACAAATAACACCCAAGGGCAAAATTGGAATATTTTAGGGGCAAGGTGTTAATTGTAAGAAGGTGACAAACCTGAGGGGGATTTTTGTAGTACCCAATACGTGAGGGTGATTTTTGTAATTTGACCTTACCTGAGGGGGCTATTCGTAATTTACCCAAGAAAATTTATTGATAAAATGATAGAATAGTTATTTTTAATTTTTTTTTCACTTTGCACCTTAGCGATATAGATTTTGCACCCTTAAAATATAGAATATTGGCATTTTGCACACTAAATTTATAAAATATTAGCATTTTTCATCCCAATTTAAATTTTTTGGCACTTTGCACTCTAAAAATATAATTTATATGACATTTTGCACCCTAATGTATTTTTCTTAGAAAAAACAAACTCATGAATGTTGGCGACGTTGAGATAAAATGGTCATTTCTATGCACAACAATCATAAACTTGTTATTCTAAATTTATTTTACTTTATAATAATTTATTTTAACATTTTCCCTTAGTAAATTTATATTAAAAAAAAGACATTGTCTTCATTTTATTTTCAAGTATTCTCTAGATTATTCACTTATATCTAAAATACACGTTTACATATCTAACATATTATTATATTGTCGGGGTTGAAAATGCCAGAAATTATATTTTTTTGGTGCAAAGTGCCAATATTCTATATTTCAGAGTGCAAAGTGTTAAAATCTATACTTTTAGGGTGCAAAGTGCCAAAAATATTCGAAAATAACTATTATGCCCTTCAATCAATGAATTTTTCCTTCAAAACACACACTAGGGTGCAAAATGCCAACTAAATTGTATTTTCATGGTGCAAAGTGCCAAAACTTTTATGTTAGGGTGCAAAGTGCCAAAAGCCCCCGTAGAGAGTAGTAATGAAATAATAAATTGTGTCAAATCTTTATTAGCTTGTTTGGTCATAAGGAAAGTGTGGAAAAATGTAAAAAATGAAAAAAAAAAAATAATAATAATTTTCCTTTACATGTATAGTTGTCAGGAAAACTATTTTCTTACATATGTTTGGTTGTCATGATAGTTTAAAAAAAAGAAGTAATATTTTTGATAAATATCTCCATTTAATTATAAATACTTTTAAAATTGTAAAATGTATTAAAAGTGATTGAAAAATAAAAATTATCAAATTATTTCTTGAAATATAAAAGTACATATATATACACGTTTATATAAGATTTATATGCGTACACACATATACACACACATATATATTTATATACACATTAATTTTTATCTATATATGTGATTAAAATCTTTAACTTTTTATTTGGTAGGGATTTATGTAAAACTTAGTTGATATTGTCTTTTGCTATTTGTATTTTTTTAGTTTCAAGATAAGAATTACATTTTCGTTGGGTTGTTTGGTTTAAAATGGGCGTTTTTGCGATATTTTGTGGGGGTATAATCCCTATTATGGCTTGAGAGAGTATTTTTTTTTGCTAATAATAAATTAGCACAAAAGGGATTTTTTGTAAAAAAAAATCAAAAATAGGAGATTTTCATAGTTAGATAAAGTACAAGGGGTGTCTTGCAATTTGCTCTAAAATTTTCCCAGGGTTTCTCCATCAAATTGGTTGGGAATTTTTTTTTTCACAAAATTTCTCTGCGGGAAAGTTGAAGGAAAATAATAACTTCTTTTTCTGTTATCCAAACAACAAATGAGAGAAACAAAAATTAACTTTCTTCCACTTTCTCGACAACCAAATGGTACATATGAGAGTATTGCTTTTAGAAATATAAAATTAATTTAGGAAAGATAGTTTTGTTCTGCATCTCACGGAATATAAATAAGAATTTAAGGACGAATAGACTTTTCGAGATTCAAAAAATGGTTATTTGATTTCTATTCCAATTTGAATGGACCATACATTTTAAATCCATATTCTTTAAAACGAAAATAAATTTCATCAAGTACTAATATATAATATTTTCAGAAGGTTCAATAAATAAAATTTAAAGTAAAATTTAGAAAAATGATATTGTTGATAGGAATATATACAACTACAGAAGGAGAGACATGTAAAATATTGCAAAAGACTCCCATGACATATTTGAGGTCATTGCAATACACTATTGCAAATTTAAAGTTATATTTCTTACTTTAAATTGTTTATAATTCAAAATAAAGTTATTAATATTGATATTATTTTATTAGCTAAATTGTTTGATTAATGATGTTTTCATCAAACTTATATCTCAACAAATGAGAGTGGTGAAAATATAACTACTTTTGCTGATATGTAAGTATATATTTAATCTATATATTTATCAAATTTTTATTTATGCATAATAATAGCTGAAGTGAAATGTAGGACAGTCAATCAGACCTTGTGAGACGAGACTTAAATAACTCAAACTCAAATATTATCGGGCTTCAAGGCTTAATCTCAAACTCAAATATCGTCGGGCTTCATGGCTGGCTTCATGTTTATATCGGACTCATGTCGGGCTTAGCCAGGACCGGTCCTAGACATTCGAGGGGCCTTAGGCGAATTCTAAAATCGGGGCCCTATTTTATAAAATATATATATATATATATATATATATATATATATATATATATATATATACTCAAATTTTTAAAAGAAAATAGATAAATTAAATTTGACATTTTATTACTAATACATAATTACATGACAAATCCACTTAATAATTTATATTGATTTACTTGTGAATATATTTTATAATTTTTATTTTTAAAAATATAATTTTAGCGAAACCTAAATTTATAAATATATATGTACTGAAAGTAATTTCACAGCAAACGTACGCCATTAAATTTAACTTTTTTGTTATCAAGATCAATATTAGTTATTGATAACAATTTTACATCAAAGATCACATAATTGTCATAAAGTTAATTAAAATTATATTATAAATAACATAAAAGAAAATTGTGTTCTTTTTATGATTAATAAGAAGGAAAAATTCAGAAAAAACACTTAGAAAAAAAAAGACTAACAGGATAATTACAATTAAAAAAAAAAAAACCCTAATAATATTTAGTTTTTTGGGGGGCAACATTTTTTTGTTGGTTGCACTCGATATTTTTTTAGTATTTTGATAAAAAGAAAATAAAAAAGTCATAATAAAGTAATATAACCACAAAGGATAAAATATAAATAATTCAAAAAAAATTTATTTAAACTGTCATCGACAATGTTTAGTTGAGTACAAAGGGTCTATGATCGAATATGTGTTAACATGATCAACATCTTTTTAAAAGTATATAGAATCTACTAATCTAAATAATAATTCATTTCCGATTACATTATTAAATTTATTTTTAGTGAAAATTATAACATAAAATGTATGTTTAGTAAAAAATCTTAAAACTAGAAGAAACAATTATTAAAACAAAAGCAAAAAAGAGGTGTCAAATATATATATATATATATATGTGTGTGTGTGTAAATAGTTAATATAATATTATAATATGTATTAAACATATGCACATTGAGAAAGAAAAAAGAAACATAAAATAATAAAAAAAATGATATGTTTGATATAGAATCGAATCCACATCATGGAGTTTAAGAATAAATAACTTTACTAGTTGTGCTAGTTAAGAATTTTGATATGAACTAACAATAATTAATTATTAATAATATTTATTTTGGGAGCCACAATATATATATATATATATATATATATATATATATATATATATATATATATATATATATATATATATATATATATATATGAAATTTTGGGGCCGCTTCATACCGGGGGCTCTAGGCACCGGCGCAAGTGCTAAGCTTGGGCATAGTAACAAATTTTAATCTTACACCATGCATGAAAATATATAAATTTTATAATTGTAGTTAAATTTAAAACATTAAATAAAGTTTATCAAAATTTAAATTGTTTCTAAGTAGCAAAGTTGCATAAATTTAGTCTCTCCATGAAAAGGTGCTTCAGGATGTACATTTTGATAACCGCACACGGTACACTTAAGCTTGAAAGCCAAAAAAAAAAAAACCATTTTTTGATTAAATTAGCCTCCAAGATGGATATGAGGATTGTAAGTCAAAATAAGTTTGAGCCATTATATTAAAAAATATTAGTAGATTGTGAGTCGAATTAAGTTTGAGTCATTGTATTAAAAAATATTAGTAAAACTTGAAAGTAGCAAGATACTACGAGTAAGAAGACGGTGCCATAGGTTATAAGCCCTCTAAGAATGAAGAGGATATATGTATGAGTGGTAATCAGTTTGGATGGTAATTGATATGGCAGAAGAGGTGGGAGATGGTGTGGTTTTTGGAGGCTGGTTGTTGGTGGGGGTGGTGGTGGTGGTGGTGGCGGCAGTGATGGTGAATTGTCCTCGGAGAGTGGGAATTTGTTAAAGGAGATCTTTTTTTATTTTTTTTGAATTTGAGTTGAATTGGTCAAATTCCCAAATTAAGAGGCACGTTGTCTCCTTTGGGTTAATTTTGAAATTGGATTATAATTGGACTAAAATTGTCAGTGGATTTAAAGATGTAAGTAATTTAGTCAACCCCAAATATTATGAAGTAGAAATGTATTGCGGCACCAAAATTAAAATAATCGTGAAATTAATATCAGGTTTACTTGGTATGCATGTATGAAATTATTCAACCATCAGTTTTGTTGGGTTAAATTTGAACTATACTGTTAATTAAAATTATGAATAGTAATAAGATATAATACTTGTGTATGGGATTAAGGTGAATTAGATTGGAGCCGGATTGAAAGCCATATTAAAAATATGTTTGGTAAACTTGATTGAATGCTTCCATGTTAATTGTGAATTGATATAAATTTTAATTTGTGATTTATTTATGTATAATGTGTTTCCATTTTAGAGATTTGAGAATAATTTATGATATGTTAAAAGGAAAATATGCAAATTTTAGGTTATTAGTGATATTTTACCTTATACATATTCACCCGGATTAACTAATCCACCCATGAGTGGGTGAATTATAATCTAGTCTTAATACCGGGTCGTAAGGATTTAATCCATTTGACCCGATATTAGAGCAATGCTACCAAACGATGTATTAGCACATATTAACTCATATAATACCCCCTATTAGGTCCTACCAAACGCCCCCTTTCACAATATAATCCCTTTCACAATATAATCCAATTAATTGATACCACAACTAAGTCTGTAAATCTCTTAGCTAAAGAACAAAAGTGATGTGACTTAAGAAGAGTCCTACCTCAAAAGTTAGCTATTCAAGTGGAATAGTCCAATGTCATATAATTTCATATTAATATTCTATTATATTAATGTGAGATAAACTCTAAGGGCATGTATTTTTGGTGTTTGGAAAAGTAGTTTGGGAGAGTAGTGGATGTTTGTGAAATAATCTCAATTTGCGTAATGTTGTTTGTTTGGGTTTTGAGAGAATGGTTTGAGAAATAAAGTAGGTATAGGTTTTTTTCGAAAAATTAGTTTGTAGGTGTAAGATGTGTAAGATTTTATATCAAATCATGTTTGTTGTGAGATAAATTGTGTAAGAGATATATTACTTTATGTCAAATCAGAGTAGAGTTTATATAGGTTTTGTTTAGAGATAAGAAAATTATTGTTTGTTTGGATTTTGAGAGAGTAGTTTGAGAAAATTGAGAGATGAAAAATTTATTTCAGAAAATAAAAAATATGTTTGTTTGGTATTTCCCAAACACAAATTTTTTTTAGAAACACCAAACAAACATGCCCTAATACCCTTAAACTACGATCATAACATAAATAAAGAGGAAATTGCATTTTTTACACCAAACCTTTACCTACTTTATACATTTCATACCATACCTTTCATAATTGCACATTTCATACCAAAATCAATCAACCTTTTTCAATTTACATACCACCGTTAAATTTTGGACGGAACTGGACACGTGCGCCGCACGTGTCCGTTAACTTCCAAAAAAAAAAAAAGTTCTGAATTTCACTTTTCATACCAAACCTTTACCTACTTTATACATTTCATACCACACCTTTCAGAATGACACATTTCATACCAAAATCAATCAACCTTTTTCAATTTTCACACCGACGTTAAATCACAAAAAAAAAAAAAAAAAAAAACCTCGTGGGCACTGTACTACCACATATGCTATTCTTAATTTGAGGAAACTGTAAAAAATCATATGATATATTACATTCCCGTTTCTTTTTCGAAAGGGTAAGTATCTCAGGTTCGTCACTTTTTTATAATTAACCCCTTGCCCCCTAAAATGATCCAATTTTACCCTTGGGTGTTATTAGTACTAATAAATATGTAAAAAATTGAAATAATTTTTAAATTTATGGGCAATTATATATTATATCAATTAATGAATATGATGATTTTGAATTGAAACAGTAGTACCACATAGGGTCTTCTCAATTTGAGGAAACCGTAATAAATCATATGATCGATAACATACCTGCTTCTTTTTCGAAAGGGTACAAAATATAATAAAATACGGTCTCTATCTATGAAAATCATACACAATCAAATGTTACAATTTTAAGTAAAATTGGATCATTTTAGGGGGCAAAGGATTAATATAAATATAAAAAAGTGACGAACCTGAGATACTTACCCTTTCAAAAAAGAAACGGGAATATCATCTATCATATGATTTTATACAGTTTCCTCAAATTAAGAATAGCATATGTGGTAGTACAGTGCCTGCGAGGTTTTTTTTTCTTTTTTTTTTTGTGATTTAATGTCGGTATGAAAATTGAAAAAGGTTGATTGATTTTGGTATGAAATGTGTCATTCTGAAAGGTGTGGTATGCAATGTATAAAGTAGGTAAATGTTTGGTATGAAAAGTGAAATTCAGAACTTTTTTTTTTTTTTTTTTTAAGAGTTAACGGACACGTGCGGCAGTTCCGTCCAAAATTTAACGTTGGTATGTAAATTGAAAAAGGTTGATTGATTTTGGTATGAAATGTGCAATTATGAAAAGTGTGGTATGAAATGTATAAAGTAGGTAAATGTTTGGTATAAAAAGTGCAATTCCCTCCATAAATAAAAGGTTAAATAATATGAGTGAAGGAGTGTAGACTTAATATTACTCACATGCTAACAACATGGCAAACAGTGTTGTCGAGAAAGGCGCAGTTGCAAGTAACTGAATTCTCAAAACCTTCAGTTGGATTCGGGGTGGCCCAACCCGAAAGCCCACTACATGGATCCACATTGAAATTCCAATCCGTCTTCCCTAATGTTCTTGCTATTATCTGCAGGGATGCCACTGCCCCACAAATACAAAAACCAAAAATAAAATAAAATTAAAAATAAATTTTCTTGTTCATGAATCAAATCATGGGCGGATCGACGGTTTTGTTGGAAGCGATGAAGATTTCGATTTTTGTTAATAAAAGCTCGATATTTCTCATTGTTTTGATAAAATGACAAAAATTAGCTTAAAGTAATCCTTTAATTTTATTCAACAAAGAAAAGTAAAGAATATACTATCAATATTTCAAGAATATGAATGCATTTGTCCATAAAAAAAATAAATGTCAAATGTTCCACTAATATATGTAACATACTGGTAAAATCACATTTCTACTTCTGTAATTATAATATAATTATGATCTCATAATTCAACAAAATTTTATCTACTACAAATTATGGAACTTGAAGCTTTCAGGCGAAATTCATTAGAAGCGTTAATTAATAAACAATTAAAATTTTTAATCTCCATAACTAGATTAAAGAGATAAAAAGAAAGAAATCCCCTAGGTTTTACCCGAAAAAAAAAAAAAAAAAAAAGTAATCCGCTAGGTCTAGTTGCGCCAATGAAGGAGTCGAACTCCGGCCCTTTTTTCTCTAATAATATAATAATAATAAATACCAAACCATATATAACACCATCTGTTATCTAATAATAACATATACTAGTTCATCCCTCCCATTATTCTTATTCTTATTTCTTTTTGAGAATATTTCAATTCAACACTCCCTTCCTTATAACAGAATTGTTTTTTTCAAAATTATCATTTCACATAAGTAATAATTTGACATCACTAATTATCAATAACTACTTTTAAGCGCATAATTGTAAAAATACCTAAATTTTTTTATTTTTTCAACATTTACATAAATCTTTGCACTAAAAATAATGAAATGAAGGGAATATTATATAGTAAAGTATTTTTTGTCGGGGACCATGGCCCTCAATCCCGCTTGAGATCCGCCACTGAACCAAACATAATTATTAATTAATTTGAAATCCCCAGCTATACCTTCATCGGCAGGAAGGTTGGCTCCATTTGCAAATGCCAAAAGAAAAATGAAAGCAAGAATCATTGGAAAGAACATTTAATTTCCAGATTATAAGATTTTATGAATTAGGATGATGATATTATCTAATATATATACTACTAATGTATAGTAGTCTTCATGAGATCAACTGTGACAGGTGGTATGGGGACGACTTTAGTGAAAATGTAATATAGATATACAGTATGATTAAAGTATATATAGTCGATTCTAAAAGAACAATAAGTATATAGAGTCGTTTACTTGGAATATTTCTTATTGCAAGATTCGTTGGGAAATGGATATAAGTAAGCGTTTACTTCATTTTTTAGTGCAAATGTAACAATTAAAAAAAAATATTATATGAAGAAATATCAAAAAAAGTTTGTTGGTGGGGAGTTGGGACATATTATGTTATCACGACTACGACATTTTTAGTCACAAAATTATCTAAGTAATATAATAAGGTTGCTTTTATATATAATTACACTTAATGTGTATGACAGCGTATAAAAACGGATTAAAACATTGAAAAAAAAAAAGGGTAATGACGAGTAATTGCATATAATTAATTGGATGCCATGAAAGCTATATACATGATCTCTCTATCAATTTATTTGCTTCCTTTTTCTTTAAAACATTTTGGAAAAATTCACTTGCTTAAAACGAGACAATTACATTTTGAAGGAATTGCACTTTTCATACTAAATTTGTGGTAACTTTCTATATTTCATATCATACTTTCAAAATGACATATTTGATACTAAAACTGACCAACATTTTTCAATTTAGGTTTGACCGTTAAATTCTCGACGGAAAATACATGTGACGCGCACATATCCGTTAACTCCCAGAAAATAAAAATAAAAAAGGAAAAATAAAATGAGGGAAATGCATTTTCATACCAAACTTTTATCTACTTTAGACATTTGGTACCAAACTTTCATAAAAGACACATTTAATACCAAAATTGGAGGACTTTTTTCACATTTCCTTTGTCCGTCAATTTTTTAGGCCAATTTTTGTGTTCTTTATATGAATGAAAAGTGCTTGACCGGAGCTTTATAATGGTATAAGTTTCAGTTCATCAAACGCAATAAATAATCCTTAGAAAATTAACAAAGTTTGGAATATTAATCAAAATTAAATCATATTTCATAATCTACAAAGAATTATGTCCCAATAATTTTTAGATATTATATAGGACACATAAGCATGATATAGTAAAATATTTGAAGCATAATTTTAAGAATACCAAAAATCACTATCTACCTGCTGATAAACTAGTAGATAGTGATTTATTAAATAATATTAGATATGATTAAATAAAATTAAAATAATTTATCTAATATGATTAAATAAAATTCAAATAATTTACTAAATAACATACTAAAATTAAATGCTTAATTAAAATATTTAATACTTATTTTAAAGTTATTTTCTATTTGAAGTTTTCATAAACTGGTAGATAGTGATTTTTGGTATTTAAAATTATGCTCCAAAATTTTTATCATAGCATTCTTATGTGCCCTATATAATATATAGAAATTATTTTTATACGATACTTTGTAGATTATGAGATATAATTTAATTTTGATTAATATCTCGAAACTTTGTTAATTTTCTGCGAATTATTAATTGAGTTTCATGAACTGAAACTTGTAACATTATAAAGCTCTCGTCAATAGCTTTCCAGCCATATAAAGATCACAAAATTTGGCCCTAACAATTGATGGAGAAATGAAATGTGAAAAAAGTCCTTCAGTTTTGGTATTAAATTTGTCTTTTTTGAAAGTTTGATACCAAATGTCTAAAGTAGTTAAAAGTTTGGCATGAAAAATGCATTTCTCTCATTTTATTTTTCCTTTTTTTTTTAAATTTTTGGGGAGTTAACGGACACGTGCGCGGCACGTGTCTTTTCCGTCCAGAATTTAACGGTCAAACCTAAATTGAAAAAAGTTGGTCAATTTTACTATCGAATGTGTCATTTTGAAAGATATGATATGAAACGTATAAAGGTACCAAAAGTTTGATATATAAAGTGCAATTTCCTCATTACATTTTATACATCAAACTTTATCTTATTTTACACAATGGGTACTATTTTTTTTGAAATAACATATTTTGTACCATAATATGACAGCACTTGACAGATTTAATTTTCTGGTCAAATATGTGAACCACTAAATTATGTACGGCCCTTAAAATAGCTTGAAAATGCACTGTGGGTAACAACTATAACTGTTAGTCGCACATTAGGAATATGTTTTATAGAAAGTAATAAAAGGATAATTTGACATTAAGTTTAAAGAATTGTATGAACTTGATGATAATTTAATGGAATGATTCAAGTATTTGACGGAATAACTAAATTTGTCCAGAACCATCTAAATACGTTAATTGAATATATATTTTTAGATGATTTGGTACCAAGTGAGTAAGCAGGATGAAGCACGGTATCAAAATTGTATTTCTCTCTGCTTAAAAATTAAAACACTCGTGGTAGAGTGATCAAATATATATAAATTTTGAATCCATCGTAATTAAAACATGTTTAATTGGAAATTGGAAATTGGAAATTGGAAACTGGAAATTCTAATTTCCGATTTCCGATTTCTTCATTTTATTGAATTTGTAAAAGATAATTAATTTGATTCTATATCTAAATCTAGAAGTCGTTATTCTGCCCCATCCGTAAAATATAATTTCCCTTATCTAAAGAACTAAAAAGAGGTAGCCCCAATCGGAAAAATAAAAAATGGAAGGTTTACCGTCATAAATTGAGAGGGTAGGGTTAATTAATTAATTTTTTTTTTTTTTTTGGGAATTGAGAGAGATGAGTGATGGAAAATTATAATTAAGAACTAATTTAGTCAAATACTTCGAACACAAGATATGTATAACTGTCATAAAACTAAGCTAAAGGAATAACAAATCAAAGCAACTAAAATGTAATACTCAATATAAGTATAAAGAACAATGTAAAGATAGGGAGAGAATGTATTTTTTTAATCTTGTGCCTGTTTGTCACATCATATGCATGCTTTACATTGCTTCTATAGCCAAAGAAATACAACTGAAGAGTCATAAGACCCGTTAATAACCTCATATTAAAATATGTGTTTTGGGAAGATTTGGTACCAAGTGTGTATGTTTTCCGTTCTCTAGCGAATAGCGATGATTTCCTTTTTTTTTTTTTTTTAATCCAAGAGTTTAATTCATTTCGAGACGGGTTGTGCACATTAAGTGGGTACCTCTCCCAACAAGGATTCAAACCTGAGTCCGTTACTTTGTAGTGACTAGTCCCTTCCACTAGATCAATAATCGCGATGATTTTTTTTTAGTGACATTTACTTCGTGGATTACTTTTCTAAAGATGTCACCAGCCTTGGTCAAGGTCTTACTCGATATTAGTCAACTACAAAACTCATAGAAAGTTCCGGACCTATCAAGTCTGGTCCATGGATCCTCTATTATCGATATAACATGTATACACGTCTATGTATGCCCAACATAATCCACAATGACCTTCTGGTTTGACAAGACATCCAGTCGGTAGATACGTCAAAGCATATATGCACATGTACCAGATAAACCCTACTACCTTAAGTAATGAAGACTATACCTCGTACACTATCGTAAGAAGAAATGTAACTCCATCTCCGATTTGCGTCATCAAGTGCTTCCACAAAGGGTTATCTCCAAATGGGGTGCTAAGTGCACTTCACTACCTAGTAAGCTACGTACCCACTCAAGTATATAGAATATCTTAGTCATTATTGTGGACCCTAGCGTCCTTCATTTCATTGATTTATACACAAGCGTGAGAGTCTGTTCAAATTCAACGATGTCCTATCTCTATGTGTTCTACAACTTTTGAACAATTTAAGATCACGACCTTAGGGATCAGCCCACTGGTTGTTTAATAGCCATGTGATCTAAGAGATTATATCCTAATGCTAGATAGTTATTGCAATAGATGAAGATGACCATGATAGAATAGTGTCCTGCAAGCCAACTATTTTGGCTGCATTTAATTGAAAAGACCATTCAATTGGATTAATAAATGCATTTTATTATTATATGGTCATCTTTATCTTATGTAATAATTATCTACGCATAATGATAGAAGTCCTTAGATCACAGGGCTATGGGACAACCCGTGGACTGACCTCCAAGGCCATGATCTATAACATATTCAAGAGTCACAGAATCCAATCGAGATAGGACATCGTTGGATTCGGTTAGACTCTCACTATTGTGTTGACTCCGATGAACTGGAGAACGCTGGGGTCCACGAGCGTGACTGGGATAGTCGATACACATAAGTGGGTGGCTTGCTGGGATGGCGAGTGCACTGAATACCCCAATTAGGAAATAACTCACCATGGAAGCGGTAGTCGCATATCAGGGATGAAGTTATTCCAATTTACGATAGTATACGAGGAACGATCCCTAAATACTTGAGGTGATAGGATTTATCTGGTGCGATAACGTCTATACTTTGATGTGAGTCCCGACTGACTGGAGATTACCAGAAGGTCTATGTGGACTCATGTTGGGTATAGAGGAACTCGTATGCAGGTTCATATCATCAACAAAGGATCCATTGACCCGACTTGATAGGTTGGGAAATTCTCCTGTGGATTTCTGTGAGAAATTAATTCTGGTAAAATCCTCGGCCGAGGTATCTGACGGCTTTATATAAGTAGCTCATAAAGATTAAGTCAAAGAGAATTATTTCGAGACCAGAATGCATAAGGTCAAGACGAAAGAAAAAGGGGAACCGATGAAAGACCATACCCTTAAGTCTCGACTGGGAGATTGGTTGATGGAGAGATTATGGCGTATATGGTAATTGTAAATGATAAAAGGTTCACTAAATTAATTCACCAGTGATTGGGCTCCATGGGTTTGTGGCCAGACATCGACCGTGGAGTGTGGGAGAATTCCTAAATTGGCAGGGGTGCTAATTTTGGAATGGTCAGTCGACAGAGTGTTCGACTGATTTAGAAAGTATTTATTACTTGAATAATTGAATAAATATTTAATTATAACCCACGGCCAATTATGTGGTAAACCTATGGGGGCATACACAATACACATGAAGCGAAAGCGAAGGAAAAGGAAACAACTAGGTCGACCGAATCGACTGGGTCGATTGGGTCGACTGGGTCTGAAAAATCGACTGGGTCGATTGGTGATTGGGCCGACTGGGTCGACCCAATTGGAACAAATTGGATCAAGCTTATAAATTAAATTGGAATTTAATTTGTAAGTTAATTAATTAAGTTGGATTTAATTAATTATAAGAAGATTAAATTAAATAGACTTAGAGTCTAATTTAATTAATTGGGAGAGTAATTAATTAATTGGACTATTTAATTGTGAAATTAAATAAAGCCTAATTAAATTAATTGAATGGGCCATGAAGTAAGTAGGAAGACTTAGTCTTCTAATTAAAAGGGCCATGACCCATGTAGGAGACTTGGAGTCCTAGTCCTAGAAGGATTAGGTTAATGAGATCCCTATAAATAGGGGACTTAATGTCATATCTCATACACAACTTTAAGAGCCAAAAAGCCAAGTCAAGAAAAACACTCTCTCCCTCTCTCCCAGTGAAATCGGCCGAACCCCTATTCTTCTTTGGAAGAATTTTTCGATTTCATCCTTGTTCCAAATTCGTTTCCTAAACCCAAATCTTAATATATCCTGTGTTCTAGTCGATCAGGGTATATTAAATTTCGTGTAATTGTGGTGTATCAACCCATAGAGGCGCAACACGTGGGGCGCTGCTGCAGGGCATAGGATCGACCAACTCGAGGGAGGAACTTGACTTCGTCTGCCAATTGGGATTTGCAAGGAGACAGGTATAACGTGTAAACTGTTTATACTGTCGTTTATTTAATATTCATATATATACAACTAGAGTAGTATCCTGACAATATTTGTTGGGATATTCAGTTTAGGGGCTCGATTGTCAATACAACAGAGTGCGGAATTTAAAATTTTTCGAGGTCCCTGTATGTCCCATAAAACTTTCTCCACAGTTATTATACGAAAAGCATGAATCAAACACATAAATAAACATAGGGGGTTAAACGCAAATTTACCTCACCACGGATTTGTGGTGGTTTCCTCCATGTGATTGGTTCGATCCACAACTTGAGTGATCCATGTGTCTCACCTCGAAAGTTAGTCCACACAAATCGGATTGTAGTGACGCCTACAAGTCTTAGGCTTAGAACTGGATCTCGCAGGTTTGTCAGCAAAGGATTTCAGATCTGGACTTAAGATCTTGAACGAGATTAGGAGAAACAGATGGAAGAATCGAATCACAGGGCTTGTGTGATCGAGCAGGGTTCGGCCAGGGCAGATCTGGTCGAGCTTGGGTTCGGCCGAGTTTGGTTCGGGCGACTTGGGGTTGGGGCGAAAACTATAGGGGCGATTTTGTAGTTAAAAATTCTTGTTCGAAAAATCTGATTTTCTCTCTTGTAATAGTCGACCTCTGTCAAATTTTCAGCAAACTATTTTTCTCTCAAAATTTTCTGAACTCACTTAATTATGAAGAGAAGAGAAGGAGTATATTTATAGGAGAAGAGTCCTTCTCTAAAAAGATATCTCCTTCCCTTGTCTATCAAATCTTCATTCCTTATCAAGATAGGAATGTGAGATTTGATAGATATCTTCTAACTTGCTCTCCAAGAAATAAAACTCTTTTCCTTCTTTTACAAAAATCGCCCCTACCTTTATTTTAATTAATTGCAAATCAACCCCATAATTATCCAATACTAAAATTGGTTAATTATTTCTTCTTCCAATTAATTAACTACTTTAATTAATTTCCATAATTAATCAGATAACTCTAATTAATTAATTGAACATTAACTAATTAGTTATCTAATTAATATTCTCCAATTGAATTAATACCATAATTCAATTACTTTGATTTAACAACTTTAAATCATTTGCTTTTCCTTTAAGACAGTCACCGTCCAATTGTATTGTGTGTGACCCTCTGGGTTCACCATCAACTGGCAGCAGGCCCACGACTTTCGTGATTTAATTAACGAGCAATTAAATGCTCCGATCAATTAAACATCTTTTAATTGACCACTCCTATAATTAATTTTCCTATCAATTTAGGAGTACCTACACTTCATGGTCGATGTCTAGCCACAAGCCCATGAAGCTCAATCAAAGGTGAATTGATTATTGTGAACCTCACCTCTTATAATTGCCATGTACATAAGGTCCTTCTACGATGATTTCCCGATCGAGACCTAGGGTGTGTGAATTTATCGGCACCTCTAATTATCTCGATACTGTACTTTCTAATTCAGGATAATAATTCCGGTGTGACTGCTAAATTTGGAAATACCTTCCAAATTCGTCACCAACCATGGCCATGGGTTTCTAGGAACATATTATCGAAGAACGTACATGAAATACTCTCATCTTATCAGGATGAGTCGATAGATCCTTTCTTAGTACTAACCACGTGCGTACAGTCGTGTACGCACCCAACTTAGGCACTTTGTGGCCAGGCTACGTGACCAGTACCTAAATCTAAGTACGCACATTTGTGTACCGAATTCGCCCTAGCACCTCAAGTCCAAGGACTAAATCGTACACTATTATAAGCCTTGAGAAACATCCCATCACCGATATGCGTCGTGCGCTTCCACAATGGGTTTCTCTGTTCGGGTCGTTCGATGCATTCAATCCTCCATTGAACCACCTACTCATATGCACTGGCCTCAAATGCCTTGCTCATGAAACGCTACAAATTCACTCCATGTGAATCATGCATACTTGTACAAGTCTTGGCGATTCCTACGATACCCCGTCTCGTTCGGAATCTATGACTTGGAACGGTTTTAAGATCTCGACCTTTGAGACTGTTTCATGATTGCACTCAGTACTGAAGTGAATCGTCCCATAGTCTATTGTGACCTTAGGATTTCATCCAATCGCTTAGATAAGTTCGCGAGAGATGAAGTTGGCCATTGTTCAGTTTCACGTACTATGAATGAACGGGCGTATTAATTATAAACCATAAGAAAATAGTACTTCAACAAGCTAATTAATATTGGCTTGCTGGGCACTACTCTATCAATCTCCCACTTGCCCTAAAGCCAATCACAACATTTCTAAGACCCATCTATACCAAGATGTCCCTCGAACCATTTGTGAAAGAACTTAATTAGTGGATCTGCTACGTTTGTCTTTGTTGAGATAACGTAGTACTTTTACGCGTCTCAGTTATCTATGACTTGTTCAATCATATGATATTGTGTTCAGTCTATCGGTGAGATCTCGTTTTTCCTTTCATTGAGCAATTGCCTTGTCTAAATCAGTTAAGATTATGACAGGCTTTTGCCATGCTAGGTAATTCATCCAATCATTGGACGAATGTTTTCTCATCTAAACACTTTCTCTTGTGCAGCATCATAATGGTGCTATTATTCTGATTGAGTCGGCAATGGTATACTATTGGAATTTCTTCCAATTTACCTTCGCTTCATCAAGACAGAATAAATCATCCACTTCAGACTGGAAATCTCGAATCACTAAATCCTTCGAGTTTTCAATTCTCCATTACTACCACATACCAGCATTATATCCTTTAATTATCTTCGAGGATTGCTATAATGGTAGTCCAGTGTCCTTTACTGGTGTTCGACTATCAGTAGCTCTTTAAATTATCAGAGCATTTTGATGAGTCAGGTCTAGTACAAGACTTTGCATGCTACATGCAATCCAAATGCTAAAGCATAAGGCTTCTTGAGACATTTACTTCTTTACTTATTAAATTTAGGGCTCATTAAATAAGTAAGAGAAATTTTGTCTCTTTGGAATCTAATCCTTTCTTGGATTCTTCTATATTGAATTTAATCAATATATAGTCTTTGTACTTTGATTTGGTGAATTGCAACATCTACTTCGCTTTTATCTCCATAAATACGTATTGCCAGTACGTGAGATGTAATTCCCAAATCTTATCATGGAAAATTGCGTGAATAACACGCTTTCGTCTGTGCTTCTCTGATATTCTTATATCGTACTTGATGTGTAGATCAACATCTCGTTGCGTTGCGAATTTAACTATGCTCCCACTGATCCTTTTGCACAATTGGAATCCATATGCCTTTTGACAAACTTCAACATTCTTGATTGACTTATCAAGTTGCATGTTCCAAGTTCGGGAAAAAGTCATAGATTGACCTTTGGATTTGAATAGAGATCTTCTCATCAATTTTCAATTGTGAGATGCAGGATTCATTTCCAATAGTCATTCTTCGGTAGTCAAAACCACCTTTCTATGGCTAATAGTTTCGAAATGGATTTTGACGTAGCAAACGGAGAAGGTACTTTCGTTGGTCCTAGAAGGACTTTTGAGGAGTGACCCATCGCCATTAGGTGAGTCAAAGTTTCCACTTTGAATCTTATGGCTTCATGCCATATCCCTTAGTTCTTTTGTAATCTTGGATTAGAATCCAGTTTCATAATTTCGTAAAATGGAATTTTGAGTTCCTTACGAATTTGATTAGATTACTAATTTGTGCATGGATCGGTTCAGTAGGCTTCGGGGTTTACTCCCACTATTTGTGAGGATGGGTCCAGTTCTTTGGACTTCATCAAGTTCTATGACTTTCTTATTTCCTTTGACAAGAGTTTTGTCAACAGAGGAACAAGCTTCTTACGAGACACTTTCGTTTCTCTTTGTCGTAGAACAGGTATCCAATGGATTTCGTCGGATACCCCACAAACTTTATATGAATTAGATCTACCATCTAATTTCTCATATAAGGGTGTGTTGCTATGTCTTAAATGACACGGCGGTGTAAGAACTTACTTCGAAAAATACTAGACCAAGTATTTTTGAAGAGTCAGGGGAGGCTATCCCCTAATGTGAATATAGGAATTTAGCAAGATCACAGTCGAGAGTCGAACTAAGTTTTATCAAAGCTCGATCTTCTTCTTTGATTTGCTTTGTTTAGAATTCTATTCTCTTTTAGATAATCGAGGATTTAGTTGCTTATGTTTCAGCAAGTTTGATTAGATCAAATTGCTTTTGACATAATGCATCTAATTTATTCATTTCCAAAACGTCTATTGAATTACTTCAATAGTTTCAGAATTGTACTTCTTTTGAACTAGTACTTTTAGTTCTAATTAATTTGAAATGTTTGGAATGCCTAGCAATCCTTTATTTTGGTTATTAATCCTTTAAGACAAGATTTGAAAGTTCGGAGTTTTATCCAAGTTCCTTATTTCAAGAACAGTAGACAAAAACTTTCCTTTCGATTCTTTCTTTAGGAAGAATGTCCAAAATAAACATTTCAGTGAACGATTATCCAGGTTTTTCGATTCAGCATATAGTCTTTGAAGTTTTGATTTGTTTATCATTGTTTATTTCTATGTTTCAAAACATCAACATTTGTACAAAGTTAAATCGCTCTAATTAAATAAATTCCATTCTCAATGGTAAAGCAATAAAGTCTTGTACAAAATTTGAAATAATACTCAAAATAAACTAAAACTAGAAACTCATGCTAATACGAAAAACTTCTTCTAAAAAGGAATGTCTAGGTTGAGTACTTCCTTGACCCAGTCCCTGAATTCGATTTCCCTCAGCTCTCTCTGCGCTTCTCGCATTTTCCTTTCAAGGAATTTCCTCCTTGCAGTTGGAGAGGGAATTGTTTCATCCGCTGTAAACTCTTTTACAGAAATGAAAGTTTTATCAGATGTCTTACATCAAAAAGATTTAACAAATGTATAATTTAAAAAATCATACCGTAGTTAAGTCTATCCAGGAATTCCTTTTCAGTAAGCTTTCCTATTTTCCTTTCGTGCTTACACAGTGGGCATTTATCTTCATACAGTCCAAGACCTTTTAGATGAGCTTGTTCATATTTGTCTAACAACTCATGCAATTGCTTTGTTTCAATTCCATCAAGCAGAATATCACAGTGTTGCATGAAATGAGTGAAGATGTCAGAAAGACCATGTGTGGTGATTTCTATCTCATCTTCGAGCATCAAATTGGCTCTAAGCCTTTTGAGTCGTTTGAACATCTTGGTTAAGTAACAACAATATTCCTTGACGTTATTAAACTTAGCCATGGTCTTTCTTTGAAGATAATAGCACATCATAGCCCCCAAAGTATTTTCGCGTCTAACATTCATTAATACTCGTTTGAACGGAATAGTGGATGGTAAATGGCTAACAATAATACTTATAATTAACGAAATTTGGACTTTTTATCGAAAAAGTTCTCCCACTATTTTATCGAAACAATAACCCCTTCTAGTTTCGGGAAAAATCTATTTCCTAGTAGGTCTTGACGTCCCAGCAGCAATTAGTTGCACCCACGACTCGTGGCCATACAATTAATTCCCTAGGTAGGCATACTTATTGCCAATTGTGTCTACCACACAACCTTCAAGCTATTTTGCCTCGTTTTTCGCATTTATCTAGCACTGCTACATCATAAATGTTACTACGCGTTAAGTCTAACCCATTAATCATGATAAGCAACGGGCCCGGTCATGAATTCTCCGTAACTAGTTATCGGTCGATCTTCACGTCCCGACCAGTCCCTACCCTTGTCAAGTTTTATTTAAAACTAGAATCAAGGAATTTCGTGCATTGCCCCTTTTTTCGACTCGGGTGCCAGACTCTGGATCACCTCTATCGATAAGTAAACAACATGCACTAGTCCCTATTAATGGAAGGCTTGGATTTTATAAAACCTCATTTTATATTTAACCCAATGTGACTTAATATTTATTCGAGAGGGGAATTTTCGGTTTTGAAAGTTTAAGGAAACTCTCCTCGAGATCTCACCGCTTCAATTATGCTTTATCTTTTATTTACGATCTAGATTCTAGCGCGCAAACACACAAGCAATCATAAATCTACTAATAAATAAAAGCCATACAAGCCTAGCATGCATACTACCACAATATGTTTTCGATCGGGAGCCTCCTATGCAGGCCATCATCGAGCCAATGATGTTGGCCCAATTGGTCAATCTAAAGGGTTTGTAAATGGGCCTATGCTATTACACAATGTACCATGCATACATGGCCTTCAATTCTTCTTGGGCTCCCACCTTGCTTGTAAACGGGCCTCCATCCTAGACTAGGAAAGCAGTAAAGCCCTATTCTATTACAAAAGCTCAAAGTGGCCCAAAAATAATAACAGGCTCGCAGGCCCAATAAAAACCAAACAATAAATTAAACCAATCACATCTAACCTAAGGTCAAGGCTCGGCGCGATCGAAAACCACGTAAACAGTTCACGTAGAGTAAGAAACATGCAAACAACTTTTACGCATTTCTTTCTTAATTTTAAAACTACCTTTTAAAATAACTTCCTATGATTCTTGCTTTTTAGTCACTACTAATTATGACAAATAAATTATTGGATAAATTAAAACAAGTTTTCTGCCTCAAATTAAGATTCTGATTTTTCAACTTTTGAAAATTGCAGTTCGGCCCCTATACTTTCGGAAATTGCACTTTTGACCCCAAAACTTTTGAAAAGTTACAAATTATCCCCAAAACAGTTTTCGGACAGAAGGACCAGAAAATAAAATTTTGAAATCCAGAAAATTTTCGAATTTGCAAACTGACCCCTGAATTTTCGAAAATTACAAAATAGTCCTTGAATTTTTGGAAATTGCAAAACAGCCCCAAAAACTCGTGCGATCATATTTTCAGAAACAGCCCAGATTTTTCAAAAATTTCCAGAAACAGAAAATTAATTTTTCAGCCCTAATTTTGAGATATGCGATTATTTGCACAAAGAGTCCTGATTTTTCGAAACACTATAAATTCGCCACAGATCTTAAAAGGCAACTATACCCAATCATAGATCCAGTCATAACAAGCAAGAATCAATCAACAGAACACAATTATCACGCGTTCTCATACATACAATCAAGCATATACAGTGAAAACACATTATGTTCAGGCCTTTTCGTATAAAAACGTATGAACCTGGCTCTGATACCACTGTTGGGATATTCAGTCTAGGGGCTCGATTGTCAATACAACAGAGTGCGGAATTTAAAATTTTTCGAGGTCCCTGTATGTCCCATAAAACTTTCTCCACAGTTATTTATACGAAAAGCATGAATCAAACACATAAATAAACATAGGGGGTTAAACGCAAATTTACCTCACCACGGATTTGTGGTGGTTTCCTCCATGTGATTGGTTCGATCCACAGCTTGAGTGATCCATGTGTCTCACCTCGAAAGTTAGTCCACACCAATCGGATTGTAGTGACGCCTACAAGTCTTAGGCTTAGAACTGGATCTCGCAGGTTTGTCAGTAAAGGATTTCAGATCTGGACTTAAGATCTTGAACGAGATTAGGAGAAACAGATGGAAGAATCGAATCACAGGGCTTGTGTGATCGAGCAGGGTTCGGCCAGGGCAGATCTGGTCGAGCTTGGGTTCGACCGAGTTTGGTTCGGGCGACTTGGGGTTGGGGCGAAAACTATAGGGGCGATTTTGTAGTTAAAAATTCTTGTTCGAAAAATCTGATTTTCTCTCTTGTAATAGTCGACCTCTGTCAAATTTTCAGCAAACTATTTTTCTCTCAAAATTTTCTGAACTCACTTAATTATGAAGAGAAGAGAAGGAGTATATTTATAGGAGAAGAGTCCTTCTCTAAAAAGATATCTCCTTCCCTTGTCTATCAAATCTTCATTCCTTATCAAGATAGGAATGTGAGATTTGATAGATCTCTTCTAACTTGCTCTCCAAGAAATAAAACTCTTTTCCTTCTTTTACAAAAATCGCCCCTACCTTTATTTTAATTAATTGCAAAATCAACCCCATAATTATCCAATACTAAAATTGGTTAATTATTTCTTCTTCCAATTAATTAACTACTTTAATTAATTTCCATAATTAATCAGATAACTCTAATTAATTAATTGAACATTAACTAATTAGTTATCTAATTAATATTCTCCAATTGAATTAATACCATAATTCAATTACTTTGATTTAACAACTTTAAATCATTTGCTTTTCCTTTAATACAGTCACCGTCCAATTGTATTGTGTGTGACCCTATGGGTTCACCATCAACTGGCAGTAGGCCCACGACTTTCGTGATTTAATTAACGAGCAATTAAATGCTCCGATCAATTAAACAACTTTTAATTGACCACTCCTATAATTAATTTTCCTATCAATTTAGGAGTACCTACACTTCATGGTCGATGTCTAGCCACAAGCCCATGAAGCCCAATCAAAGGTGAATTGATTATTGTGAACCTCACCTCTTATAATTGCCATGTACATACGGTCCTTCTACGATGATTTCCCGATCGAGACCTAGGGTGTGTGAATTTATCGGCACCTCTAATTATCTCGATACTGTACTTTCTAATTCAGGATAATAATTCCGGTGTGACTGCTAAATTTGGAAATACCTTCCAAATTCGTCACCAACCATGGCCATGGGTTTCTGGGAACATATTATCGAAGAACGTACAGGAAATACTCTCATCTTATCAGGATGAGTCGATAGATCCTTTCTTAGTACTAACCACTAGCGTACAGTCGTGTACGCACCCAACTTAGGCACTTTGTGGCCAGGCTACGTGACCAGTACCTAAATCTAAGTACGCATATTTGTGTACTGAATTCGCCCTAGCACCTCAAGTCCAAGGACTAAATCGTACACTATTATAAGCCTTGAGAAACATCCCATCACCGATATGCGTCATGCGCTTCCACAATGGGTTTCTCTGTTCGGGTCGTTCGATGCATTCAATCCTCCATTGAACCACCTACTCATATGCACTGGCCTCAAATGCCTTGCTCATGAAACGCTACAAATTCACTCCATGTGAATCATGCATACTTGTACAAGTCTTGGCGATTCCTACGATACCCCGTCTCGTTCGGAATCTATGACTTGGAACGGTTTTAAGATCTCGACCTTTGAGACTGTTTCATGATTGCACTCAGTACTGAAGTGAATCGTCCCATAGTCTATTGTGACCTTAGGATTTCTTCCAATCGCTTAGATAAGTTCGCGAGAGATGAAGTTGGCCATTGTTCAGTTTCACGTACTATGAATGAACGGGCGTATTAATTATAAACCATAAGAAAATAGTACTTCAACAAGCTAATTAATATTGGCTTGCTGGGCACTACTCTATCAATCTCCCACTTGCCCTAAAGCCAATCACAACATTTCTAAGACCCATCTATACCAAGATGTCCCTCGAACCATTTGTGAAAGAACTTAATTAGTGGATCTGCTACGTTTGTCTTTGTTGAGATAACGTAGTACTTTTACGCGTCTCAGTTATCTATGACTTGTTCAATCATATGATATTGTGTTCAGTCTATCGGTGAGATCTCGTTTTTCCTTTCTGATGGGGGCTATTTCGCACCCTACATACTGCACTATCGACTAAAGACATTGAGATCAGTTCGATCAAATCAGGCCGTTCAAGATCATCTCATCGACCAGACCGAATACAGCTCTCTTCGATCAGAAGACAATATTCCGGACCCATGAAGGACATTTGGGCCGAGTCCTATTAGGACTATGTTTCCTTGTAACGCTAGGTTTAACATTGTATAAATACCTAGTTAATCATTGTATTAAACAACTACGAAATCCCTCAACTTCAAGAATACATGATTATACACTGCTTACTGCAGCACAACTGAATAAGATTCAATATTATTCATAGCTTTTGATCTCCACTTCGGTGTGTTCTTAGCTTTGTTTGTGGTTTTACTTCTTGTTCTTGATTATTGCTTTTCTTTGTAATCGATCCATCCGGAATAAAGTAACAGAGCCCTACTAAATAAATCTACAAATATCGTAAACCCCCCCGATATTACAAATTCACTGATATTCAATTAACCAGACGAAATCCGGTTAAATCAGTTGGCGCCCACCGTGGGGCTAGGTTAATTATTCGATTGACACATGGCTCGCCCAAGGAAAAGCGCTCGTGTTGGAGCGAGAAGCAATACAACCACCGGCCATAACACATCGGAAGACATACAGGACAACAACGATAATAACGTTCCCAATACCGACGAGAATGTCCAAGATACACACCCCCGACAGCAGGGACCCCAAGGAGGCCTTCCCGGTGCCATACGGGAAGAACCAGAGGGCCCCGAAGTCCCCGTTCCTCTCCTGGGCGCTCAGGAGAAATTGCGACAAATAGCAATGCTTTTCAAATCACTCTCTCCAGAAGAATTACTAGTACTAGATCAAATTCCTCGAAACGTTACGGCTGCCAAGACAACTCCTGCTCCAGGAGTGCCAAGGCCAAACGAACGAACCTCTCAACAAGCTGACAGCCCAGCAAGTGAGCGACGCTCGCTACACAGCCCACGGCAGGACAATTCTAAACCCTCCGATAACCATCCCCGAAGAAGACCTGGTCGAAGAATACCACAAGCGGGTCGCAGCGGATCGAAGGAACGAACAATCATCCCTATCGAGGATGACATAGATGATGCAATCCCAGATCGACCGCGAGCGACTCTATTCTCAGAAAGAGAAATTGAAAGGATGGTACAGGAGCGACTCGAACAACGACTACGATCTGTTCAAAACCCATGGGCCCGGACTGCGGAACTCCAGGAAAGCCTTGCGGCTTGTTCTCCTTTCTGCAGGGAAATAAAAGAGGCTCAATCCACGGGACAGGTCCCAGGAAGATTACCCCGATATGATGAAACCACCGACCCGGATGATTATATCTTTAGCTTTACGAACATAATGAATTTATATGCCCACTCCGCCGAATTCACCGCCAAATTAATGGTGACCACATTCGAAGGACTCGCGCTGGATTGGTTTGCCAAACAGCCGGCCAACTCTATATTCAGTTTCCGGGAATTATGCAATAAACTAACGCAGCAGTTTGCCAGTCAGAAAAGACAAAAACTCCCGATGAGCTACCTAGGGACCATACACCAACAAGAGGGAGAGTCCCTAAGAAATTGGTTGGCGAGATTCAACGTGGAATTACTCAAAATCGATTCTCCGAATATCGATTACATAATTTCTATCCTCTTCGATCTCACTAAAAATAGGCAGTTTGGAAACGCCCTCAGTCGAAAACAACCGAGAACGTTTGCCGACATTATGAGCTTGGCGTCTAAGTATATGACCCAAGAAGAGATGAATTCCTTTAAGGACAAAAACAAAAACAAAGCCACAACTTCAGGCTCCAAACGGCATGACAAGTTTCCTGCCCAAAGATCTTTGGATTACGAGCGATCTTCCAGGAGAGGTAATGTTTTCCAGCGATTGAAATACAACAAAGCCGACCAAGATAGGCAACCTAATTTCTACCAAAGACCAAGAAACCATGAACAACCTATCAGAAGCAGGGTGAATCAAGTAGAACACCCAAGGTTAAATGCTCAAATGGAAGAAATATTGGAAGTTCTAGAAAGAAATAACTGGATTCCCGAGGCGAGGAAAATCGCGCAGCCAAGACCAGGGTCGCGAAACTACGATCAATACTGTAAGTACCATAGGTCACATGGACATCGAACGGAGAATTGTTTTCACCTTAAGAGAGAAGTTGAAAAACTGATCGAACAAGGAAAACTTGACGAATACATAGAGCGAGATAATCGCAAAAGGGAAAGAAGTAGAAGCCCTCGGAACGGTAATCAAAGGAGAAGTTCTAATCGAAGGTCACCAGAACGCCGACCTGCTCAGGAGTTGAATCACGACCAGATCAATGGAACTATCCATACGATATCCGGAGGGCCCGCGGGTGGAGATAGTCGTAACGCCCGACGAAGAACAACCCGATCCATAATTGGAAACTCAAAATACCCAAAAGAAATTTGGACTCTGGAAAGCAGGCCATCAAACGATCAGCCGATCAGCTTTAACGAAGGCGAAGTACCTAAAAATATCGTCTGGAACACAAAAGAGGATAACCCCGACTTCCCGATGGTAATCTCGCTAGAAATAGCGAACTACAATGTCAAGAGAATCCTGATCGATAATGGGAGTTCAGCCAATATCATCCCCCGAGAAGTTTTAGCCCAAATGGACTTGGGACAGATAAACCTACAGAAAGTAGCTACGCCATTAATAGGATTCGGAGGATCCGAAATCGTCCCCAGCGGAACGATAACCTTAAGTGTATCGCTCGGAAAAATACCCCACCGGACAGTGAAGCTAGTAAAATTTCTAGTGGTAGAAACCCCTTTCGCTTATAACGCAATATTGGGACGACCAGCTCTCAATTTATTTCGAGCCGTTGTCTCTACTTATCATCAGAAGATAAAGTTTCCGACCGATAGAGGCATCGGAGAAATAACGAACGACCATTGCATGGCTTGGGACTGCTACAGTACCTCGTTAACTATGAAAGAACACCCAAAATCGATTACTCCAAGCAAAAGGAAGATTGAAGAAGATCTTAGCAAAAATAAAATTGAAATCCCAAGTACCGATCGAATGGATAAAAAGGGAAAGGAACCGCTAGATTTATCATTGAAACCTCCAGAACATAAGGATATAATTCTTGTACAAGGGGACTCGTCCAAAACAACGAGAATAGGTACAGAACTGAGCGAAGAAGGGGAAATAATGCTAATCGACTTCCTTAGAGACAATGCCGACGTCTTCGCCTGGAGCGCAAATGACATTGAAGGAATCGATCCTCGAATAATCAAGCATTCCCTAAAAATAGATCCTTTGGCGAAACCCGCCAGACAGAAGAAGAGAAATCATGGACCAGTAAAAGATAAGATTATTAAAGCCGAGGTAGAAAGGCTGCTTGAAGCGAAACAAATCCGAGAAATACACTTCTCGGAATGGCTGTGCAATGTTGTCCTAGTGGCAAAAGGGGATAAAAAGGACAACAAATGGAGAATGTGTAATGATTTTACTGATCTTAACAAGTTATGCCCGCGCGACCCATATCCCCTCCCGAGGATCGACCTATTGGTCGATTCGACCGCTGGCTTCGCGATATTCAGCATGATGGACGCCTTTCAAGGGTTTTATCAAATATACATGGATGAGCGGGACCAAGAAAAGACTGCATTCGTAACCGAGCAGGGAGTATATTGCTTCATAGTAATGCCATTCGGCTTAAGAAATGCCGGAGCTACTTACCAAAGGTTAGTAAACCTAATGTTCAAAGAGTTAATCGGAGAATTGATGGAAGTCTACATGGACGACATGCTGGTCAAAAGTATGAACGAAGCGGATCACGTAAAACATCTCGATCGATGCTTTCAGATCTTAAGAAAATATCGTATGAAGTTAAACCCCGCAAAATGCACCTTTGGTGTCAAATCAGGAAAATTCTTGGGATATTTAGTTCACCAACGCGGAATAGAAGCCAACCCAGAAAAAATCCGAGCCATAACTGAAATGAAACCTCCCAAAACCATCCCCCAAGTACAAAGCTTAGTTGGGAAGATCGTAGCATTAAACAGATTCATATCAAAGTCAGCAGACAAAAGCCTCCCTTTTTTCCAAACTCTCCGAAAGGCAAAGAACTTTGTTTGGATCGGAGAATGCGATCAGGCCTTCGAGCAACTCAAAGAATATTTGACAACACCTCCGATGTTGGCAAAACCAACGGAAGGAGAACCATTGTATATGTACATCTCCATCTCCGATGTAGCAATTAGTTCAGTACTAATTAAAGTCGAAAACTCAGAACATAAGCCCGTCTATTATCTAAGCAAATTATTGCAGGGAGCTGAGAAGAATTATTTGGAAATTGAAAAATTCACGCTGGCCTTAGTGGTGGCTGCACGAAAACTTCGACCTTACTTTTTAACTTACAAAATAGTAGTTTTGACAAACCAACCGCTAAGACAAGTCTTAGCAAAACCAGAAGCCTCAGGAAGACTAATTAAATGGGCGATCGAACTAGGCCAGTTCGAAATTGATTACAAACCAAGAATCGCAATTAAAGCCCAAGTATTGGCTGATTTTATATTAGAAACACCAACACAGACAACTGAATCGTCGAGTTGCCTCAACGACGATGTCTTGATCGTAGAAAACCAAACTTGGCTAATGCATGTCGACGGTGCTTCGTGCCGAGAAGGAGGAGGCGCCGGAATCAACTTCACCGAACCAAATAAAGAAGATTTGAATTACGCAATAACATTGGACTTCGTCGTAACAAACAATGAAGCAGAATATGAAGCGTTGATTGCGGGAATGGAGATGGCGATCAAAGCCAACATAAAAAGTCTTAAAGTACTAACTGATTCAGAATTAGTGCAAAGACAAATTGAAGGCCTATACGAGGCTAAAGAATTCAATATGATCAAATACCTCGCCAAAGTGAAAACACTAGCTGAGAAATTTGAAAGCTTTAGTATCCAGAACATCCCACGTTCGGAAAATAAATGGGCCGATCAGCTATCAAGATTCACAGGATCCCATGACGGAAAGACCGAACGGGTGATCAACTGGTTGATCTCTAATACACCGGCGATCGACATCGATGAAACACCAGTAATCGATATAATGGAAATCGAAGAAGCCGAAGAAAACTGGATGACACCGATGATAGAATATCTTCGGGAAGGAAGATTACCACCTGACCAAAATGAAGCTCGGAAAATAAGATATCGAGCCCCTAAGTACACACTTATAGAAGGAAAACTCTACCGAAGATCGGTATCAGGAATTCTTCTAAAATGCGTCCCTGAATCACAAACCATCGATATACTTCGAGAAATTCATGAAGGGGATGCAGGGAATCACAGCGGATCAAGAGCAATGGCCTTAAAATGTCTCAGGACAGGTTACTATTGGCCTACCATCAATAAAGATGCCGCTCGATATGTCCAAGAATGTCATCACTGCCAGATCCATGCCAACATATGTCATCGACCTGCAGAAAACATGCACCCAATTCCAGTATGCTGGCCATTCGACCAATGGGGAATGGATATTGTGGGACCATTCCCAGCAGCTAGATCTAAGAAATCCTATGTCCTGGTCGCTGTAGAATACTTCAGCAAATGGATAGAGTGCGTCGCCCTCACACGAATAACCCAATTCCAAGTTATCAACTTCCTATGGAAATTCATAGTTTGTCGATTCGGCATCCCAAGGATCCTTATCTCCGATAATGGAACTCAATTCGCGGGAAAACAAATAATAGAATGGTGCACAAAACTTGGAATTCAACAGAATTTTACCTCAGTAGGACATCCTCGAGCAAATGGACAAACTGAAGTAGCAAACCGAGAGTTGGAAAAAAGATTAGGAGCTGCCAAAGGAAAATGGCTTGACGAACTCCCAGGAGTACTATGGGCTAATCGGACCACAGTAAGGAGCTCAACCGGGGAAACCCCATTTAGCTTGGTATATGGGTCGGAAGCGGTTATCCCTGTTGAAACCTTAATCCCAACGCCAAGAATAGAGATGTTCGATGATCAAGAAAATGAAAAGTTAAGAGAAAATGACATTGATTTAACAGAAGCTTTAAGAGATAAAGCTGCTGTACGTCTACAAGCCACTAAAGCAAATATGGAAAAAGCATACAATCAAAAAGTACGCATCCGAGCCTTCAAAGAAGGGGACTTGGTCTTGAAAAAGGTAGAAGTATCCAAGCATGTGGGAAAGTTACAACAAAATTGGGATGGACCTTACATCGTCATTTGTGTAGGGAAGAAAGGTTCATACAAAATCGCACACTTGGATGGAACAGCCTTACCAAGAACCTGGAATGCGGTCAACCTTAGGAAATACTATGGTAAATAAATTTTAGCAGATTATACTGCATTGTTTTATTTTTCTTTATCAAGTTTCAATCCTTGTAACAGAGGCCTTAGCCTACAGTTCAATTATTAAAGATCTTTTTTAGCATTTTCTATACATCGATTATTTCGGTTAACACTCCTTGTAATTGCACAATCATATTGATGGAAATTAGAACGAAACGAGTCGAGTATACATTGATCCGCTCAATAAAAACTCCTCGCTCAGTCTCATCGACCTAAAGACTTTTTGGTGGTAAACCTAAGTTTAAATTATAATGAGTCGAGTATACATTGATCCGTTCAATACACACTCCTCATTCCGACTGTCAAAAACGGGTCGAGTAAACATTGATCCGCTCAATATAAACTCCTCGATATATCAAAAAGACTTTCAGGTACTAAAAACCTAAGTCTAAATTAAAAACGAGTCGAGTAAACATTGATCCGCTCAATAAAAACTCCTCGATGTGTCAAAAGACTTTTTGGGTTAAAAACCTAAGTCTAAATTAAAAGCGAGTCGAGTAAACATTGATCCGCTCAATAAAAACTCCTCGATATATATCCAACGAACAAAAAGACTTTTGGGTTAAAAACCTAAGTCTGAATTAAAAAAAAAAAAACCGAGTCGAGTAAACATTGATCCGCTCAATAAAAACTCCTCGATGTGTCAAAAGACTTTTTGGGTTAAAAACCTAAGTCTAAATTAAAAGCGAGTCGAGTAAACATTGATCCGCTCAATAAAAACTCCTCGATATATATCCAACGAACAAAAAGACTTTTGGGTTAAAAACCTAAGTCGAAATTAAAAAAAAAAAAAAAAAGAGTCGAGTAAAACATTGATCCGCTCAATATAAACTCCTCGATATATCAAAAAGACTTTCAGGTACTAAAAACCTAAGTCTAAATTAAAAACGAGTCGAGTAAAACATTGATCCGCTCAATAAAAACTCCTCGATGTGTCAAAAGACTTTTGGGTTAAAACCCTAAATCTAAATTATGACAAGTTGAGTAAACGTTGATCCGCTCAATAAAAACTCCTTACTATGTTCCTAACGATCTAAATGATCTGCTAATACTCTTGAAGTTTTGAAGAAAGACTGAGTATAAAACCGTCTGCTCGGAAAATGCTACTCCTAAATAAATTATGACAGAATTAACGACAAGGAAGATACGAAGGATAAAAGTAATATTTTATTCATCAAATCAGTTACATACAAAAATCCTACGTTACAAAGATCTACATGCTACTTAAAGATCGTTACAATGATTTAAATAAGATGATCTTCTAAGATCGGCGATCTTCACGACAATGTCCACGGAAACACCAATCTCCTCCCTAGTACCTCGTCGATTATAATGAACCACCTAAGAAGCATGCTGCTCAGGATGGTCGACTTCTTTAGTTCGATGGCTAGGCTCTGAAGATCAAATGTTCTTCTAGGCGAAATGAGCATTACCAGCCAGATAACTAGCAATACTCATTCACCCACAAGAAGATACTGCTTTTAAATTATCTATAAAACATTTTACTCTGAAGCAGCATCTCGCAAGGACTGTCGCGATAAGAGCGTTTACCTGCCCACCCCGGTAATTTGTCACCCCGGAGGTAACATCGAAGAGCAGGGGTGAGTGGCAAGTAGGAACCCTCCATGTGCAAACAGAAACCATGGACCCCAAACGTGTGAAAACAACATTTGAGGCCTCATGGGACCCGTCGATACAAGATAGGGCTGACATGGGACCCGTCAATACAAGACTGGGAACGATTTCACTATTTTGAATAAACAAATCGTAATAATGTGATTTTTTGAAGACAATGGGATCAGAGGGGAGAATAAAATCTAAGGAATCTGAGATCTCCATCCTTTTTGGGAAATTGCAAATGAAGAATATAAACCACCCCCCTATTTATAGGGATAGATCTAAGGGATCCAACGGCTGAAAAAGTATTTGATCAACGGACATGGATACGACCCTTTGACTCCCCGTAATAAATGCAAATAAGTTGGAACGACACCATCTATTCGCCTCAACTGGTCGACAACAAAAGAGGTCATGGATCGAAGCGATCGCCCAAATAACACAAGCAAACCTTAAAGAACTCCAGATCGGACATACCGGAACGGTCATACTTCATGGTCGATGGCTTAAAAACCTGGAATCCACAAACAAAGTCATACAAGCTTTAAAATCGCGGCGAAAAGGACAGTTGCTCGATAAAAGATAAAAGATAAAAGACCAAACCGTTCACCATACGAGGGACGTCACTGCCTCATACATCATATGGATGACCATTGACTAAGCTGTAGAGAAACTCCTATGGAGTCCAAGATATCTGACATAGAAATCAGGAGAATAGTCCTCCTTATTCGAAACAGCAAGGACGTAACTGCCTAACATACCAAAGAATTGCTTAAGGAGGTCTGAACAGGATAGATCTGGCCGTGAACACTACATTTTCCAATTCCTCCCATATCAAGAAAGGGATATAATAATACACTAGCCAAGGAACATATTGTTCAGCATTAATGCTGGGAAACATAAGGGTTTGGAAGAGATTGAAAGGGATATTTTTCTTTAGGTTGACGTAAAGAAAAACGAAGTTCAACAAAGGGACAACAGCCTCTTTATATAAGATTTAGGTCACAAAAAGACAAAAGTACAAGGCTTAGATTGAGCATCGACCAAGATGAGGGGCATTATCGATATGAATAACCTATTGTCTAAATTATGACGTAAAACATGCTGGTGCGTGTAAACCAAAGGAATATACTGGATTTGATCAACAAAAGACTTGACTTGCAGAAGCAAACATTGTATAAAGATTTGATTTGCTGAAGCAAACATTATATTTATGCACAAAGGAAGGACGAGAATAACAAAGTATATCTACTGAAGAAGATTGATCAAGGCAAGAATCTGCCTACAAAAGGTAATGATTTCCAATTTAGAGCTTCTCCCATTACAAAAATTTCAGCCCAAACAAATGCACAAAAGTCGGGCAACTAAAAAAAAAAAAAAAAAAAAAAAAAAAGGAGACAGTCCAAGGCCTGCCAGGTCGAGCAAAGGTCACTGAGAAGAACGGTCAGCAGGCCGACTACCAGAAACAGCCTTCCGAGGAGTCATATTGCCAGCAAAAGCCATCAACTCTTCTTGACGCTTTAGATAACCAGCGTCATATCCTTCCTCATAGGACCGCCGTTGAGACTCCTCCGCTAAGGCAGCAGCCTGAACCAAGTCACTTTTCTCTTTCTCCCAGACGGACTTCTCCTCCTGCAATTTTTTCAATGCATCATTGGCAAGCTGCAGTTCGAGAGACTGCCCAGCAACCTTCGCCAACTCCGACTCCAAACGACATTGATAAGCACCTTTACTTCTCCACAGTTCATCGTTTTGCACACCCAGCTGGAGTGCAAAGTACTTACCCTGGAAAAAAAGAAAACAATCCTTACGTAAGAAGGAAGTCAAAAACTAAAACAAATAAAAATAATGAAAAGACTCGCCCACCTGTTCACATATCTTCACCAGTGATTGAACAAGGCGTACGTTGGAAGCATCCTCAAGCTTCTTCAGCTCACCAGGCAAGATAGTGCTTAAACCCAGATCCCAGGACAAAGCATCAGGCTCAACTGAGCCGGGCAATTCACTATTGGAAGGGACACCATCATAACGAGGAGTCTCTGACAACATAATATCCTTGACTTGCTCAAAGATACATCGATCATCTAGCAGACGAGGAGATCCCCTCTCGTCGGGGCTAACGGAGGTCTCCTTGCCTGAAGCAGAAATAACGGTCCGACGACCAGACCTTGACCCAAACTGACCCTCAGAAGGTCCTCCAGATTCAAAAGAAGTAGCCGTTATTGTGGTATCATGAAACAAATATTCAGGACAATCTTGCAAAATAGATTGTGTTGCGGGAGGATTGACAAAAAGGTCATCACCAGCTCGCCCTCCGCTGGCGACTGGGGCAGTAGAAGTAGAAAAAGGAAGGGAACTAACAAAATCCCCTCCATACTCGTAAGAAGAAAAACCTGATGAAACAGGTATAGTGTAAACCTGCTCCACGTTAGAAGAATCTCCGAAAGCTATCCGACCAGGGGAAGGCATGCTCCCTATTTGAGTGGAAGAAGAGAAGACTGGTTCTGAAAACGACGAGTTTACTACAGAAAGAGGTTCGGAGGCAATAACGCAAGTATCAATCTCCGACCTAATTATTGGGGATGAACGAGGAGGCTCAATCGACGGTCCATCTCTTCGATGTTTTTTGGGTCTATTATCTCTAGCGCCCTCACGAGAAGGTCGCTTCGAAGTATTACCAAAAAGGTTACTCATGATCGGATTACGGAAAAATACAAATTAATATCGAGAAAGTTTATCGACTAGCCAAAGAAAGAGTATTCTGTCAAGAGAGGAGTATAGCAGTAAAAAGTAAGTCAAGTTTTTACCTTTCATATTTATACTGCACGTAAGGACACGACAGACCCAAAGAAAGGGCGCGAAACAGAAGAACTGACCTTGGAGCAAACGCTAGAATTTGAAAAGACACACGCATAATGATTACGGCGAATTTAATGACTTGTCTGAATTCTTACGGCGAATGTGAAAAGACGCGACTGACAGAATACGAAACGATTAAGGTACAAAGAGAAAAAAGGGTAAAATTACAATTAAAACCTACGAGTAAATAATTACAATGATTATTTCAAAGAATCACTATTTTAAGAAGCCTGCTCGCTATCCGGAATTCTCTGATCACTACCGACGTCCTCGGTCATACCTATATCATCTTCCTCTTCTTCTTCGACTTCGGGATCAATAAAAGTATTATCGAGCTCCTCGTTAACATCGGAAGGAGGAATCGGCAATGGATTTCCAAATTCTTCGACAAGGTGAGCCAAAGGAAAACCTTGATATACAACATCTGGAACCTCAGAAGAAGAATAAAGTTCTCCGTAGCGATTCAACCGAATGTGAGCAGCCTTAAAATACTCCTTTCGACGGTCGTCGATCATCTCCAGGGCGACCAGCTGATGAATCGCTTTCTTAAAAGTATTTTCGAGTAAAGGACCGACCATCCGATACACCAACGCCGTATGAACAGGAGAATTAAGGAATTCACGAACAACTCTTTCGTCAGGATTCCTACCGTATCGATCCCTAAGTCCACTAAGTGGAACATCCTTTTCGTACTCCTCTAAAGAAGTTTCAAGGATTGACACTTGAGATTCGAGCTCACTAATTCGAGCCGTGCTCTGTAACTGGAATTCCTCTAACTTTCTAGCCATTTGATTGGCCTGCTCTTGAGCACGAGAAACCTCCATCACCCTGTTCATCATTTCTTGATCTTCAGTCCCGGTAGCAGGAGTCTCTATGACGGGAACGGAAGAAGATGTTGAGGGACCAACCTCTGAACCGGAAGATTTACGAAGTAAAGCTTTATTCTTCTCCTCCAGGAATTCGCACTGTTGTTTCCAAAGTGCATTTTCATAGGCGTATGACGCAAGACAAGTTTTAGTCTGGACGAACAAAGAAAGCAAGAAAAAGAGATGGATTAGTAAATTAAGGAAGACCTTTAAAATTATCTGTTAGCATGATCAAAGGAAAAAGATATCACCTTTTCAGCATAAAGAGAAGCTCGCTGGAATTTCTCCAGAGGATCCTTATGAAGAAGCTTATTCAGATCGCGAGTAAAAACACCAGACAAAAGAACACGGGTAGCCTTATCGATCGCATTCTCATTATCATCGTGAATGAGAGAGTCCTTCTCGGAATAACCAGCGGCCCTCTTTCCCTCTAAATGATCCTCGATCATTTCGACAAGGGTAGGTTTTGGATGTTTATCTCCAACTAAAGAAAGATCGTGGCCGGAGCCTCCGTAATAACTCCTCTTTCTATCAACTGGATTATTAGTAGGATGAGGCATCGACCAGGTGCGACATCCTCGTACACCCAAAGATGTTCTAAGATGAAGAGGAGGATAACCAGATCCCGTGCCCTAACGAATAGGGGGCTCATGAGGAGATTCTGGAGATTCCTCTCTGTCCTCCTCAGATTCATGACCTAACTCCAACTTCCTTTTTCGTGACGCTCTCTGCTCAATAGGGGCGTTCTCTACGGATTTGGAAGATTTCGACAACACCATTTTTCCCTTCGAAGAGTGTCGAGAGTTTTCTACCATATCAGCTGAAAAAGAAATAAATTATAAGTTATTTATCTTCCCTATAAACGGTATCATCACAACACCAGGCTAAAATGAAGTACTAACCAAGAAGTTCAGATGATGAATTGATGGGAAAGTTGTGAACACTTAACCCCGCCTTACGAAGGAAAGCTTCCCCGATCAGAAGAGCACTTTGATATTTGTTTGCACGCATTTCGGAGATCTCAGCGATAAACTTTGCATCGTCGGGAACTAGTTCGCCTGTCGGTAAGCGACCTCCAGGAATCCAACTGGAATCATGATCCCATGAAAAAGGCACGCTCGAACCATCCGCCAAGCAAAGATTAGACGGAGGACGAACAAAGAAAAAATGAGATTTCCATGAAGGATTACTAGAAACAGGGGCGTCAAAGATCGCTCGACTAGGCCGCTGACTAGCGAAGAAGTATCCACGATTTGAAGAACTAGAAATATTGAAGCGGAAAAGTTGCGTAAAATTACGAAAAGAAGGTTTAAACCCCTTTGCGATCATCAAAACAGAAAAGCAAACTACAAAAGCAACGGAATTTGGAACCAGCTGTGTCAGGCACACAGTGAAAGTTTTCAAAACTTCAAGAAAAAGGGGAGACAAGGGAAGACGCAGTCCGCTATTAAAGTGGGCCGAATAAAAAGCTCGACATCCCTCCGGTGGAGATGTGACCCTATCAGCAGGGGAAGGAAGAATTATCTCGGAACCTTCCGGGAAATATTTGGTATAATTATTCACAACCTCCGGAAATGTTTCCACTGTATAAGCACAAGCAACGTCCTCAATTGGTTCAGAAATCTGAGGAACAGTACCTTTGCCCTTTTTTGCTCGGGCAGCCACATCCGCGTCAGTAAGAATTCGTACCTTGAAGGTATCCTCTACAGGGACGACGAAGTCGGTTACAGTAGATTGTTCGCCCAAAAGACTAGAATGCAACTCCTCCTCATTATCGGGGGCGACAATCTCTCTAGAAGAAGATCTTCTTGTAGAAGCCATGTATTCTAGTTCTCGGAAAATGAAGGTCGATAAAAGGAAAAATTTCGCGTGATGAACGACCAAGCAGGAAAATAACTACGAATTATAAGGAAGTATAAAGGAAGAATGGCGAACTTAAGAGTCACCTATTTATAATGAAGTGAGGAAAGACGTTTCGAAGTCATCGCAGCTAATCATATTCCCGCCAAAAACGGTAGGATATAAAGAGCCTCCTGAATAGACGCGTGGCGATTCGTAATCGACAGAGAAAACGACTATCTATGATATGTAGCACTCTTTTCCTTACTTAAGATTTTTTCCCACAGGGTTTTTCCTTAAGAAAGGTTTTTAACGAGGCTCCATTCATGGAAAACAAACGGTCGTGAAAATTTATCTACTTCTACGAGCTTCTATTATCTATACGCTCGAAGAAGTGAGGGAGTACTGATGGGGGCTATTTCGCACCCTACATACTGCACTATCGACTAAAGACATTGAGATCAGTTCGATCAAATCAGGCCGTTCAAGATCATCTCATCGACCAGACCGAATACAGCTCTCTTCGATCAGAAGACAATATTCCGGACCCATGAAGGACATTTGGGCCGAGTCCTATTATGACTATGTTTCCTTGTAACGCTAGGTTTAACATTGTATAAATACCTAGTTAATCATTGTATTAAACAACTACGAAATCCCTCAACTTCAAGAATACATGATTATACACTGCTTACTGCAGCACAAATGAATAAGATTCAATATTATTCATAGCTTTTGATCTCCACTTCGGTGTGTTCTTAGCTTTGTTTGTGGTTTTACTTCTTGTTCTTGATTATTGCTTTTCTTTGTAATCGATCCATCCGGAATAAAGTAACAGAGCCCTACTAAATAAATATACAAATATCGTAAACCCCCCCGATATTACAAATTCACTGATATTCAATTAACCAGACGAAATCCGGTTAAATCACTTTCATTGAGCAATTGCCTTGTCTAAATCAGTTAAGATTATGACAGGCTTTTGCCATGCTAGGTAATTCATCCAATCATTGGACGAATGTTTTCTCATCTAAACACTTTCTCTTGTGCAGCATCATAATGGTGCTATTATTCTGATTGAGTCGGCAATGGTATACTATTGGAATTTCTTCCAATTTACCTTCGCTTCATCAAGACAGAATAAATCATCCACTTCAGACTGGAAATCTCGAATCACTAAATCCTTCGAGTTTTCAATTCTCCATTACTACCACATACCAGCATTATATCCTTTAATTATCTTCGAGGATTGCTATAATGGTAGTCCAGTGTCCTTTACTGGTGTTCGACTATCAGTAGCTCTTTAAATTATCAGAGCATTTTGATGAGTCAGGTCTAGTACAAGACTTTGCATGCTACATGCAATCCAAATGCTAAAGCATAAGGCTTCTTGAGACATTTACTTCTTTACTTATTAAATTTAGGGCTCATTAAATAAGTAAGAGAAATTTTGTCTCTTTGGAATCTAATCCTTTCTTGGATTCTTCTATATTGAATTTAATCAATATATAGTCTTTGTACTTTGATTTGGTGAATTGCAACATCTACTTCGCTTTTATCTCCATAAATACGTATTGCCAGTACGTGAGATGTAATTCCCAAATCTTATCATGGAAAATTGCGTGAATAACACGCTTTCGTCTGTGCTTCTCTGATATTCTTATATCTTACTTGATGTGTAGATCAACATCTCGTTGCGTTGCGAATTTAACTATGCTCCCACTGATCCTTTTGCACAATTGGAATCCATATGCCTTTTGACAAACTTCAACATTCTTGATTGACTTATCAAGTTGCATGTTCCAAGTTCGGGAAAAAGTCATAGATTGACCTTTGGATTTGAATAGAGATCTTCTCATCAATTTTCAATTGTGAGATGCAGGATTCATTTCCAATAGTCATTCTTCGGTAGTCAAAACCACCTTTCTATGGCTAATAGTTTCGAAATGGATTTTGACGTAGCAAACGGAGAAGGTACTTTCGTTGGTCCTAGAAGGACTTTTGAGGAGTGACCCATCGCCATTAGGTGAGTCAAAGTTTCCACTTTGAATCTTATGGCTTCATGCCATATCCCTTAGTTCTTTTGTAATCTTGGATTAGAATCCAGTTTCATAATTTCGTAAAATGGAATTTTGAGTTCCTTACGAATTTGATTAGATTACTAATTTGTGCATGGATCGGTTCAGTAGGCTTCGGGGTTTACTCCCACTGTTTGTGAGGATGGGTCCAGTTCTTTGGACTTCATCAAGTTCTATGACTTTCTTATTTCCTTTGACAAGAGTTTTGTCAACAGAGGAACAAGCTTCTTACGAGACACTTTCGTTTCTCTTTGTCGTAGAACAGGTATCCAATGGATTTCGTCGGATACCCCACAAACTTTATATGAATTAGATCTACCATCTAATTTCTCATATAAAGGGTGTGTTGCTATGTCTTAAATGACACGGCGGTGTAAGAACTTACTTCGAAAAATACTAGACCAAGTATTTTTGAAGAGTCAGGGGAGGCTATCCCCTAATGTGAATATAGGAATTTAGCAAGATCACAGTCGAGAGTCGAACTAAGTTTTATCAAAGCTCGATCTTCTTCTTTGATTTGCTTTGTTTAGAATTCTATTCTCTTTTAGATAATCGAGGATTTAGTTGCTTATGTTTCAGCAAGTTTGATTAGATCAAATTGCTTTTGACATAATGCATCTAATTTATTCATTTCCAAAACGTCTATTGAATTACTTCAATAGTTTCAGAATTGTACTTCTTTTGAACTAGTACTTTTAGTTCTAATTAATTTGAAATGTTTGGAATGCCTAGCAATCCTTTATTTTGGTTATTAATCCTTTAAGACAAGATTTGAAAGTTCGGAGTTTTATCCAAGTTCCTTATTTCAAGAACAGTAGACAAAAACTTTCCTTTCGATTCTTTCTTTAGGAAGAATGTCCAAAATAAACATTTCAGTGAACGATTATCCAGGTTTTTCGATTCAGCATATAGTCTTTGAAGTTTTGATTTGTTTATCATTGTTTATTTCTATGTTTCAAAACATCAACATTTGTACAAAGTTAAATCGCTCTAATTAAATAAATTCCATTCTCAATGGTAAAGCAATAAAGTCTTGTACAAAATTTGAAATAATACTCAAAATAAACTAAAACTAGAAACTCATGCTAATACGAAAAACTTCTTCTAAAAAGGAATGTCTAGGTTGAGTACTTCCTTGACCCAGTCCCTGAATTCGATTTCCCTCAGCTCTCTCTGCGCTTCTCGCATTTTCCTTTCAAGGAATTTCCTCCTTGCAGTTGGAGAGGGAATTGTTTCATCCGCTGTAAACTCTTTTACAGAAATGAAAGTTTTATCAGATGTCTTACATCAAAAAGATTTAACAAATGTATAATTTAAAAAATCATACCGTAGTTAAGTCTATCCAGGAATTCCTTTTCAGTAAGCTTTCCTATTTTCCTTTCGTGCTTACACAGTGGGCATTTATCTTCATACAGTCCAAGACCTTTTAGATGAGCTTGTTCATATTTGTCTAACAACTCATGCAATTGCTTTGTTTCAATTCCATCAAGCAGAATATCACAGTGTTGCATGAAATGAGTGAAGATGTCAGAAAGACCATGTGTGGTGATTTCTATCTCATCTTCGAGCATCAAATTGGCTCTAAGCCTTTTGAGTCGTTTGAACATCTTGGTTAAGTAACAACAATATTCCTTGACGTTATTAAACTTAGCCATGGTCTTTCTTTGAAGATAATAGCACATCATAGCCCCCAAAGTATTTTCGCGTCTAACATTCATTAATACTCGTTTGAACGGAATAGTGGATGGTAAATGGCTAACAATAATACTTATAATTAACGAAATTTGGACTTTTTATCGAAAAAGTTCTCCCACTATTTTATCGAAACAATAACCCCTTCTAGTTTCGGGAAAAATCTATTTCCTAGTAGGTCTTGACGTCCCAGCAGCAATTAGTTGCACCCACGACTCGTGGCCATACAATTAATTCCCTAGGTAGGCATACTTATTGCCAATTGTGTCTACCACACAACCTTCAAGCTATTTTGCCTCGTTTTTCGCATTTATCTAGCACTGCTACATCATAAATGTTACTACGCGTTAAGTCTAACCCATTAATCATGATAAGCAACGGGCCCGGTCATGAATTCTCCGTAACTAGTTATCGGTCGATCTTCACGTCCCGACCAGTCCCTACCCTTGTCAAGTTTTATTTAAAACTAGAATCAAGGAATTTCGTGCATTGCCCCTTTTTTCGACTCGGGTGCCAGACTCTGGATCACCTCTATCGATAAGTAAACAACATGCACTAGTCCCTATTAATGGAAGGCTTGGATTTTATAAAACCTCATTTTATATTTAACCCAATGTGACTTAATATTTATTCGAGAGGGGAATTTTCGGTTTTGAAAGTTTAAGGAAACTCTCCTCGAGATCTCACCGCTTCAATTATGCTTTATCTTTTATTTACGATCTAGATTCTAGCGCGCAAACACACAAGCAATCATAAATCTACTAATAAATAAAAGCCATACAAGCCTAGCATGCATACTACCACAATATGTTTTCGATCGGGAGCCTCCTATGCAGGCCATCATCGAGCCAATGATGTTGGCCCAATTGGTCAATCTAAAGGGTTTGTAAATGGGCCTATGCTATTACACAATGTACCATGCATACATGGCCTTCAATTCTTCTTGGGCTCCCACCTTGCTTGTAAACGGGCCTCCATCCTAGACTAGGAAAGCAGTAAAGCCCTATTCTATTACAAAAGCTCAAAGTGGCCCAAAAATAATAACAGGCTCGCAGGCCCAATAAAAACCAAACAATAAATTAAACCAATCACATCTAACCTAAGGTCAAGGCTCGGCGCGATCGAAAACCACGTAAACAGTTCACGTAGAGTAAGAAACATGCAAACAACTTTTACGCATTTCTTTCTTAATTTTAAAACTACCTTTTAAAATAACTTCCTATGATTCTTGCTTTTTAGTCACTACTAATTATGACAAATAAATTATTGGATAAATTAAAACAAGTTTTCTGCCTCAAATTAAGATTCTGATTTTTCAACTTTTGAAAATTGCAGTTCGGCCCCTATACTTTCGGAAATTGCACTTTTGACCCCAAAACTTTTGAAAAGTTACAAATTACCCCCAAAACAGTTTTCGGACAGAAGGACCAGAAAATAAAATTTTGAAATCCAGAAAATTTTCGAATTTGCAAACTGACCCCTGAATTTTCGGAAATTACAAAATAGTCCTTGAATTTTCGGAAATTGCAAAACAGCCCCAAAAACTCGTGCGATCATATTTTCAGAAACAGCCCAGATTTTTCAAAAATTTCCAGAAACAGAAAATTAATTTTTCAGCCCTAATTTTGAGATATGCGATTATTTGCACAAAGAGTCCTGATTTTTCGAAACACTATAAATTCGCCACAGATCTTAAAAGGCAATTATACCCAATCATAGATCCAGTCATAACAAGCAAGAATCAATCAACATAACACAATTATCACGCGTTCTCATACATACAATCAAGCATATACAGTGAAAACACATTATGTTCAGGCCTTTTCGTATAAAAACGTATGAACCTGGCTCTGATACCACTGTTGGGATATTCAGTCTAGGGGCTCGATTGTCAATACAACAGAGTGCGGAATTTAAAATTTTTCGAGGTCCCTGTATGTCCCATAAAACTTTCTCCACAGTTATTTATACGAAAAACATGAATCAAACACATAAATAAACATAGGGGGTTAAACGCAAATTTACCTCACCACGGATTTGTGGTGGTTTCCTCCATGTGATTGGTTCGATCCACAGCTTGAGTGATCCATGTGTCTCACCTCGAAAGTTAGTCCACACCAATCGGATTGTAGTGACGCCTACAAGTCTTAGGCTTAGAACTGGATCTCGCAGGTTTGTCAGTAAAGGATTTCAGATCTGGACTTAAGATCTTGAACGAGATTAGGAGAAAGAGATGGAAGAATCGAATCACAGGGCTTGTGTGATCGAGCAGGGTTCGGCCAGGGCAGATCTGGTCGAGCTTGGGTTCGACCGAGTTTGGTTCGGGCGACTTGGGATTGGGGCAAAAACTATAGGGGCGATTTTGTAGTTAAAAATTCTTGTTCGAAAAATCTGATTTTCTCTCTTGTAATAGTCGACCTCTGTCAAATTTTCAGCAAACTATTTTTCTCTCAAAATTTTCTGAACTCACTTAATTATGAAGAGAAGAGAAGGAGTATATTTATAGGAGAAGAGTCCTTCTCTAAAAAGATATCTCCTTCCCTTGTCTATCAAATCTTCATTCCTTATCAAGATAGGAATGTGAGATTTGATAGATCTCTTCTAACTTGCTCTCCAAGAAATAAAACTCTTTTCCTTCTTTTACAAAAATCGCCCCTACCTTTATTTTAATTAATTGCAAATCAACCCCATAATTATCCAATACTAAAATTGGTTAATTATTTCTTCTTCCAATTAATTAACTACTTTAATTAATTTCCATAATTAATCAGATAACTCTAATTAATTAATTGAACATTAACTAATTAGTTATCTAATTAATATTCTCCAATTGAATTAATACCATAATTCAATTACTTTGATTTAACAACTTTAAATCATTTGCTTTTCCTTTAAGACAGTCACCGTCCAATTGTATTGTGTGTGACCCTCTGGGTTCACCATCAACTGGCAGCAGGCCCACGACTTTCGTGATTTAATTAACGAGCAATTAAATGCTCCGATCAATTAAACAACTTTTAATTGACCACTCCTATAATTAATTTTCCTATCAATTTAGGAGTACCTACACTTCATGGTCGATGTCTAGCCACAAGCCCATGAAGCTCAATCAAAGGTGAATTGATTATTGTGAACCTCACCTCTTATAATTGCCATGTACATAAGGTCCTTCTACGATGATTTCCCGATCGAGACCTAGGGTGTGTGAATTTATCGGCACCTCTAATTATCTCGATACTGTACTTTCTAATTCAGGATAATAATTCCGGTGTGACTGCTAAATTTGGAAATACCTTCCAAATTCGTCACCAACCATGGCCATGGGTTTCTAGGAACATATTATCGAAGAACGTACATGAAATACTCTCATCTTATCAGGATGAGTCGATAGATCCTTTCTTAGTACTAACCACGTGCGTACAGTCGTGTACGCACCCAACTTAGGCACTTTGTGGCCAGGCTACGTGACCAGTACCTAAATCTAAGTACGCACATTTGTGTACCGAATTCGCCCTAGCACCTCAAGTCCAAGGACTAAATCGTACACTATTATAAGCCTTGAGAAACATCCCATCACCGATATGCGTCGTGCGCTTCCACAATGGGTTTCTCTGTTCGGGTCGTTCGATGCATTCAATCCTCCATTGAACCACCTACTCATATGCACTGGCCTCAAATGCCTTGCTCATGAAACGCTACAAATTCACTCCATGTGAATCATGCATACTTGTACAAGTCTTGGCGATTCCTACGATACCCCGTCTCGTTCGGAATCTATGACTTGGAACGGTTTTAAGATCTCGACCTTTGAGACTGTTTCATGATTGCACTCAGTACTGAAGTGAATCGTCCCATAGTCTGTTGTGACCTTAGGATTTCATCCAATCGCTTAGATAAGTTCGCGAGAGATGAAGTTGGCCATTGTTCAGTTTCACGTACTATGAATGAACGGGCGTATTAATTATAAACCATAAGAAAATAGTACTTCAACAAGCTAATTAATATTGGCTTGCTGGGCACTACTCTATCAATCTCCCACTTGCCCTAAAGCCAATCACAACATTTCTAAGACCCATCTATACCAAGATGTCCCTCGAACCATTTGTGAAAGAACTTAATTAGTGGATCTGCTACGTTTGTCTTTGTTGAGATAACGTAGTACTTTTACGCGTCTCAGTTATCTATGACTTGTTCAATCATATGATATTGTGTTCAGTCTATCGGTGAGATCTCGTTTTTCCTTTCATTGAGCAATTGCCTTGTCTAAATCAGTTAAGATTATGACAGGCTTTTGCCATGCTAGGTAATTCATCCAATCATTGGACGAATGTTTTCTCATCTAAACACTTTCTCTTGTGCAGCATCATAATGGTGCTATTATTCTGATTGAGTCGGCAATGGTATACTATTGGAATTTCTTCCAATTTACCTTCGCTTCATCAAGACAGAATAAATCATCCACTTCAGACTGGAAATTTCGAATCACTAAATCCTTCGAGTTTTCAATTCTCCATTACTACCACATACCAGCATTATATCCTTTAATTATCTTCGAGGATTGCTATAATGGTAGTCCAGTGTCCTTTACTGGTGTTCGACTATCAGTAGCTCTTTAAATTATCAGAGCATTTTGATGAGTCATGTCTAGTACAAGACTTTCCATGCTACATGCAATCCAAATGCTAAAGCATAAGGCTTCTTGAGACATTTACTTCTTTACTTATTAAATTTAGGGCTCATTAAATAAGTAAGAGAAATTTTGTCTCTTTGGAATCTAATCCTTTCTTGGATTCTTCTATATTGAATTTAATCAATATATAGTCTTTGTACTTTGATTTGGTGAATTGCAACATCTACTTCGCTTTTATCTCCATAAATACGTATTGCCAGTACGTGAGATGTAATTCCCAAATCTTATCATGGAAAATTGCGTGAATAACACGCTTTCGTCTGTGCTTCTCTGATATTCTTATATCGTACTTGATGTGTAGATCAACATCTCGTTGCGTTGCGAATTTAACTATGCTCCCACTGATCCTTTTGCACAATTGGAATCCATATGCCTTTTGACAAACTTCAACATTCTTGATTGACTTATCAAGTTGCATGTTCCAAGTTCGGGAAAAAGTCATAGATTGACCTTTGGATTTGAATAGAGATCTTCTCATCAATTTTCAATTGTGAGATGCAGGATTCATTTCCAATAGTCATTCTTCGGTAGTCAAAACCACCTTTCTATGGCTAATAGTTTCGAAATGGATTTTGACGTAGCAAACGGAGAAGGTACTTTCGTTGGTCCTAGAAGGACTTTTGAGGAGTGACCCATCGCCATTAGGTGAGTCAAAGTTTCCACTTTGAATCTTATGGCTTCATGCCATATCCCTTAGTTCTTTTGTAATCTTGGATTAGAATCCAGTTTCATAATTTCGTAAAATGGAATTTTGAGTTCCTTACGAATTTGATTAGATTACTAATTTGTGCATGGATCGGTTCAGTAGGCTTCGGGGTTTACTCCCACTGTTTGTGAGGATGGGTCCAGTTCTTTGGACTTCATCAAGTTCTATGACTTTCTTATTTCCTTTGACAAGAGTTTTGTCAACAGAGGAACAAGCTTCTTACGAGACACTTTCGTTTCTCTTTGTCGTAGAACAGGTATCCAATGGATTTCGTCGGATACCCCACAAACTTTATATGAATTAGATCTACCATCTAATTTCTCATATAAAGGGTGTGTTGCTATGTCTTAAATGACACGGCGGTGTAAGAACTTACTTCGAAAAATACTAGACCAAGTATTTTTGAAGAGTCAGGGGAGGCTATCCCCTAATGTGAATATAGGAATTTAGCAAGATCACAGTCGAGAGTCGAACTAAGTTTTATCAAAGCTCGATCTTCTTCTTTGATTTGCTTTGTTTAGAATTCTATTCTCTTTTAGATAATCGAGGATTTAGTTGCTTATGTTTCAGCAAGTTTGATTAGATCAAATTGCTTTTGACATAATGCATCTAATTTATTCATTTCCAAAACGTCTATTGAATTACTTCAATAGTTTCAGAATTGTACTTCTTTTGAACTAGTACTTTTAGTTCTAATTAATTTGAAATGTTTGGAATGCCTAGCAATCCTTTATTTTGGTTATTAATCCTTTAAGACAAGATTTGAAAGTTCGGAGTTTTATCCAAGTTCCTTATTTCAAGAACAGTAGACAAAAACTTTCCTTTCGATTCTTTCTTTAGGAAGAATGTCCAAAATAAACATTTCAGTGAACGATTATCCAGGTTTTTCGATTCAGCATATAGTCTTTGAAGTTTTGATTTGTTTATCATTGTTTATTTCTATGTTTCAAAACATCAACATTTGTACAAAGTTAAATCGCTCTAATTAAATAAATTCCATTCTCAATGGTAAAGCAATAAAGTCTTGTACAAAATTTGAAATAATACTCAAAATAAACTAAAACTAGAAACTCATGCTAATACGAAAAACTTCTTCTAAAAAGGAATGTCTAGGTTGAGTACTTCCTTGACCCAGTCCCTGAATTCGATTTCCCTCAGCTCTCTCTGCGCTTCTCGCATTTTCCTTTCAAGGAATTTCCTCCTTGCAGTTGGAGAGGGAATTGTTTCATCCGCTGTAAACTCTTTTACAGAAATGAAAGTTTTATCAGATGTCTTACATCAAAAAGATTTAACAAATGTATAATTTAAAAAATCATACCGTAGTTAAGTCTATCCAGGAATTCCTTTTCAGTAAGCTTTCCTATTTTCCTTTCGTGCTTACACAGTGGGCATTTATCTTCATACAGTCCAAGACCTTTTAGATGAGCTTGTTCATATTTGTCTAACAACTCATGCAATTGCTTTGTTTCAATTCCATCAAGCAGAATATCACAGTGTTGCATGAAATGAGTGAAGATGTCAGAAAGACCATGTGTGGTGATTTCTATCTCATCTTCGAGCATCAAATTGGCTCTAAGCCTTTTGAGTCGTTTGAACATCTTGGTTAAGTAACAACAATATTCCTTGACGTTATTAAACTTAGCCATGGTCTTTCTTTGAAGATAATAGCACATCATAGCCCCCAAAGTATTTTCGCGTCTAACATTCATTAATACTCGTTTGAACGGAATAGTGGATGGTAAATGGCTAACAATAATACTTATAATTAACGAAATTTGGACTTTTTATCGAAAAAGTTCTCCCACTATTTTATCGAAACAATAACCCCTTCTAGTTTCGGGAAAAATCTATTTCCTAGTAGGTCTTGACGTCCCAGCAGCAATTAGTTGCACCCACGACTCGTGGCCATACAATTAATTCCCTAGGTAGGCATACTTATTGCCAATTGTGTCTACCACACAACCTTCAAGCTATTTTGCCTCGTTTTTCGCTTTTATCTAGCACTGCTACATCATAAATGTTACTACGCGTTAAGTCTAACCCATTAATCATGATAAGCAACGGGCCCGGTCATGAATTCTCCGTAACTAGTTATCGGTCGATCTTCACGTCCCGACCAGTCCCTACCCTTGTCAAGTTTTATTTAAAACTAGAATCAAGGAATTTCGTGCATTGCCCCTTTTTTCGACTCGGGTGCCAGACTCTGGATCACCTCTATCGATAAGTAAACAACATGCACTAGTCCCTATTAATGGAAGGCTTGGATTTTATAAAACCTCATTTTATATTTAACCCAATGTGACTTAATATTTATTCGAGAGGGGAATTTTCGGTTTTGAAAGTTTAAGGAAACTCTCCTCGAGATCTCACCGCTTCAATTATGCTTTATCTTTTATTTACGATCTAGATTCTAGCGCGCAAACACACAAGCAATCATAAATCTACTAATAAATAAAAGCCATACAAGCCTAGCATGCATACTACCACAATATGTTTTCGATCGGGAGCCTCCTATGCAGGCCATCATCGAGCCAATGATGTTGGCCCAATTGGTCAATCTAAAGGGTTTGTAAATGGGCCTATGCTATTACACAATGTACCATGCATACATGGCCTTCAATTCTTCTTGGGCTCCCACCTTGCTTGTAAACGGGCCTCCATCCTAGACTAGGAAAGCAGTAAAGCCCTATTCTATTACAAAAGCTCAAAGTGGCCCAAAAATAATAACAGGCTCGCAGGCCCAATAAAAACCAAACAATAAATTAAACCAATCACATCTAACCTAAGGTCAAGGCTCGGCGCGATCGAAAACCACGTAAACAGTTCACGTAGAGTAAGAAACATGCAAACAACTTTTACGCATTTCTTTCTTAATTTTAAAACTACCTTTTAAAATAACTTCCTATGATTCTTGCTTTTTAGTCACTACTAATTATGACAAATAAATTATTGGATAAATTAAAACAAGTTTTCTGCCTCAAATTAAGATTCTGATTTTTCAACTTTTGAAAATTGCAGTTCGGCCCCTATACTTTCGGAAATTGCACTTTTGACCCCAAAACTTTTGAAAAGTTACAAATTACCCCCAAAACAGTTTTCGGACAGAAGGACCAGAAAATAAAATTTTGAAATCCAGAAAATTTTCGAATTTGCAAACTGACCCCTGAATTTTCGGAAATTACAAAATAGTCCTTGAATTTTCGGAAATTGCAAAACAGCCCCAAAAACTCGTGCGATCATATTTTCAGAAACAGCCCAGATTTTTCAAAAATTTCCAGAAACAGAAAATTAATTTTTCAGCCCTAATTTTGAGATATGCGATTATTTGCACAAAGAGTCCTGATTTTTCGAAACACTATAAATTCGCCACAGATCTTAAAAGGCAATTATACCCAATCATAGATCCAGTCATAACAAGCAAGAATCAATCAACATAACACAATTATCACGCGTTCTCATACATACAATCAAGCATATACAGTGAAAACACATTATGTTCAGGCCTTTTCGTATAAAAACGTATGAACCTGGCTCTGATACCACTGTTGGGATATTCAGTCTAGGGGCTCGATTGTCAATACAACAGAGTGCGGAATTTAAAATTTTTCGAGGTCCCTGTATGTCCCATAAAACTTTCTCCACAGTTATTTATACGAAAAGCATGAATCAAACACATAAATAAACATAGGGGGTTAAACGCAAATTTACCTCACCACGGATTTGTGGTGGTTTCCTCCATGTGATTGGTTCGATCCACAGCTTGAGTGATCCATGTGTCTCACCTCGAAAGTTAGTCCACACCAATCGGATTGTAGTGACGCCTACAAGTCTTAGGCTTAGAACTGGATCTCGCAGGTTTGTCAGTAAAGGATTTCAGATCTGGACTTAAGATCTTGAACGAGATTAGGAGAAACAGATGGAAGAATCGAATCACAGGGCTTGTGTGATCGAGCAGGGTTCGGCCAGTGCAGATCTGGTCGAGCTTGGGTTCGACCGAGTTTGGTTCGGGCGACTTGGGGTTGGGGCGAAAACTATAGGGGCGATTTTGTAGTTAAAAATTCTTGTTCGAAAAATCTGATTTTCTCTCTTGTAATAGTCGACCTCTGTCAAATTTTCAGCAAACTATTTTTCTCTCAAAATTTTCTGAACTCACTTAATTATGAAGAGAAGAGAAGGAGTATATTTATAGGAGAAGAGTCCTTCTCTAAAAAGATATCTCATTCCCTTGTCTATCAAATCTTCATTCCTTATCAAGATAGGAATGTGAGATTTGATAGATCTCTTCTAACTTGCTCTCCAAGAAATAAAACTCTTTTCCTTCTTTTACAAAAATCGCCCCTACCTTTATTTTAATTAATTGCAAAATCAACCCCATAATTATCCAATACTAAAATTGGTTAATTATTTCTTCTTCCAATTAATTAACTACTTTAATTAATTTCCATAATTAATCAGATAACTCTAATTAATTAATTGAACATTAACTAATTACTTATCTAATTAATATTCTCCAATTGAATTAATACCATAATTCAATTACTTTGATTTAACAACTTTAAATCATTTGCTTTTCCTTTAAGACAGTCACCGTCCAATTGTATTGTGTGTGACCCTCTGGGTTCACCATCAACTGGCAGCAGGCCCACGACTTTCGTGATTTAATTAACGAGCAATTAAATGCTCCGATCAATTAAACAACTTTTAATTGACCACTCCTATAATTAATTTTCCTATCAATTTAGGAGTATCTACACTTCATGGTCGATGTCTAGCCACAAGCCCATGAAGCCCAATCAAAGGTGAATTGATTATTGTGAACCTCACCTCTTATAATTGCCATGTACATACGATCCTTCTACGATGATTTCCCGATCGAGACCTAGGGTGTGTGAATTTATCGGCACCTCTAATTATCTCGATACTGTACTTTCTAATTCAGGATAATAATTCCGGTGTGACTGCTAAATTTACCTTCCAAATTCGTCACCAACCATGGCCATGGGTTTCTAGGAACATATTATCGAAGAACGTACAGGAAATACTCTCATCTTATCAGGATGAGTCGATAGATCCTTTCTTAGTACTAACCACTAGCGTACAGTCGTGTACGCACCCAACTTAGGGACTTTGTGGCCAGGCTACGTGACCAGTACCTAAATCTAAGTACGCACATTTGTGTACCGAATTCGCCCTAGCACCTCAAGTCCAAGGACTAAATCGTACACTATTATAAGCCTTGAGAAACATCCCATCACCGATATGCGTCATGCGCTTCCACAATGGGTTTCTCTGTTCGGGTCGTTCGATGCATTCAATCCTCCATTGAACCACCTACTCATATGCACTGGCCTCAAATGCCTTGCTCATGAAACGCTACAAATTCACTCCATGTGAATCATGCATACTTGTACAAGTCTTGGCGATTCCTACGATACCCCGTCTCGTTCGGAATCTATGACTTGGAACGGTTTTAAGATCTCGACCTTTGAGACTGTTTCATGATTGCACTCAGTACTGAAGTGAATCGTCCCATAGTCTATTGTGACCTTAGGATTTCATCCAATCGCTTAGATAAGTTCGCGAGAGATGAAGTTGGCCATTGTTCAGTTTCACGTACTATGAATGAACGGGCGTATTAATTATAAACCATAAGAAAATAGTACTTCAACAAGCTAATTAATATTGGCTTGCTGGGCACTACTCTATCAATATTCCGTAAGAGGTCCTAAAAATTATTAAATTCCGCTGTGCCTAGGGCTGTTTATCTTACCGAATCCCAACAGTGGTATCAGAGCCAACTCTAGGCTTTGTATATATATGAATTTGCAAATTCTGTGTTATAAATCATATGTTTGATTTATATATGGCTAGTTCTTTAACTGTGTATGTTTTAGGACGTAGATCTGTTAACTTGGAGTTAATGTAAAATTTTGATTCGAAAATTTTATCGTGTTAATTTTTATTTTGGATTTAATTAATTAAAACTGTTGATTTTAATTAATTAAGGAATCAAACACAAATTAAAACAAAACAAAAGGAAAAAAAGTAATTAGATCGAAACTTTATTCTCTTGGAGAGAATTAATGTCGACCTTAGTGCGCGGCACAAATTCTTGATTTTCTTTTGTAAACACAGTTCTCGTGGCATGTGTGTAATAGCATGCATGTTGTTTTAATTTGCCAAAGTGTTACGTAAGATTTGAAGCCACCTTATGTATTAAATTGCAATTGAATTTTGTTGATTGCAAAATGTTGGATTCTTGTCAACTTGAACCCGAACGTAATACGGCCATGATATGGTGGTTCAAAATTTTCGTGGCAGAATTTTGGATAATCTTGAACAAAATCTTGGAGATTTGGTTGTTATGAAATCTTGGTGAATCTTGGATTGATCAGAGATCAAATTAACAAGGAAACTTAGAGTTTCATTTGTGATAAGACATTTAATTAGAATTAATGTCTTCTAGTAAGTTACCATGATTAAAGATCTTAGAGATCTTATTAAACAAGGAAACTTAGAGTTTCAATTGTGATAAGAGATTTAATTAAAATTAATCTCTTCTAGTAAGTAACCAAGATTAAAGATCTTAGAGATCTTATTAAATTAGGAAACTTGGAGTTTTGGATAAGGTAGAGATCTTGGTGGATTTGGATACTACCTTAGTTAACTAATCTATTCAAAGTAGGATTATCTTGAGAATCTTGGAGATTTGTAAAATTGGAAAACTTAGAGTTTTGGATAAGATAGTAATCTTGAAAGATTTTTAACTATCTTAATTAACCAACTTTATCAAGATAAGAGTTGTAGATTACTTAGAACTCAAGTAATAGTTAATTAATCTTAGAGATTAATTGATGATTCAAAATTAAATTAACTTAGATAATTTTTGTGAATTAAAATTAAAGGAGCCGGTAAATTTACATTTATGCCCTTATGTGAATTGATGCATGTTCTTGAGTGAATATGTGGATTGGTTGATTGTGCCCTTAAGCCCTGTGTAGTTTTGGTTTATTTATTTTATGGGTTGTAATTAAATGGGCCTGATTGGTGCCAAATGTAATAGAATAGGACCATTTATTTTTATAAGTTAGACTTAGATTAGGCTTGGAGCCGAGAAGACCTCATGAAGACTTAGAGATCCACATGGAGGCCCATAACCTTGGAGGACATGGAGGCCTAATTCATTACATGGAGGCCCAATCAAGGTGGGTATTACAAGAAGGCCCATGATGTATAGGTTTGTAAATTGTAATAGTTAGGACATTTAATTTCCACCCTAGACTGACCAATTGATCCATCACATGGCTCGTGATGGATCGCATAGGATGGGCAATCGATTAATCATATCATGCTAGGTGATGAATGTTTACTTTTTCGTAATTATTCTTTGATGTATGAGATGCATGCTTAGGATAGAAAAACGTAAACAAGATAATTGATAATCAGATGAGACCTCGTACTTGAACATTTCATAAAACCTCCAATTGAACCTAAAATTCAATTATAATATTAAATCGTAAAACGGGCGCATAGAATGGTGTTTATGGTCCGAGCATATCCAATTACTAGGTCTTAGGCATATCGTACGAATATATCTCGATGTCTCACGAGTCGTGGGTCGAGTTATAGGAAGATGATATCTCTATTGCCTCGATGCACAATTTAGTGCCAAGGGAGGGGATAGCAAGGTTCTAAGCGCTGTCTCACGAGTCGTGGGGCATCTAGGATTGAACTATTTCTCTTCACGAGTATTGGACATGATTTAACGCGAGTAAGTATGGATGTCTCACGAGTCGTGGGTCCATAACAAAAAACGAGGCTAAATGAACTCAAGGGTTAGCTGGGATGGTTAATCGGCGACGTGATCGCTCACCAAGTGGATCAATTGGTATGGCCAACGAGTCGTGGGTACTGAGCGATTGCATTTGGGCCTTGAGCCCATTAGAAATTTTTTATTTCCCGAACCTTATGTGGGGGCATAAGTATTCGACAAAAATAGTGGGAGTAATTTACAAACGAAAACCATGTTTGTAAATTATGCATTGATATTAATCTGCTGCGTATTTATTTCCTTTTATCATCATCTTTATGATAGTTTTTCATAAGTTATGTATCCATGAATATTTACCATCATACTTGAATCAAATAAATTGACTGAAACCAAATGAATTTTGAATGACTTCAAAACTTGAGAAATTATTCTCGAGTCCAAGCAAGGACTAATCTCCTTACAAAGATTTCATTGTTTTTCCTTTCGAAGTTACACTTCGACTGGAATGGTGATAGGTTTCACCAAGCTGCCTTTTTCGAAGTTACTCTTCGAATAAGAAAGGTGATAAGTTTCACCAGAGGGTTGAGGATGGTTCTCAAGCCCAAATTTCTTGAAGACATACATGAAGTCTCCCATAAATGGGAAGTAACATCTCGTTGAAAAGTTCAAAAGACTTACGAGATGGAAGAAGATGAATGAATCCTCTCTGAAGGGAAATAACCTTAGAGGTTTTCTGTAAGGATGATAAGTTGTAAAGTCAATCAAAATGGTTCTTCCATGGATTAAGATCAAGGGAAAGAAGGAATTGAACCTATTCATCCCATAAGGGATTATTAAATTTTATTGAACTTAACCTTATGGTTAAAGTAATGCATAAGGGTGTTGGATGCCCGAAGAAGTACTCATTGATGCATTCAATACATCTAAAGCCATGAATTATTTAGATCATTAGAATTTGCTTATTCCATCCCTTGTCTTAAGGGATGTGATAGTTCCATAATGGTTGGAACTGATTGCGCTATAAGATTTATACGCAAAAGGTGTACATAAGCAAATGAGTATGGATACTCATATAACGACTAAATATAATATGCATAGTCAATAAAATATAAATAATCAAGATTTCACACACTTGAGTCGTTGTAAAAACCGAAAGGCGATACACGAATACTAAAACATATCTCCGAATTAAAAGATTCAAAGACTGAGCTCGACTGGGTCGAGCTTGATTGGGATGCTGTACATAGTAATCGACTTTCGAATCTTGCTTAATGGAAATTAGATTTAGTAGTTGGTTTCTAGGCAACCAAGAGGGTTAAACAATTGCAATCCATTTAAAAGTGTGGAGAAACATTAAAGCATTAGTGGGAGATAAGGCGTCTCTTGTACCCTCATGGGTGAAAGTACGTTGTGATGTACAATTCCAAATTATTTTTGGAATAAAGAAAAGAGCCTAATCAATGAAAGCATGTAAGAGATTTGGATCAATTCAAAATCGAAGATGCATCAACAAATACGCCATTGATTATTTAATAGAGAATTAGATTCTCGAAATGTAAGACTCGCTCAAAACATTGTCAGTTGTTGAGCATTCTGGACATGTAAATGTCCATTAAGAAATCTTACTTGAAATTCCTTATTCAATCAAATAAAAACTTGATCGAGAAAATCGAAGATACTGGGCTAAGTATCTCTGAAGCCAGTTCCAAAACATATCACATGATATGAGTTTTGGTATTGTACCTCTATATGCATTCATGCGCATGTGGGGTCTCCCGCTAATGTGAATAAGCTAGTGGGAGATAAGCTGGACGTAAAGTCCATCTTATGCAATTTGTGGGGTATCCGGAAAACTCAATAGGATACGAGTTCTACGATCCTACAAGACAAACTACGTTTGTCTAGAGGAACGCACACTTCTTGGAGAAGGATTTCTTGGTGGACAAGAAGGAACACAACGTAGAACTAGATGAGGTCACTGAAGCTAAAAAGGCCGAAGAGGTCGATCAAGCTGACCCATCACCACAGGCAGTGGGAGAACAAGAGCATGAAAGTGCACCAGAGAGTACACCGATACTTCGTAGGTCAGAAAGACAACGTAGAGAACCCGAGAGGTACTACGGTCTGCTGCAAGAGACTAGACAGTCTCTAACCGACCCAAAGACTTACGAGGAGGCTATGCTAGACATAGGCTCGGGAAAGTGGCGCGAAGCCATGAAATCCGAATTGGACTCCATGCACTCAAACAAGGTTTGGGCCTTGGTAGATCCAACAGTGGGAGTGACTCCCGTGGGTTGCAAGTGGATCTATAAGCGAAAGCTTGGAGTGAACGGAGAGGTAATAACCTACAAGGCGCGACTAGTGGCAAAAGGATACACTCAAAGGCCATGCATCGACTTTGAGGAAACCTTCTCGCCCATCGCAATGCCTAAATCCATTCGAATCTTGCTGACCATAGCTGCGTGGTATAACTACGAGATATGGCAGATGAATGTAAATACTGCCTTTCTCAATGGGGACATTGACAAGGAGATCTACATGGAGCAACCAAAAGGATATGCATCCAAAGGAGATGAACACAAGGTGTGCAAACTCCAAAGGTCCATTTATGGACTGAAGCAAGCTTCCGAAATTGGAACATCCGTTTCGATGGAACAATCCAAACTTATGGATTCATCAAAAACGTGTTCGAACCATGCGTGTACAAGAAGATCAGTGGGAGTACAATTGAATTTTTTTTGGTGCTTTACGACATTCTTCTCAATGTGAAAGTGTTGTCCGAAACTAAAGCATGGTTATCTACACAATTCTCAATGAAGGATTTGGGAGAAGCATCCTTTGTACTGGGTATAAGGATCTACCGAGATAGATCAAAAGGACTGCTGGGCCTCTCCCAATCGCAGTACATAGATAAAATCTTGAAGAGATTTAAAATGGAAGAAATCCAAGAGAGGAATGCTTCCAATGAGACATGGAATTGCACTCTCTAAATCTATTGCCCCAAAGACGCCTGAAGAGAGAAGCAATGTCTCAAGTACCATATGCATCTGCTATAGGAAACATAATGTATGGTATGTTATGTACGAGACCAGACGTAGCATACGCTTTAAGCGTTACAAGTCGCTACCAGTCTGATCCAGGTGAGCAGTACTGGATAGCCGTAAAGGTAATTATGAAGTATCTGAGAAGGACTAAGGAATTGTTCTTGGCATACGGTGGAGGAGAATTGAAATTGGAAGACTATACTGATTCTAGCTTCCAATGTGATGTAGACGACTTCAAGTCGAAATATGGATACGTGTTCTGCCTCAATAGTGGTGCGGTAAGCTGGAAGAGCTCCAAGCAAGACACTACGGCAGATTCAACCACCGAAACAGAATACATTGCCGCGTGTGAAACAACAAAGGAAGGTGTTTGGATGAAAAACTTTATCCAGGAATTGGATGTGATACCTAGCATTGTCGAGCCATTACTATCTTCTGAGATAATAATGGAGCTATCTCGCAAGCGAAGGAGTCGAGATCTCATCAGAATCCAAGCACGTACTAAGACGATACCATTTGATATGTTATATCATTGGTAGAGGAGACATAAAGATGGAATGTGTCACCTCAAAGGATAATACGACGGATCCCCGCTATCTAAGCCATTGCCTCAAAGGCATCCGAAAACATCTGTCTAAGATGGGAATCAGAAGTATGAAAAGTTGGCTTTAGTACAAATGGGAGATTGATAGAATAATGTCCTGCAAGCCAACTATTTTGGCTGCATTTAATTGAAAGGACCATTCAATTGGATTAATAAATGCATTTTATTATTATATGGTCATCTTTATCTTATGTAATAATTATCTACGCATAAGGATAGAAGTCCTTAGATCACAGGGCTATGGGACAACCCGTGGACTGACCTCCAAGGCGGTGATCTAGAACATATTCAAGAGTCACAGAATCCAATCGAGATAGGACATCGTTGGATTCGGTAAGACTCTCACTATTATGTTTACTCCGATGAACTGGAGAACGCTGGGGTCCACTAGCGTGACTGGGATAGTCGATACACATAAGTGGGTGGCTTGCTGGGATGGCAAGTGCACTGAATGTTGGGATAGTGGTTGGGTTGCCTCGATTGTCAGAACAACAAAAGTGCGGAATTTAAAATTTTTCGAAGCACCCAAGGTCCCATATAAGAATCTCCATATTATTCATACGCAAGCATGAAACAAAAACACACATTGAATTAAACAAGGGGGTTTTTGCGATTTACCTCACCACAGGCAAGGTGGTGGCAACCTTCAGTTATGATTCTGAATCTGGATCTGGATCTAGTTCACAGAAGTGATCCAAGTGTCTCACCTCCAAAGATAGTCCACACCAACTGGATTCTGGTGACACCTCCTAGTCTTAGGCTCAGAACTGGATCTAGGAGATTTGTTGTTGCAGGACTGTGCAGATCAACTTGGCAAGGCAAGATCTAGCACGGTGGAACAAGGGAGAGGCGGCGGCACAATCTTGGCGGCGCAGGGAGAGGGGCGGCGGCTACTAGGTCAAAGGAGGCTAGGGTTTTTGCTTAGGGTGTTAGCTTTTTGAGCTCTAGTAGAACCCTATTTATAGACTCCCTTTTGACCTAGGTTTGCAAGACTCCTTATGGGCTTTTAATTAAAGGCCCATGTCTTGCAAGCCTTTCATTTAATTAATTACTTAATTAAATGCCCAATCCAATCAAATCAATATTTCTTTTATATAATTAATCAGCAACTCAATTAAGTATTTAATTAATTAAGTCAGCCAATTAATTAATCTCCCACTTGAATTAAATACTTTAATACATTTAATTGATTTAATTACCTTTAAATCAATTAATTCCTTTAGCATCCATTTTCAACAGTCACCGTCCAATTGTATTGTGTGTGACCCTCTGGGTTCACCATCAATTGGCAGCAGGCCCACGAATTCTTCATGATTTAATTTATGAACAATTAATTGCTCCGGTCAATTAAACAACCTTTAATTGACCACTCCTAGAATCAAATCCTCTATTAACTTTGGAGTACCCACACTTCTTGGTCGATGTCTAGCCACAAGCCCATGAAGCCCAACTTCAGGTGAATTGATACTTGTGAACCTCGTCTCATATAATTACCATGTACATACGGTCCTTCTATCGACTAATATTCCCGATCAAGCTTAGGGTGTGTGAATTGATCGGCACCTCTAAATTTGTCTCGATAACTATACTTTCTAATTCAGGATAATATTCCAGTGTGACTGCTAAATTTGGAAACCCCTTCCCAAATCCGTCACCGACCACGGCCGTGGATTCCTCGGATATATTATCTAAGAATCGTATAGGAAATTCTCTCATCCATTACAATGAGTCAATAGATTCCATATTGGTACTAACCACCCGCGTACATGTCCATACGCACCCAACCTAGGCATGTTATGACCAAGCTAAGTGGCCTATACCTAGATCTAAGTACGCACTTTCATGCACCGAATTCGCCCTAGCACCTCAAGTCAAAGGACTAAATCGTACACTATTATAATCCTTGAGAAACATCCCATCACCGATATGCGACATGCGCTTCCACAATGGGTTTCTCTGTTCGGGTCGTTCGATGCGTTCAATCCTCCATTGAACCACCTACTCATATGCACTGGCCTCAAATGCCTTGCTCATGAAACGCTACAAATTCACTCCATGTGAATCATGCATACTTGTACAAGTCTTGGCGATTCCTACGATACCTCGTCTCGTTTGGAATCTATGACTTGGAACAGTTTTAAGATTACGACCTTTGAGACTGTTTCATGATTGCACTCAGTACTGAAGTGAATCGTCCCATAGTCAAATGTAATCTAAGGATTTCATCCAATCGCTTAAATGTATTCGCGAGAGATGAAGTTGGCCATTGTTTATCCTTATACTTGTATAAATAAACGTGCGTATTAAGTCATTTATACTAAAGAAAGATAATGATAGTTCCAGTACAAGCTAAATGTATTGGCTTGCAGGGCACTATCTCATCAATCTCCCACTTGCCCTAAAGCCAATCACAAACGTTTCTATGACCCATCTTTTTAAAGATGCTCTTCGAACTCATTTCATGATATAGCCTCTTTTAGTGGATCCGCTAAGTTGTCTTCTGAGTCGACGTAATCCATTATGTACATTAACTCTACCAATGATTTTTCTAATCAAATGGTACTTTTCTTTCAATTGTGTTTAGATTTCTGGTGAGACCTCGAATGCTTTGCTTTAGCAATAGCTCCAATGTTATCATGGAAGATAATCATGAGCTTCGCAATGCTAGGCACTACATCCAATCATAGGATGAAGTTTTATATCCAAACACTTTCTTGAGCCGCATTTAATGCTACATTTAATGCTGCAATATATCATGCTTCAGTGGTTTAGATGGTTACGGTGATTTGCTTGTAATCCTTTCAAATTTACCGTTACCCCATTGAGGCAGGATATTTATCCAAAAATGGATATATTTAATTCATCCACATCAGACTGAAAATTCGAATCAGTGAATCCTTCGAATTTTAATTCTCCACTACCACCATAGACCAAGAACAAATCCTTTAGTCTTTGTCAAGAGCTTAAGGATATCTTTTATGGTGGTCCAGTACTTCTTCACTGGAGTTTGACTAGCAACTGCTCGCGACACTTTGAGCATGTTCTTTGTCTGGTCTAGTACATAGTAAAGCATGCTACATGCAACCTTTTGTTTGAAACATAAGGTATTTGAGACATTCTCCTTTATTCTCATTTGATGTAGGGCACATCGATTTTGGAACAAGGGATACAATGTCTCACTGGAAGCAATCCTTTCTTGGATTCTTCATACTGAATATTTTCAGTATTGATTCTATGTACTTAGATTTAGAGAGTGTCAGCATCTTTTCCGATCTATTTCTATAGACATGTATCCCAATACGCAAGATGCTTCTCCTAAATATTTCATGGAGAATTGCATGGACAACCATGCTTTCGTCTGTGCTAACATTCCGATATCATATCAGATAGCCAGAACATTATCGACATATAAAATATGAGCTTCATCGCGCTCCCACTAATCCTTTTGTACACTCATGGTTCATACTCGTTTTGATGAAGTCAAATGTCTTGACTATCAGAACAAATGTGAATCTAAATGGATTCAGACATTGCTAATGGATAAAAGGTTTCATCAAAGTCTATTCCAGAACATTGTGAATATCCTTTTTACCACTAGTCAATTCTTAGAGGCAACACCTCTCCATTCATTCCAAGTTTGAAGATCCATTTACAACTTATAACCAACTTATAGGGATAAATCCCTAGGGTGGATCAATCAAGGTTTATACCTTGTTGGAATGAATGGGATCCATTTCGGGTTGCATGGCTTCGAGTCACGCATCCGAATCTATGTCTGACATCGCTTCTTGATAGGTCCTTGGATCACTTTCCACTTTCTCGTTTTCGTGAATGAAACCAAATCGCTCTGGCTCCTTACGAATTCGATCAGACCTCCGAAGAGTAGGTGTACTAGTAGGTTCAGTAAATTCTGGATTAACTCCCACTGTTTGTGGGGACGGGTCCAAATCTTGGACTTCATCAAGTTCCATGACGTTTCCATTTCCTTTGACGAGAACTTCATCAACAGAGGAACATGTATCTAGGAGAAATGATTGTTTCTCATTGTCGTGGAACAGGTATCCAATGGATTTCGTTGGATACCCCACAATTACATACAAATTGGATCTACTAGCCAATTTATCTCCTTTCTCGTTTCTACCATCGGCAGGAGATCTCCATACTCAGAGGTAAGAGCATAGAGGTATTTTGCCATACCTTTCTTGGTAAAGCTTTGTAGGCACGAACTTTTGAAGGTACTTTGCTCAGTATCTTCGATGCAGTCAGGAGGACCAACTCCTAGAATGCATAAGAAAGCTTAACAAAACTCAATATGGATCGAACAATGTTAAACAATGTTAGATTCCATCTCTTTAGACATTTCAATAAGTTGAGGCGTCTTAGGAGGAGTTTGTTGTATGAGAATCTCATTCTCATTAAGATAATTGAGGGATCCTTGACAAGTATTTATTATCTCAATTAGATCGAATGGTCGTAATACTTTGTCTTTGTTGATTCTCTACTTCGTATTGAAATACCTTTAAAACTTTCAAAGGTTTTTCGGAATTGTATCTCACTAGATTCATTTTTCACTAACGACCAAGGTCTTTAGCAAAAAGTACGAAGTATGAGTAATCTCCTCTCATAGTAACCTTTTAGTGATCCATACTCATGGATTAAATCCAGATTTTGTTTGGTTCGCTCTGGATTCCCTATGACGGGAGATCTGGTCATATCTCCTTTGAGACATGATTCGCAGGTTGGAAGTTCATCCAAGTTCTATTTTTCAAGAAGCTTAGGCGAAACCAACTTTTGAATCCTACTCTTGGAGATGTGTCCAAGTCTAGCGTACCAAGGTTATGGATTATTATCTTTGTATTAATTTGAACTTCACACATTAATTCAATGAAATTGAGTTAATGGTTTAATTCAATTAATTTACTTCCTTTCAATTAACTTCCTTTCAATTAACTTCTTTAATTGCTTCCTTTTTCCTTTCAATTAACCCTTTAATTGAAACGTTGCTTAATTAATTAGATCTAATCAATTAAACATATCAGTGCCTTTCTTAGATGCAGTGGGATAATTCGACTTTTAGGCTACTTGCGTTCTTTTGACTACCTTTATGATCGAATTAGAAGAGAATAAATTCTTCTTCATTTTACTCTTCTTTGACTTCGCAGTCCATGAATTGTAAACGATCATTACAGGTTTATCCTATTTGCCTTTAACCAGTACTTTGGTTGATTCATGAAATGTGATCAACTTATCAAATAAGATCAGTGTATTTCAAGAGTCATTTGAATGAGCGGGAGGAGAATTTAGGAGGAAATTAATGTTAAGATCACTTGCAGGCCTACGATTAATCGATCCAGTTTTCACCTAGATTGATAAAACAAAGACAGTGATCCTTGACACTAGTTCCTTCATTTATTCTCGAGTTTTGAAACAATTCCTTAGAAGTCTCGAATCAAATCGATTCAAAACTACTCCTCAAAACAAGCCTTTTGAGGTGGAGGTTTGTTTCAGAAGACTGGTCCTCAAAACGGGCCTTTTGAGGTGGAAGCTTCAGACATGCTCCTCATGTTGCTTCCATAGCACGTTCAATCTTGATGCTTATTTGAGGAAACGATCATTAAGATTCCCATACTTCATAGGTGATTTGTTTCACTTTTGAGATTCATCTTTATATGAGGAAACGATCATTAATATTCCCATATTCTACGGGTGATTCGCTTTCTTTATTTTGACTTATCTCAGAAGCGCATAAGGCATAGGCTCGTCGTTTAAGAACATCATTCCCACTTCTGGAATTTAAGACAATTCTCAAGTTTCTTGCCTAGTCGATATTTTGATCCAGTTATTTTATTAGTCGAGGATAAATAGTACAATGGATTATTACAGATATCTCAGTATCTAATTTTAAAGAGAAGACAAACATTCCGTGGACTAGTTAATGAATAATACTTATAATCTACGAAGGTTGGACTTTCTATCGTAGAAGTTCTCCCACTATTTTATCGAAACAATTACCCCTTCAATTGTTCGGGAAATTCTATTTCCTAGTAGGTCTTGACGTCCCAGAGGCAATTAATTGCACCCACGACTCGTGGCCATACAACCAATTCCCAAGGTAGGCATACTTATTGCCAATTGTGTCACTCCACAACCTTCAAGCTATTTTGCCTCGGTTTTCGCACTTATCTAGCACTGCTACATCATAAGTGTTACTAATCGTTAAGTCTAACCCATCAATCATGATGAGCAACGGGCCCGGTCGTGAGTTCTCCGTAACTAGTTATCGGTCGATCTTCACATCCCGACCAGTCCTCACCTTTGTCGTGTTTAGTTAAAACAGGAGTCAAGGAATTTCGCGTATTGTCCCTTTCTTCGACTCGGGTGCCAGACTCTGGATCACCTCTATCGATAAGTAGACAACATACGCTAGTCCCTATTGATGGAAGGCTTGGATTTATATAAATACTTCATTTTATTTTAATCCAATATGACTTAATATTTAATTCGAGAGGGGAATTTCTGGTTTGAAAGTTATACAAACTCTCCTCGAGATCTCACCGATTCAGTTATGCTTTATCTTTTATTACGATCTAGATTCTAGCGCGCATACACACAAGCAATCATAAATCGACTAATAAATAAAAGACATACAAGCCTAGCATGCATACTACCACAATATGTTTTCGATCGGGAGCCTCCGATGTGGGCCATCATCGAGCCAATGATGTTGGCCCTATTGGTCAATCTAAAGGGTTCTCATGAAGCCCTATGCTATTACACAATGTACCACGCATACATGACCTTCATGTCCTTTTTGGGTTCCCACCTTGCTTGTAAACGGGCCTCCATCCTAATCTAGGAAAGCAGTAAAGCCCTATTATATTACAAAGGCTCAAAGTGGCCCAAAAAAAAAAATAGGCTCGCAGGCCCAATAAAAACCAAACAATAAATTAAACCAATCACATCTAACCTAAGGTCAAGGCTCGGCTCGATCGAAAACCACGTAAACAGTTCACGTAGAGCAAGAAACATGCAAACAACTTTTACCTATTTCTTTCTTAATTTTAAAACATCCTTTTAAAACTAACTTCCTATGATTCTTACCTTTTAGTCATTACTAATTATGACAAAATGAATATTCGGCCATTCGGGTAAACAAAAATAAATTTTCTGCTCAAATTCAGATTCTGTTTTTCAACTTTTGAAAATTGCATTTTCACCCCTCAACTTTCGAAAATTGCACTTTGACCCCAAAACTTTTAAAAAGTTACAAAAACACCCCTAAGCAGATTCGGGCAGCAGACCAGAAAATAAAATTTTGAATTCTGAAAATTTTTGATTTTTCAAATAGACCCTTGAAGTTTCGGTAATTGCAAAACAGTCCCCAAACTTTCAAAAATTACAAAATGACCCCAAAAACCGTGCGATCAGATTTGCAAAGTAGTCCAGAAATTTTGAAATTTCCAGATCCAAAACGACCCCAAAAACCGTGCGATCAGATATGCGATTTTTGCACAAAAAGTCCTGAAGTTTTCAAAAACTATAAAATCGGCACAGATCTGAAAAAGCAGTTTTACCCAATCATAGATCCAGTCATAACAAGCAAGAATCAATTTACAGAACATAATTATCACGTGTTTACATATACATAATCAAACATATACGATGAACACACATTATGTTCAGGCTTTTCGTATAATAAGTATGGAGTTGGCTCTGATACCACTGTTGGGATAGTCGTTGGGTTGCCTCGATTGTCAGAACAACAAAAGTGCGGAATTTAAAATTTTTCGAAGCACCCAAGGTCCCATATAAGAATCTCCATATTATTTATATGCAAGCATGAAACAAAAACACACATTGAATTAAACAAGGGGGTTTTTGCGATTTACCTCACCACAGGCAAGGTGGTGGCAACCTTCGGTTCTGATTCTGAATCTGGATCTGGATCTAGTTCACAGAAGTGATCCAAGTGTCTCACCTCCAAAGATAGTCCACACCAACTGGATTTTGGTGACACCTCCCAGTCTTAGGCTCAGAACTGGATCTAGGAGATTTGTTGTTGCAGGACTGTGCAGATCAACTTGGCAAGGCAAGATCTAGCACGGTGGAACAAGGGAGAGGCGGCGGCGGCGCTAGGGCAGCTCACGGCAGCAGGTGGCGGCGGCACAAGCTTGGCGGCGCAGGGAGAGGGGCGGTGGCTACTAGGTCAAAAGAGGCTAGGGTTTTTGCTTAGGGTGTTAGATTTTTGAGCTCTAGTAGAACCCTATTTATAGACTCCCTTTTGACCTAGGTTTGCAAGACTCCTTATGGGCTGTTAATTAAAGGTCCATGTCTTGCAAGCCTTTCATTTAATTAATTACTTAATTAAATGCCCAATCCAATCAAATCAATATTTCTTTTATATAATTAATCAGCAACTCAATTAAGTATTTAATTAATTAAGTCAGCCAATTAATTAATCTCCCACTTGAATTAAATACTTTAATTCATTTAATTGATTTAATTACCTTTAAATCAATTAATTCCTTTAACATCCTTTTTCAACAGTCACCGTCCAATTGTAATGTGTGTGACCCTCTGGGTTCACCATCAATTGGCAGCAGGCCCACAAATTCTTCCTGATTTAATTTATGAACAATAAATTGCTCCGGTCAATTAAACAACCTTTAATTGACCACTCCTAGAATCAAATCCTCTATTAACTCAGGAGTAACCACACTTCATGGTCTATGTCTAGCCACAAGCCCATGAAGCCCAACTTCAGGTGAATTGATACTTGTGAACCTCGTCTCATATAATTACCATGTACATACGGTCCTTCTATCGACTAATATTCCCGATCAAGACTTAGGGTGTGTGAATTGATCGGCACCTCTAAATTTGTCTCGATAACTATGCTTTCTAATTCAGGATAATATTCCAGTGTGACTGCTAAATTTGGAAACCCCTTCCCAAATCCGTCACTGACCACGGCCGTGGATTCCTCGGATATATTATCTAAGAATCGTATAGGAAATTCTCTCATCCATTACAATGAGTCAATAGATTCCATATTGGTACTAACCACCCGCGTACATGTCCATATGCACCCAACCTAGGCATGTTATGACTAAGCTAAGTGGCCTATACCTAGATCTAAGTACGCACTTTCATGCACCGAATTCGCCCTAGCACCTCAAGTCAAAGGACTAAATCGTACACTATTATAATCCTTGAGAAACATCCCATCACCGATATGCGACATGCGCTTCCACAATGGGTTTCTCTGTTCGGGTCGTTCGATGCGTTCAATCCTCCATTGAACCACCTACTCATATGCACTGGCCTCAAATGCCTTGCTCATGAAACGCTACAAATTCACTCCATGTGAATCATGCATACTTGTACAAGTCTTGGCGATTCCTACGATACCCCGTCTCGTTTGGAATCTATGACTTGGAACAATTTTAAGATTATGACCTTTGAGACTGTTTCGTGATTGCACTCAGTACTGAAGTGAATCGTCCCATAGTCAAATGTAATCTAAGGATTTCATCCAATCGCTTAAATGTATTCGCGAGAGATGAAGTTGGCCATTGTTTATCCTTATACTTGTATAAATAAACGTGCGTATTAAGTCATTTATACTAAAGAAAGATAATGATAGTTCCAGTACAAGCTAAATGTATTGGCTTGAAGCGAAAGCGAAGGAAAAGGAAACAACTGGGTCGACCGAATCGACTGGGTCGATTGGGTCGACTGGGTCTGAAAAATCGACTGGGTCGATTGGTGATTAGGTCGACTGGGTCGACCCAATTGGAACAAATTTGATCCGATTGGAATTGGATCAAGCTTATAAATTAAATTGGAATTTAATTTGTAAGTTAATTAATTAAGTTGGATTTAATTAATTATAAGAAGATTTAATTAAATAGACCTAGAGTCTATTTAATTAATTGGGAGAATAATTAATTAATTGGGCTATTTAATTGCGAAATTAAATAAAGCCTAATTAAATTAATTGAATGGGCCATGAATTAAGTAGGAAGACTTAGTCTTCTAATTAAAAGGGCCATGGCCCATGTAGGAGACTTGGAGTCCTAGTCCTAGGAGGATTAGGTTAATGAGATACCTATAAATAGGGGACTTAATGTCATATCTCATACACAAATTTAAGAGCCAAAAAGCCAAGTCAAGAAAAACACTCTCTCCCTCTCTCCCAGTGAAATCGGCCGAACCCCTATTCTTCTTTGGAAGAATTTTTCGATTTCATCCTTGTTCCAAATTCGTTTCCTAAACCCAAATCTTAATATATCCTGTGTTCTAGCCGATCAGGGTATATTAAATTTCGTGTAATTGTGGTGTATCAACCCATAGAGGCGCAACACGTGGGGCGCTGCTGCATGGCATATGATCGACCAACTCGAGGGAGGAACTTGACTTCGTCTGCCAATAGGGATTTGCAAGGAGACAGGTATAACGTTTAAACTGTTTATACTGTCGTTTATTTAATATTCATATATATATATACAACTAGAGTAGTATCCTGGAAAGATTCCGTAAGAGGTCCTAAAAATTATTAAATTCCGTTGTGCCTAGGGCTGTTTATCTTACCGAATCCCAACAGACCATTTATAGAAAGTGCAAAATATTAAATGATAAATTGTTGTTTTTCCGAAAATTGTACATTTAACACAATCATATAGTTGGCTTGTATGACACTATTTCTAACACTCTAATCAATCGCTTGACTTAGTTAGTATTCACATACGTGACTACCCAGCCATAGAAGGCTAATAGTTTTGTTGTACATTGACTGTAAATGTACATGGCACACCCACACATTTTATAATTTTACTCTCGACCCACCATCGATCTTGGGGAGATTTAGGGCAACCACATTTTTTGGTATGCTTGATTGGACTCATAAGAGACAATCTTAGTACTCCTCTCCCACGCTAACCATGGCCTTTCGTTTAGACCCATCTTATAGAAAAAATGATGCAAAATTCCTCTTCATGAAACATCTTAGCAAAGTGGCCCTAGTGAAGAGATGGTATTTCTATAGACTTAGTAGACAATCCCATCGTATCAATGGATAAAGTAGTTGCATTGGAAAGTTCCCAAGTGAAGATAGCCGCAACAAACATGACGGCATGCTTTCCATGATAAAAAATTCAAATGAGATCGTTCTTAGATCGATTCATCATTTAAATGAGTTAGATGTTCGTAATGAGGTCAAATTAGCCACGCAAGGTATGGAAATACAAGTTATAGAGAGACACTAACATCATCTCCACACGGAAGAGGTCTTAGAATTGTAGAGCTTGATGATTGACGCGAAGGAAAAGCAACAATGACCAACGGTGGTCTAGGAAATGCCAACGAAGTTGGCAAAAGCTCAGGGGCAGGTTGCCCAACAAAGGAACATCTATACAAATCAACCCGCCCCCTATCGTCATCGATAATTGGCAACAGAGACATCCCTTTATCATGTAAATGGATCAAAGAAGACCCCAATCGAGGAAGACTAAGAGCCATATATTGAAGGGCAAAGGTCTTATCTCCACTAACCACGTCATCAAACCAGAATGTCCAACAAGTGGTTGAGATAACAATGAGAACCCTATTTCTAACTTCGGGGCGTCTAGGGTGCGTCCCTATGTAACTGCCCGCACGTGCGACCACGCCTTAAAAATGCGCCACGTGGCGTTGGTAACTTCTGGATTAATTTTGGCAACTTAGATCGATTATTTATTGTCCAAAATAGCATTATGTTTATTTTTTAAAGGAAAATTAAATTACACTTATAACCTTTCACATAATAAACCTAAATTTAGGATCGATTTATTTCCATGATTGAAAAACACAATTTTCGGTTCTTTATATAATTAGGGTAAATTCAAATTTCTTCTTTCACGTTTAAGAAAACTAATTAGCAATTAGTTCAAAATCAATCTCTTCCTCACGATCTCCTCAAACCTAGTCAATCTCTTCATCACGATCTCCACAAACCTAAAAATGGTGGGTAATTGTACAATCCCGGATGACGAAGTTGATGCAAGCCGTGATGAACATGGTAAGTATTTGATAAGAACTCTGGGTAATAGTTAACTCGGTGATGATAATTTTGATTATGTGAACAAATTAACATAAAATTCAATCGAGTTTTACAGTTAATCTCAATCGAGATTACAGTTTTTTTATAAGTGATTATATTGTTCTCTTAATTTTGATTAAGTAAACTATTTACAGAAAATTTTGAATCCCTTAGAAATATAATTTGGTTTTACGTACAATTTGTCATAACAATCGAGTTTTACGTAAATTTCAATTGAGTTTTATAGTAAATTTCAATCGAGATTTATAGTGGTTAATAATTGACCATATGTTCTCTTAATTTTGATTAAGTAACCAATTTACGGTAAATTTTGAATCCCGTTATTCATATTTAGCATTGTGCACAATTTCTCGTAACTTAGAACCAGTTAATTCATAATAAGTTTTATATATTTTGGTTTCATTCATATATTGACGAACATCATAATACAATTCAATTACCATTTAATTTGCTGTTGTTTAATGTTTAAACTAGATATAAGCTAATTAAACTAGACATTAGGTAATTAATGTGTTGGTGCTAATGTGGCTATATATTATGAAGTGCTTTTCTAGACAATCATTTGTACTACTATTTATCAAGTAATGTTATATATAACGTTTTGATGACATTATTGAATTACTGAGAGATTAGTTTGGTTAAATTTTTTTCAATTAAACTTTGATTCTATAGGTGTATGTTTTAAAATATTAAATTTGTATTTACTTGAATTTACCTTTTTATTTAGAGTATAGAAACAGTAGTGGAACATCCTCTTCCGTTACGGAAGAAAAAGTGTTTCGAATGCCCATTCACACAACCACGGCGGCGACATCGACGTCGAAGAGGGGAGTAACAATTCTGACCCAACTGACGATATCACTAACATTGACCGTGTTCGATCATTAATGTTTAAGACTCTTAAGGAAGCAGAAGAATTTTATGTTTCTTACGGTAGGGAAGTTGGATTTGATGTCAGGAAGAACTCGTTAAAAAGGAAGAAAAATAGTGGCCTCGTTTTGAGCAGGGTATGGTTGTGCGCTCGAGAGGGCTTTCTTTCAGAAAGAATTAAAGATTATGATCGGAAGCGGGAAGCAAAGGTAGAGATACGGTGTGGATGCAAAGCTAGTTTTCATGTTGCTATTGATAATTCTACGGGAGAATATAAAGTGACGAGCTTCGAGCCCCAACACAATCATCCTCTTGAAACTTCCAATACATCTCATCGTCTACGCTGTAATAGGTAAATAAGCTATTCCAAATCAATAGTGTTTTATTTTACTGTAATTAGTTAATTAATTTCGTTACTACGTTGACTAATAAAATAAATTATTTAGAGACTGACTTGTTCCAAATTTTCATATAGATATTTGACTCCACCAACAAAGTCAATGTTGAACGTGATGACAAATGTCGGGTTTAGACCTTCTCATGTTATGGATTTTGTAGAAGAATTGGGGGGAGGCATTGCTAGCGGTGTATTTAATGGAAAATATGTTTACAACTGTTTGAACAGTCAAAGATTGAAAATGACCGAAGGTGGCGATGTGAATACTCTTTTAGGTCTTCTCGAAGGTATGAAGATGAAAGACGAATCCCTCAGGTTCAAGTACACTGTCGATGGAAACATGGCACTTACAAGACTTTTTTTATGCGACGGAATGTTGAGAGCTGAATATGAGCAATTTGGTGATGTTTTTTTATTTGACAGTACATACAAGACCAATATGTACCGTTTTCCTATTGTTCTGTTCTCCAGAGTCAACCGTCATTTGTGCACTTGTATATTGGGAATTGCTATTTTATACAGTGAGACGATTGAATCATACATGTGGTTGCTACAGAGTTTCTGCGAAAGCATGAATGGAAAATCTCCTATTGTAGTTTTGATAGATCAGGAGCGTCAATGTGTGCTGCTGTGCTTCATGAATTTCCTGAAGCGAAACATCGGCTTTGTTGCTGGCATATCTCCCGTAATGCCGAATCAAATATTAAAACTGGAGAATTTTCAACAATGTTCTCCAAGTTGATGAAAAGGCCGTGCCCTAATGATGAATTTGAAGAAAGATGGTCTGAATTGATTGAGGAATACGGTGTTATGAACCATCAATGGATATTAGAAATTTACTCAAAACGGAATCAGTGGGCAGAAGTATTCTTTCGGGGTCATTTCTTTGCTATGATGAGGAGCACACAAAGTGCAGAATCCATGAATTCATTATTAAAATAGAAGGTGCGTCCCGACTTTAGTTTAAAAGATTTTTTTAGACATTACAACAACGGTTTTTAAAAAAAAAAATTAGTAAACGGTTTAATCAATTACAAAAAGAATTTGAGAAGCCACCAAAAGAACTTAAAGTTGGATTACTACGAAATCTTCAGAACCATGATGCACGCATATGCACGAGAGCTATATTGGATCATGTACTAAAGGAGATAAATGCTGATGAGGATATTGTTGTTCAAAGTATGTCCTTACTTAAAGATCAGTGGTACCAGTTCCAATTTGGTGATCATACCATGAAAAATCCTCGCAGTTTTGTTGCCATCATTGATCTAGATGTGATCTTACGTGGTTTCGTTAGTTCGATCAAGGGTGGGACGTATGATTACGATAACGATAATTAAATAAATAAAGTGAAGTAAAGATCAATGTAATTGTATTCGATTTGAATGAGTACAAGTACAAGTATTCGAAGGCCCTATTCGAGCATTATTGGATGCCGTACAAGCTAGAGGGTGAAACAAGTATAATAAGTCCTATCCTAATAGACCGAGCTGCGGTCTTCAGATTGAGAATCATCTTGGAAGTCCCCCTCCATGTAATAAATGCATGGAGTATTTATAGCCAAATTTGAGGGCTTGGGCCTGGGCTCGGCCCAACAGTGTCCTTCGATCTATAGTGACCCTATGAGCTCGGATCGATCATTTTCATACTTTGATTCATCTTTTGATCCCTGGCGACAGGGTTCATAGTTATTCGGACCGCGTTAAGGCCTAAGAACAGGGGAACCGAATTACCCCTCATCAATACTCCCCCACTTCTCGAGTGTGAAGCGAAGTAAGCGCTCGAAGAAGTACCAAGTACGTTCCATGTTACGATGAGACGAGCCGTTCAGTATATTTTCAGGATATGCCTCGTTAAAAACCTGACTCGGAAAAACCCATTGGGATAAAAACCGAGTTAGGGAAAAAGAGTGCATATATAAGAAACATATTGCGGCGCGCTCTGAAATTACCCTCGTCGGGGGAAGTTGAAATGGTAATACCCCCTTTTGGTATCATGTTGCGATGTTCGATCCCTTGATAAATGCTTTCCAGAATTTCCGATTATAACCAGAAGGGCTTCTGAGAATCTTAAGGATAGATTGCAAGGATATATTCCGCAATTCTAGGGAATGAAGGATCAAAGAGGTAATTTTGAGAGGGATGACCATAAGCTTTTACCCTTGGTAAGTTCAACCGTCGCGGTTACTCGGGGGCCTCCTTGCAATTTTTACCTTTTTAACCCCGTATATATATATGTTGACTTTGCTGAAAAATATTTTCACACAACAACTTTCTTGAACTCGAAGTGTTTTAGCTCGAAATAGCATTTTCCTCCTGTATAAATACTTCTTAGTCCATTATGTCGAGCTCTAGAAGCGCGAGAGGCAAGAAAAAGGTTGAGGAGAGCCAAGAATCCGATCCCTTGTTTAAGCTTGTAGATGATTTTGAAGATGGGGAGTTTCATCAAGACGACGAAGACGATGATCCGAGCGAGGATCTCGAGGAGAAAGAGGTCGACAAACGTAGTATCGGCGAAGGAGCTTTTGTCAGGATTTTCGAACATAAGCAAGCTTCACAAGCCGTCACCTCGGGTGAGTCAGAACTTCCCGCTAGTAAAACTTCCAGTTGTTTTTCGAAAAAGGACCGGGCTCACCTTGAGGTGGATTATGGGAAATTTCTTCCCAAAGGTTTTTCGATTGTCGTTCCTTCTTACACCGAACGTGCCACTGAGCCTCCCGCTGGATGTCAAGCCTTTTATGAGGGACAATTTTTCTGTGGCTTGCGTATCCCGTTCGTTCCTCTTATCAGAAATATTTTGAATTTCTTTTCGCTTTCCCCGGCTCAGCTTGTCCCGCATTCCGTTGCTTATATAATAGCATTTTGCACTCTTATGGAGGCAAAAGGAGAAGAAGCTTCTTTTAGCAACTTTTGGCAGATATTCCGAATGGATCCCTGCAAAGGTTCGAACGTAGGCTTTGTGTCAGTTCGTCCAAGGTCTACACGGTCTTTTCTTACGAAGATATCAACAAAGAGAGCTTTAGGTTGGAAGAGGAGATTCTTTTTCGTGAAGGGTCCTAATGTTCCTGTGTCGGAACGTAGTTCAAAGACTAGACCGTATCGATGGGATGGCGCGGATTCCTGGTCGTATGGTTCTCGCAAAATTAGAGAAAAGCTCAGACAGCGTCTTTCTGACGATTTTCTCGACCAAATGCGATCCAATCCTTACTATACCAAGTCCCTAGTTCAAGAAGGCGTTTTACGATTGGCTGGGCTGAGCCGTTGCGATTATCCGGCACCGGCGATTAAATACCCTATCCAGTCCTCCCAAGGGCCCCCCATACGAACAGACGTCCTGCCAACCTCCAGTGCTCCGAACACTGTTCCTCTTTCTTTGGGTGCGTTTCTTATTTTTGACTTACTTTTGTGTCTAATCAAACAATTTTCCTTGTTTTGAACTTGTGCCCGATTCATATTATCCTCGCAGGTCGAATTGTCGAGAAATTTCGAGTATCCTCCGCTGGCTTGGTTGAAGATAAACCCTTTTATTTCGAGCCGTCACCTCGTACTTCCGAGAGGAATGCAGACGCGCATAATATAGGTGGGAACTCGGTTGTCCTAGCGGCTACGCTTCCCGATTTGAGAGGGGTCGGCACTATGAGTAGCCTGAATTCTGCCACTGCCGGGCCTCTTCGAGCTCTGTTTTCCCCAGATACTTCCGTTCTTTCATCAGTTGGCTACAGCCAGCACTCTTGGAATCGAATTCAGGGCGTCCAGGAGTATGAGAAGCTCCTAAGTCGAAAAAGAAACGCTGGAAATCCCGGGCCCTCAAGGAGGGTAAAACCTTTTGGTATGAAGTCTGACTCAGTTCCATGTCGAGAAGGTAGGTCGGAGCCTGATGTGGCAGACTTTATGGAAGAACATCTTCGAGGTAGCAGGGCTGTTGGGTACCTTGAAGATGGCACTATTCTGTCTGATTTGGACGCAGGTGGGGAGAATGAATTTGACAAGGCCGCTAGGATTTTTATGGCTGGTCGATTCAAACGGGATATGTTGCTTCATACCGTCAAAGGTGATTTTGAGGTTTTGAGTGACTTCTCCCGAACATATTACGAGGTGAGAATTTTGCCTTTTTCTTTCTTTAGAATCTCTAGTTTTCATTGATATTCGAAAATGTCTCGTAGGTCGGGGATTTGTTCGCCGTTCAAACATATCGTTTGGCGTTACTGGAGCAGGAATCACAGGATGCTCACGATGCGTGTGCTCAAATCCTCGTTGATAACCAAAATCTTCGGGCTCAATTAGAAGAAAACCAGCGGGAGTTATCTCAAGTTAAGAAGGAGCTTGAAAAGGCTAATACGAAACGTTCTTCCTCATTAGAAGAGGATTTGCTTGCGTCCGTTAAAGAGAGAAGTGCCCTTGAGGAGGAGCTAAAGAAAATAAAGATAGAACTTGATTTGGCGAAGCAAGATTCCGAGCGTGCATATGCCCAAGGTCGGGAAGAAGCCAAGATCCCTGCCATACGAGAATTCTTGGAATCTCCTGTCTTAGATCCTTTAGTTCAAAGAAAAACGGGAGAAATTCTTCAGACGATTTTTTATAAAGGGGTTCGACAATTGATCGCGGCCGAGAAAATTCCCGACGATATGGAGGAATACTTCAAGTATATGGACCCTTTCAAAAACGCTGAAGGGAAGGCTTATAAGACTTCTTCTCTCCCCTCGACAAATACTAACTGGCAAGAACATCGCTTTGCATCTTTAGTCGAAGAGTATGGTATTCCGATGCCTAACCCAGATGTGCTCGAGTACTCCTGCGACGTTCCTTCTAATACATCCGGCGAGGAAGACAAGGATGTCAACATGGGCAATGCCCCGGATAATGGAGACGGTCAATCTTTCGATCAAGCTGGGTAATTACCGAGCTTCAACGTATATATCGTTTGATCTTCAATTTAGCGAGTTACTGGGGTTAATTAGGCCAGAGGGGGCGAAATCAATTGTATTTACTCATGCAACTCAATTTTGTAAACGAGTTAATTTTATATTCCTTGCTTTGATTCGTGTAATTCATGAATTCTAACTTTATAGATATCGAAGATTTCTCATCCTTTCTGCTCGAACTTTATTTATCCGAGTGGGATTTTTCTCCATGGTCGCGTCGTTTCACTATCTCAATCGTGGTGCGTAGCGTCTATAAATATTGGGATCTCTTATCATTTTTCACACGACATCTTTGCTTATAGAGATCGGAGCTTTCCCTGTATTTTGTGCATTTTCTGAATTCCTTAAGAAGTAAAGATCCTATCTTATCGAGCCCAGATTTACTTATTATGGAGAATGTATTAGGCAAAGCTATCGACCCTAGGTCGATATTTGGTGGTTCGAAGAACAAGAAGTCGAACAAGGAACAAAAGGCTGACAAGGAGGTCAAACCCTCCAAATCTTCTTCTAAGACCTCTGCCTCTTCCCCAAAAGCACCTAAAGGTGGGGAAAATACGAAGGAGAAAGGTACCTCATCGAAGCAGAACAAGGGTAGCTCCAGCAAGTCCATTTTGGACGAAGAGCTCGAGGCTGAGCTCGGAGGTTCCTCCCCGAAAGCGATTGATTCTAAGAGTGAGGATCGTGTTCAAGAAAAGACTCCTGTTCCCTCTTCGAATAAGAGGCCTTATTCCGATGGGGTTACGCCCATTGAGGCTTTGCAAAATCTTGCTATTGGTGGCAAGTCATCCTCCGATGCTTCGCTCGTTCCTCCCTCGGGGAATCCCACCAAAAGGTCTAAGTCAGAGACTGGTGGGGGGGCTTCCGCTGAAGCTTTAGGAATTGATAATCCTCCCCGACCCTTTGTCGATTCCTCTCCTCAGAAGGTTGCTTCTCCTCTGCACGAGGAGTTGAAAGATGGATCTCCTTCTAAAGTTGATCCCATGGGTAACTTGTTGCAAGCTACCTTTACTTCTTCAGAGACTGATATACCCAAGGAAAGAAACACGTCCAAAGAGAGAAATATAGAAGAGTTGTTCGAGTCTGGGCAGTACTTCCTTTTTCAGGTGTGCACTTATCTATTCTTCCTTTTCCCCCTATTTATTTTATATATATATATATATATTTTTTTTTTTTTTTTTTTTTTTTTTTTTATTTTAGCGCTGTTGATCCTTTTAATAGGCCGGACAAGACTTCATTGAGCTTAAAACATTTGCTGAGCGGGAGACCAGCCAGCGCGCTGCTATTTCTCTCGAACTGGAGGAGAAGAAAGTTGAATTCGATCGCGTTCTCGCAGAGAAACTTGCTTTAGAGAGGGAGAAGACGGCTAATGAGCATGGAGGAGAGATACACAAGCAGTTGAAAGATAAACTCGAAGAACTGAAGAGTTTTCACGAGCAAGAGAAGCAAGATTTTACGCGTCGCGAGAAGGAGGCTTATGAGCGCGGATTCGAAGCAGGATGTGAGGCTCGCAATGCTGAACTTCGGAAGATTCTTTCTGACAATAAACTTGTTTAGATGTTGTCTCTTACTTACCCGAACTTGTAGTATATTGTTTTTACTTGTGCTATCCTGAACAATTTTTATTTTCTGTGTCTTGTAATGATTTGCTTTCTTCTCGAATCGCATGCTCCTCTTATGTGTTCTTCCTTTGATTATGCTTCATTTGGATTTCTTTGCGATTTTCCTTTGTTGGTTGGAACTGAGACTATGATGAATTCGGATAAGATGAACTCGAGTGGAACAAATTTGACATTTTCTTCACTTTCTTCCCGAAACAGTTTCTGTATTTTTGGGAATCGTAACGGTCGGCGCATTTACTGCTTATATCTCAGCCGTTAGTATCATCAAATCTGAGTCGTTAATTGCTTTCTCTTTTCTCTATATATAGCTCCGTAGTTACTTTCAAATTTTACATTTCAGTAAGAATCTTGATCGGCTCTGTGATTGAGATTTTACCCTTTCTAACCACCATGTTTCGTTTGCTATCTTTGATTGAATTGTTCGAGGTTCTCCTTCGAACTGTTTACAAACTTCGCTTTCTCCCGATGGCAACATACTTCGACTAGGGTATAGACAGGCGAAAATAATTGCGACTGGGGTACCGGCAGGCGACCTGCTCTCTTTGATTCCAAGTCTTTGAGGCGGGCTCGACCTCCTGTACTCTGATCTCTATCCAGTCGGGATAGTGGGTCTACTGCTGGAGGAGTTTTCCTGCTCTCGATCTCTACTTCTTCAAGATATTCCTTGAAGAACTTTGCCTTCGAGATTGCGCGGAATAATTTCTCTAGGGGTTGCTCCCTTCTCTCTCGATCTGGCCCGGTGTGTAACGATTTTCGAGGAAGTGGAGGATGAAGGATGGAAGTGTTATTCCAGGCTCGCCTTCCTCGATCGTGGAAAACTTCTAGTGTAGGGTTGATTTGTAGTAGGGTCGCACTAAAATGTAAAGTTTTAGCTTGATGCTTCTTATCCTTGTAATTTCGAACCTTTTTTTTTTTTTTTTTTTTTTTGTAACTGTTTGGAATGACATAAATAAGATATTCATTTCTTTTATCATCCTTCTTTATTGTCCTGTAGAATTGCTTTTGTATGCTGTTATCGAGTATTAATTTTTTCTGCCTTCAAAGTATGATCAAGTGTCATTCTTTATCCACTTTGATAAATATTTAGACGATAGATGATAATCGATACTCCTCGACTCTGAGTATAACTTATGAGAGACTTAATAGAGACTTTTATTCCCTCATAATAATTAAGAGATCGAATAGAAGGATTTAAAATGACCTCTGAGTATCAAATCTAATCTGAGGGACCAAATTTCCTAACTTGGGCAAATAACCATGATGTAATATTCGAATTGGGTGTTGATCGATTAATAATAGCTTTGATTTAAGCGCTGCAGATACGGCCGTTATTCTTAGACGGTCAGGTAATCATGAAGAAATAATAGAATGTTGATTGATCCCCGTTGGTCAAGGATAATGATTTCGATCTAAGGGGCATAGCAGAGGCTTTCACCCTTAGTCGTTTCAAAGCAATCATGGCTCGAGGGTCGTAGCAGAGGCTTTCACCCTTTTAATAATTTCGATCTAAGGGGCATAGCAGAGGCTTTCACCCTTAGTCGTTTTTTAGAGCATTTTTAGCCCTTGGGTCATAGCAGAGGCTTCCACCCTTAATAATTTCGATCTAAGGGGCATAGCAGAGGCTTTCACCCTTAGTCGTTTTTTAGAGCATTTTTGGCCCTTGGGTCATAGCAGAGGCTTCCACCCTTAATAATTTCGATCTAAGGGGCATAGCAGAGGCTTTCACCCTTAGTCGTTTTTTAGAGCATTTTTAGCCCTTGGGTCATAGCAGAGGCTTCCACCCATTATAATTTCGATCTAAGGGGCATAGCAGAGGCTTTCACCCTTAGTCGTTTTTTAGAGCATTTTTAGCCCTTGGGTCATAGCAGAGGCTTCCACCCATTATAATTTCGATCTAAGGGGCATAGCAGAGGCTTTCACCCTTAGTCGTTTTTTAGAGCATTTTTAGCCCTTGGGTCATAGCAGAGGCTTCCACCCATTGATAATTTCGATCTAAGGGGCATAGCAGAGGCTTTCACCCTTATTCGTTTTTTAGAGCATTTTTAGCCCTTGGGTCATAGCAGAGGCTTCCACCCTTAATAATTTCGATCTAAGGGGCATAGCAGAGGCTTTCACCCTTAGTCGTTTTTTAGAGCATTTTTAGCCCTTGGGTCATAGCAGAGGCTTCCACCCATTAATAATTTCGATCTAAGGGGCATAGCAGAGGCTTTCACCCTTAGTCGTTTTTTAGAGCATTTTTAGCCCTTGGGTCATAGCAGAGGCTTCCACCCATTAATAATTTCGATCTAAGGGGCATAGCAGAGGCTTTCACCCTTAGTCGTTTTTTAGAGCATTTTTAGCCCTTGGGTCATAGCAGAGGCTTCCACCCATTAATAATTTCGATCTAAGGGGCATAGCAGAGGCTTTCACCCTTAGTCGTTTTTTAGAGCATTTTTAGCCCTTGGGTCATAGCAGAGGCTTCCACCCATTAATAATTTCGATCTAAGGGGCATAGCAGAGGCTTTCTCCCTTAGTCGTTTTTTAGAGCATTTTTAGCCCTTGGGTCATAGCAGAGGCTTCCACCCATTTGATAATAATAGACTCGGATAAGTATGGATAGGGAGATCGACAATATCAGGGAGAGGAGAACGAATATAAATATTAACAGGATCAGTTTTCCCTTGAATATATATCTCTAATCGAAGTAATTTTGATGGGAAAATAATCTTCCGCAATCACCAGAAAGAATCAATTATGGAGAATCAGTTAGTAGGGAATAACCCTAGACTTTGAACAATCCTCATAACTTAGTCGAGAGAATTCCTTGCTTGTAAGTTCCCAATTTTGATAAGTTTGATCTTTTCTAAACGGTTCCCGTTTTACCTGGAAATGCAACGGTCAACCAATCTTGTCCGCTCATTTTGCGAATTATGCGCCGTTGGATTCTTTTCTGTTTTTGGCTATAAAAGGCTGGCACATTGCTGAAATTATCTCATTCGTTGCATCGAGAATTTTTTCATCCGATCATGGTGGTCAAGAGAACTATTCGATTAATTCAGCTGTTTGAGTTCGGACTTCGAACAATTTTTAAGCGGAAAATTCCCCGAGCGGAAAAGATTGCAGCAATCACGCTTAGAATGTCGACAGGCAAATGTGTTCTCCATCTGGAAAGCCAATAAGCTAGGCTCATGGCCTTGTTGCTCCAATGCATTTAGGAAGACGTTGGGCCGATAGCGTTCGATCCTCTGTCTTCTGAAGAATGCAAATAAAGTTAAAAGCCTGCGGGCCCTAAGGATATTCCTCGTTCGGAGCTGAACTATTCCGAAGAAACGACAGGACGTGAGACCGAAAATTTCATAGGATTATAATAACATATTGATGTAATATATAGGCTTATGCTATACTGGATGTATCTTTCCATTTCTTGTAATCTTTCGAGATAATATAATTACATTTCAACTCCCTTTTGTTGATAACCTCAAATATAACTAGATAGAATTTTATCTTTCACAATTCCATCTTATTCTTTTTACATCGATCAAGAAGTAATCGATCACCACTGGCGCGGGTGGATAACATATAAATATCTTAGAAGACCTGAGACTGATAAGGAAAAACGAAGCCATAAATCTTTATCACTGTTGAATTTTCATAATTGCATAACTTCCAGGTCGAAAATTCTGCTCGACTGAATCGATTATATTTCTTCTCAATTGGCAGCATAAAAGCGTATCAATAATTACTTGTGTAAAAAATATCCGAAATAATCGAATACGAATCCGAGATGCTGTCCTTTAATAATAATGAAATTAATACGTCGTCAAATTCTATAGAATGTCGTAATTCTTCTACACCCATTGTTGAATTGCGTGTCCTTCGTTACCAAACAGATCCCTATTTCTCGGGAAATGTAACGGTCCTTCCATTTAATGCGGACATCCAGATCATTTATGGAAAGTTATCTGGGCCGTTGATTTTAACTTCTCTACCCCTATAAATAGGTCCCTTCGTGTATACCACACTTCTTGCTTTTTTCCTTATGCCCCATCCGATCAGCATGGGTCGATATCTAGATTTGATTCGCATAATTTCCGGAATAAAAGAGTTTGAGATTAGAGTTCGGACTTTATTCTTCGATCATGTTTCCTTTCGTATAAGCTTTTCGCTTAGAATATCGACAGGCAAAAGAAATTGCGCCTAGAATACCGGCAGGCAACCCGTTTTGCCTGACATATCTTGTCTGGTGCGGGTTAGAATCCTGGTATTCTGGGGCAGTACCTGATCGGGCAGCTGGTTATTCCGAGAAGAGTTCTTTAAATCTGAGGCATCAGCTTCCTCGAGGGCTTTCTTACAAGATAGTTCCTTCGAGTTCCCTTGGAGTGCCTCTTGTTGGGATAACCTTTTGCTGCTCCGGTTCGAATCAACCTGTAAACAACGATTGAGTATTTCAATCATTGTTTACAGATGATGACCTAAGGTCGGTCTGCTTCTCCGGCGAGGAGCTCCAATCCGGCTTCTATCCAGCTCGAGGGCGGACGTGCGACACGTTGCTAGTGATTGGCAATAAAGATCATTGCTGAGTTCTGGATCTGGGGCGATCTTGGGAGCGAAGACTGAGTATGTAACCAGATAGAATTACCTCCTAGAATTTGTAATAGGGTAGGAATGATTGTACTGCATTTCTTGAGCCCGAAGTTCCTTCGGAGCTTTACTTTGTAACTTGTTTGAAGAATTTCAACGATAAAGTTTTATTTGTAATCGGGTCTTCTTACTCGAATTCTCTTATTGGTCATAATGATAATCCAACATACCCTTTATAAGTTTGAGAACTCATCTGATCGATCGTGAAAATTTAAACAATCGGTTTAACCCGGCAGACTTCGAGAAAAATACGAATAGTTGATTGATAGTATATAGAGACTTTGCCAATGATCTTTAAGATAATCGATTCGAAGGATTCGCCGTTGAAGTTTATGAATGCGAAGAACGAAAAAATAAATTTCGATCGTTAATATCGAATTGCAACTTAATATAAATGAATGAGCCATGCGTCCATAGGCTAGACCATTAACTTTGCCAACGATCATATAGGCCTTTATCTCTGAAATGACGAAGGGTCGATCAATTCGCCTCGGAGAATGAACAATGAAGTTTCAGATTAGTAAAATCTTCAGCTGGCGCACATGTTTCTCCTCGTAGTAGGCATATTTCGATCTAATACTCGAATAAAGCCCCACGGTGGGCGCCAATTGATCTTACGTGGTTTCGTTAGTTCGATCAAGGGTGGGACGTATGATTACGATAACGATAATTAAATAAATAAAGTGAAGTAAAGATCAATGTAATTGTATTCGATTTGAATGAGTACAAGTACAAGTATTCGAAGGCCCTATTCGAGCATTATTGGATGCCGTACAAGCTAGAGGGTGAAACAAGTATAATAAGTCCTATCCTAATAGACCGAGCTGCGGTCTTCAGATTGAGAATCATCTTGGAAGTCCCCCTCCATGTAATAAATGCATGGAGTATTTATAGCCAAATTTGAGGGCTTGGGCCTGGGCTCGGCCCAACAGTGTCCTTCGATCTATAGTGACCCTATGAGCTCGGATCGATCATTTTCATACTTTGATTCATCTTTTGATCCCTGGCGACAGGGTTCATAGTTATTCGGACCGCGTTAAGGCCTAAGAACAGGGGAACCGAATTACCCCTCATCAAGATGAGTCCAAATTTGAGTGTAAATGTCTGATGCTTCAATCTGATGGAATTCATTGTCGGCACATAATCTATGGATTTAACAACATTAGAATTTTAACCTTTCCTGAAAAGAGTATTAATCCTCGGTGGTTTGTTGAAGTTGGCAAGAAGTTCAGAACGGATTTTCCATTCCCTTCAGACACCAAACCTAAAGAACTTCGGTTTGCTAAGATGAACATGAAGTGTATGCACTTCTCAAAGTTATCCTCCCAAAAGCATAAACCATTCTTTTATAAATCGATTAATCTAGTCAGAAATTTGACAGCGGCGGCTGAGGATGAATCCGACGCACTTTCAGAGTCTGATGGTGAGGAAATTCAAAAAGAATTTGTGAAACATTCCCACAATGTTGTAGATCTCGATAAGTTTATTCCTAAAGGTGGAACCAAATCAAAGAAGCAAAGTTGTGGCTTGTGCAAGTCAGCTCTTAGTTGTTGTTGATAATGTCATAATTCTTTTATCATATCTCTTGTGTAATCTTGATCTTATCATGTGTATTACTTTTTCAGGAAAATCGGACACAAGTCAACCACTTGTGAGCTAAACCCAAAATATGCGGGTACTTCACGTGGGAGGCAAAAGACACCTTCCACTAATCTCAAATGCCCCATGAACCAACAAAAGATGATTACGCTGGCGATGACGATGAGACCTAACCTTCGATGAATCAACCCTCACCAAGCATGTCGTCTTTTGGTATGCTTGACAATCGCAACACTCACACTAATCTTTTCTTTATTATGCACCATCCTCAATTTCAAACTACAAATGCTGGTATTGGTTCTCAAGTACGATTTTCAATGAATCCATACGTTAGAAATTTTTTGTTTCGTATTATTACAATTTTTGAACTTTAAGTGCTTCATTTTATATTGTGTTTTTAACGCATAATAAAATAATATTTTGGTATGTACATTGCAGGCAGGGCCAAGCACTCACAATCCTTATGCATTTCCTATTTATATTCCAGGCTTTCCTCCACAAATTGGACATTTTTCGGTCTATCAGACCACCCCCCGAAATTAATCAATTTTTATGTTACTTTCTTTATATTATTTATCCCAGTTTTTTAATCATTATAAGATTTGGCCATTTTTTTGCTTTTTCCGCACTTCACCCATGAAATGTATATATTTTAGCACTTTAGTGAAATTATTTAATTATATTTAATGTATTGTATTAATTGAATGAGAATATTTGTTAAATATGATTTTTAGCATTTGAAAAGAGAATTTCATGGTATTCTTGAAATAGGTAATTATATCTTACTTTGATTTAGACTAACAACATTTTTCTTGATTTTATTATTTCATATTATTTTACATTTTTTTTTGTATTTAATTAAATAAAACGTTAATATAATATTCTTATTAAATGAATAAAAATAATTAGATTTAGTCTAGACATGGCAAACACCCAACACTCTAATTTTGTGTTTATTGGGTTAGTTTAATCTCGGATTAGATTAATGGATGGCCCCAAATGATTTTTCTATTGGGCCCTTAATGGGTTGGGTATGGATTTTTTCATTTGGTCGTAATAATAACAAAAGAAAATAATCTCGTGATCCGGCCGACCCTGTTTATTTACATTTGGCCCATTTTTATGAATTAAATAAATACTTATAAACTTTATAATTTTTCCATAAATGATTTCAATTCGATTTTGCATTTTTGTAAAGTAGATTTTTAAGCGACCCTAACCGGTTTATCACAGACTCGTTAGTTGACCGTACCCATTTTGAACCCATCCCGAACAATTAGAACTAATATTTTATTTTTTAAACGAATTTGTAGATTTTATTTTACAAAAGATTTAGAAACTAGCGGATTTTAATTTTTGTCCAAGTGGATTAATTAGTAGCAGATTTAAACTTTTGTCCAAGTAGATAAAGAAACTAGAGGATTTCAATGTTCCCTAAACAACAAAATTACTTCAAATATTAATGTACAAAGCGACTATAACCCCTAACATTGAAAAAGTGATACAATTAAAAAAACGTGAAGTGCAAAAATTATTTTTTTATCAATATAGAATATGTCAAAACAACCATGATATAATTTTAAAAGCCAAAAACATCAAATATTGTCTAAATCATGAAAACCAAATCAAATAATTGTCCAAACAATGCAAATTAACATCAAATATTAATGTCCTAAGCAGATATAACCCCGTCAATAAAGGTCGAAACCAGTAAAGCCACTTTATCAAAACAACGAACAAAAACCATTTTAAAATATCAAGTCTAAACTAATAAAAAGCACAAACAGATAGATTTGTAGGTATTACCGATTGTTTTACAATGTCCATTAGACGGGTGCTCCTTTCAGGTAGAGAATCACAAACAGATACTGTATAAGTGTCGATGTTATTATAACACAAAACCAATTATCCATCATGTCGTTAATTGGGATGAATTTTTTTTTACAATTTTCTAAAGACCCAACTAACTTTGCACCAAAATCCAAAAAAATTTCCTTCATGGATTGGAGACTATATTCCTCATTCAACAATTGTTGTTGCATTAACGATCCAATTAACTGTTATTTTACTATTATTATATCTCCATTTGTCCCAAATTGTATTTTACGGGCAATTTTATACTCACCGAAAATAAACATGGAAAGTACCATCGGGGTTGCGAACGTTCCTCATCAATCATATTCAGACATAGCATATACGCGACACAATCTATCACCTGCATCAATGTAATAAACATTCATCAACTTGATCGGTGCTAAATAAAAAAATAAACTAGATATTTGCACTTACATGTCCCCCTAATTCAATGACAAACATCTGTCCTATTGAGATACCAATTACCCAAGTCTTTAACAAGTTCACTATATGCAATATATGATATATCCTAACTTTAGTTTCAAAATCAATACAATTAATATTTAATTCTATTAATTTAAAATGCTATTTTACCTTTGATCGAGATGTTGACTGAACAAATATTTAATTATGTCTTGATATTCAGCTAATGGATTGCAATGTGTAGAATCCAATTCAGTCTCAGCTTCATCGACATTCTCATCTTGTCCTGTTAAATCAATCATTTCCGAACTATCACGACTTCTCTTCGAACCACCATTAAATCCAAAACCTTAGGCTCGAGAGTTTTTTGTTTGCTGTGAGACCTAGTTTTAGGGTATGATGTTTTTTCTTTCTGGCTACTAGGTCATTTGGTTGATTTTGAACAAGAACCCTGATTATTTAGGGATGGGGTACGATTCATTTTCTCGAACTGCGACTTCAGCAAGTTTGACAGGGTCTCGTGAAGTGTTGATTCAACTGCTTGTGGTATCTTGTCTAGACAAAACTAGATATTATTGGCAATATTCTCAAATGGTGAAAACTGTTTCACCCTCGAAGACATCTCTTTGATTGGTTGTTGCATTAGTATCGCATTCAGAGTGGTTGTCATTTGGGCTACTTGGAACTCAAGAACATTAATTCGGTTCGTCAGCAATGAATAAGCCTTCAAATCTTCTGTATCACCAGTCAGATTGCCAGAGTGGGAACGCATGGGTTTATCAAAATGGTTGTACGTTCCCATATCATCATAAGTGTTTTGATTGTCCCAAACTAGTGAAAATCCACCATAACTCTTAATCTTATTGGCTTCTAATTTTTCCAATTCACTTGCAACTTCAAACTCATGAATCACCTGCTTCCTTGACTTACTTGAATCAAATGTCATAGTCTGAAACTCGAAAAGGGTTGTTTGTATCAGTAAATGTCATTATACAGATTTAGAAAATATATGATCTTTGAGAAATGTTTGGACGAAAATAGTTACCTTAGTGTTCCAATAACCGTCATTGGACTGTAGTTCTTAAAACAACGATGTTGATCGTTCCTTTGAAAGATACTTTATGAAAGGTACTTCTGTCTCCAAATCAAGTGTACATTTTGCACGGATTGTACGTACTCGCCCGTAGAATATTATCTACATCATATTTAGATATTAAGTTATTTTATTAAAACCAATAATAACAAAAAAATATGTATTAAACTAATACATCATATGAAAATAAAATTAACTATTTAGTACCTGTAGTAATAATAAACAACCAGGTATATAACCCTACTCCGTTCTCTGGAATCTCCGTACTCCCTCATCCAATTTACTTATCACAAGGCTCGCCCAATTCATTTTGAGAACTTCGTCCAGGTCTTTAAATAGGGTCAAGTATACCTGGTATGTGACATTGGGTACTCGGATAGAGAAACACACCAAACAAAAATGTCAAGTACATCACCTTGAATTCATTCCGTGAGTTGTGGTTTTAAGCAATGAATCGTACAATTCTTTAACATCAACTCTACCTCGTGTGATTGTGACGAATGAACCGTATTTTTCCACGCCACTCCTGTCTGTCCAAGAGTGATGCAAACTATGACCATTGTATGGAATCCCAAGAGCCTCATAAACCGTGTAATCTGTCAACTCAAACTCCTATCCATGTATTTTGAGGATTCTTGTGGTAGGGTTATACTGATAAATTAACCAACGTACCATAATGCGGTTAATATCCTCATAATTCAATCAAGCCAACGATCCAAACCCCATTTCCTCTATCACGTTCAACTGAGAATTTAAAAGGATTTTATTCACCGCCATCAATCTTGAGAGCGAAATCCTCATGTCCAGTCTATGATGCTTGACATGTTCATTGAAAAATGTAACTGTGTTTAGAATAATAAACTAATACATAATTTAAAAGGGTTTTAAAAAAATGTATGTGGTGAAATGCAATTTTCTAATTTTCAAAATATTCCTAATTTTTGGAGAGTAATAAAAATAAAACAAACCCAAGGGGGTAAATTTATATATTTTTTAAATTGTTGGTGGAAAGTGCAAAAATGTATAACTTTCATGTGGTGAAGCGCACTTTTCTAATTTTTCAACAAAATCCTAATTTCGGAGAGTAATAAAAAGAAAACAAATCCAGGGGGTAAATTGATATTTTTCATATTGTTGGTGGTAAAGTGCAAAAACGTATAACTTTCATGTGGTGAAGTGCACTTTTCTAATTTTTCAACAAAATCCTAATTTTCGGAGAGTAATAAAAAGAAAACAAATCTAGGGGTAAATTGATGTTTTTTTAAATTGTTGGTGGTAAAGTGCAAAAACGTATAACTTTTATGTGGTGAAGTGCACTTTCATAATTTTTCAAAAAAATCCTAATTTTCGGAGAGTAATAAAAAGAAAACAAATCCATGGGGTAAATTGATATTTTTTAAATTGTTGGTGGTAAAGTGCAAAAACGTATAACTTTCATGTGGATGAAGTGCACTTTCCTAATTTTTCAAGAAATTCCTAATTTTTGGAGGATAATAAAATGAAAACAAATCTAGGGGTAAATTGCAAAACCGTATAACTTACACGTGGTGAAGTGCACTTTTCTCTATATTAAAAAATTTCTAATATTAAAAATAATCACAACCTAAACATCTTATATTAAAACCAGAAAATTTTGCAAGAGGCACATCGTATATTAGAAATTGTCTTTATGAAATCTTGGACATCAGAAGCCTTCCTCTTTTCATTTGATGACCTGTATAATACCGAAAATATGTAAATTAGTAAAGATAATAAAAAACATAATTGTTATAAGCTATAATCTTATTGATGTAGATTGCTCATGTAAATATTTTATTATAGGATTATTTTTACATTGAAGAAGTTTTTGCACAAATTAACCCATAACATTTAAATAACAATCCAATAAATTCCCTTTTATAAAGTCCTAAAAAGTCCAAACACTCCTCTACCATTCACACTCGTTCAATAAAGGTAACATTTTTATTTTTAAATAAAAAATATGCTCTAAAAGGCCCGATAAATATTTTTTGTGCCCAAAGTAGCATTTTTTTGCATGAAAAAAAAAATCAAAAAATTTAATTAAATCTGCTAGTAACATGAATTATTTTAAACATTATTTCTATTTTAAAATTTTTATTTGATGTTGATTTAACCGTATTTCGTTGGGTTAGATTATATCAATGATATATGTTTTAGAGGTCAATTTAAGTGTATATAATAGGGCTTTGTTACTTTATTCCGGATGGATCAATCTCAAGGAAGAAATATTACGTAAAGAACAATAAGTAAGCAAGACGATGAATATGTAAATAGTATAGCAAAAGCTTTTCTATTAATTATGTTATCAGATTGCAAAGTAGGTAGGCGTAAGCTCTGAATGTATGTTGTTCGTAATATAATGTTTAACTAGGTATTTATATGACATTAACCCTAGCTTTACAAGGAAACATAATCCTAGTAGGACTAGGCATAGCAATCTCTATAGAACTCGGGCATTGCTCTTGGTTGCCGAGGATTGATAACGTAGATCGGACCCGACAGCTCTTTAGTGAATTAGACTCCCGGTCGGTCCGAGCGTATAAGGTCTAGTCATTCCGATTATTATAAGGGGTGCGAAATAGCCCCCATCAGTACTCCCTCACTTCTTCGAGCGCATATGTAATAGGAGCTCGTAGAAGTAGAAGGTCGATTACGACTGTATTTTCTATGAATTGTGCCTCGTTAAAAACCTTACTTGGAAAAAACCCTGTGGGAAAAAATCCTAAGTAAGGAAAAAAGTGCAACGCTCCATAGTTAGTCGTTGTGTCATTTCTGGACTGAACCGTTACTCTTTTCTTCGAGGAGGTGTTCTGACTTTTACCGTTCGGCGGGAATATGATTAACCGCGTGAAGTTCGAAACGTCTCTTCATCCTCCTATAAAAATAGGTGATCGTTATTCCAATCACTTTTTACTTTCTACTTTCCACTCTTGTTGTAACTTTCCTGCTCGATAATTTCTCTCGTACTTTGTTTTTATCGATCGATATTCTTCGAGGATCCCATTAAAATGGCTTCACTTTCGAAGACACCTTCTTCTTCCATTACGGAGGGAGTCGCCCCTGTCATTGAGGAGGGGGTAATTCCCAGCCCTTCAACAGAACAGATTGCCCCATCTGAAATCACCATTCCGGATAAGGATACCTTCAAGGTACAAATTATATCAGACGCCGAGGTTGCAGCCAGGGCCAAGAAAAGCAAGGATACTGCTCCTCAAATATCTGAACCGATCGAGGATCTTGCTTGCGCGTATACCGATGAGACTTTCCACGAGGTCGTGGATAATTACACGAAATACTTTCCGGAAGGTTCCGAGATTATCCTTCCTTCTCCTTCCGACAGAGTTACCTCTCCACCGGAGGGTTGTCGGGCTTTTTATACTGCCCATTTCAATTATGGTCTACGTCTTCCCTTATCCGCTTTGTTTCTTGATATTCTGAAAGTTTTTAGTGTTACTTTAACACAACTAGTTCCAAATTCCGTGGCTTTTGTTGTGTGCTTTTCGGTTCTGATGATAGCAAAAGGCTTTCAGCCCTCACTTCGTAACTTTACACAATTGTTCCGTTTTAACGTATCAAGTTCCTGGAACCATGGATATTTTTTCGCCAGTCAAAAGTCTGGTCGCTCTATTTTCGATTCTCCAGTTTCCAGCAATCCTGCCTGGAAATCTCATTTTTTCTTTGTACGTCCCCCTTCTCATATTGTATTAGCTAATGGTTCCTCCGAGCCATTCTCGTGGGACCATGGCTTCGAATGGATTTCTGGTGGTCGCTCAGTCACAGGTCATTTTATTCCTGACGACCCACAATTAGTTGGTGATATCAAGAGGATGCGTGTCGACAAGTATCAGAGCGCTCTTCTTATTGGTGAGGCTTTTCTCCGTAAAGCGGGTTTGAGTCCTCGTACCTTTCCTATCACTTCCCCTTCTCAATCGCTGGGTAAGCCTTTTATTTTAATGTTCCATTATATCTCCTTATATCATCATATCTAATTCGTTGTCTTCATTTTTTATGGTAGAAAACTCTCGGCACTCCTCAAAAGGGAAGATGGTTTTGTCCAAATCTTCCAAAACGGTAGAGAATCTTCCAATCGAACAGAGACCGTCCAAGAAGAGAAAGTTGGATTTGGGCCATGATTCGAAGGATTACAGAGAGGAATCTCCAGATTCATCTCAAGAAACCCCTCCAATTGCGACAGCTCCAGTTTACCAAGGGACAGGACAGGGTTATCCTCCCTTCCAGCTTCGGACTTCCCTTGGCATTCGCGGGTGTCGTAGTTGGTCAATGCCTCATCCTATTGATAATCCGGTTAAGAGAAGAAAGCATTACTATGGTCGTTCAGGTGAGGATCTTTCTCTGCTGAGCGAAGAGCATCCGAAACCCACTGTTGTTGAGATGATGGAAGATCATTTACAGGGGAAAAGGGCAGCCGGTTACCCGGAGAATGATTCTTTAATTCATGATGAGAATGAGAATGCCGTTGATAAGGCTACTCGTATTCTTCTCTCCGGTGTTTTTACTCGTGATGTCAATAAGCTGCTTCGGAAAGATCCTTTGGAGAAGTTACAAAAGGCTTCTCTTTACGCCGAGAAGGTATTCGCTGTTGAATATGTTTCCTTATCGACTTTCCTAATGAATTCCTTAACTCATAACTTCGTTTCATTTATTTTTTTAGACCAAGAGTTGTCTGATGTCGTATGCCTATGAAGCCGCTCTTTGGAGACAACAATGCGAGTTTTTAGATGAGAAGAACAGGGCATTGCTTCATAGGGCGAGTGGACCAGAGGCCGGTCCTTCTGCGTTTTCTTCCCTTCTCCCAATTACAGATTCTCAACTAGTGGGAACCAGCAATCAGGAAATTATAAACAAAGTTTTGGAGAATTCTCGTACCCAAGAGCAGGTTGATCGGCTGTCTAAGGAGTTGGAAGATTATCAACTTCGAAGTACTACTCGGATCAGTGAGCTGTAATCTGAGGTCGCCGACCTTCAAGCCTCCTTGGAGGAGTATGATAAGGACCTTCCTCTTAGCGGTGTTACAGATCGATATGGTAGAAATCACGATGAGAGTATGATTCGTGCGTTCCTTGGTTCCCCTGTTCATACTGCCTTGGTGAATTAGATGGTCAGTCCGCTTCTTGAGAATACTTTCAAAAAGGCAATTCATCAGATGGTCGCACTGGGATTGATCGAAGATCGCCTAGAAGAGTACTTCAAGGCAACGCATGTACGTCTGAATCGTTATGGTGATGAATACTCTCCTTCCGACCTGCCAGATGTTATCTATCAACAACTTCCATTGGCTCACCTTGTCGAAGAGTTCGGAAAGCCGTTGCCAATTCCTCCTTCAGACATTAACCCTGAGGTCGATAATAAATATATCGATCAAGAGAAAGAGGAGGAGAATTTGGAGGCAGCTAACGAGGGAGCGGACGAAGGAGCGGCCGCTGACGATCAGGGAGTTCCAGATGGCGACCAGGTTGCGTGAAGTGGGGAGCGACCAATCTGGCCTTGAGAAATTACTTTGATAATAACCAACATAACTTGATTTGTAATTTTACTTTTTTATCCTCTTGTAAATAGGACGATTCGTATTCTGACAGTTATGTCTTTTCGACTTCTCCATTGACAATAATTATTCGGACAAGTTATTAACTTCAGCGTAATCATTATGTTCATGTCTTTTCGAATTCTTGCGGCTGTTGTCAGGTCAGTTTCTGTGTGTCGCGCCCGTTCTTGGGGTTTGTCGCGCCTTTTCACTTAGTATAAATACATAGGGTAAAAAGATTACTCGTTATTTATCGCTTTTACTTACTTTCGATAGAACATTCTCTCAAAGGAGGTCGATAAGCTTTCTCGATAGTTTAAAATTCTTTTTTAATTTCCAAACATGAGCTATCTTTTCGGCAACACTTCGAAGCGTTCTTCTCGTGAGGGTAGTCGAAACCCGAGACCGAAAAAGTCCCGTACTGAGGGACCTTCGATAGATCCTCTTCGTTCCCAGTCAACCACTAGGTCGGAGAGTCAAACTCCCATTATCCCTTCAGAACCTTTGCATGTCGTTAGTTCGTCTTTTACTCAACAGGATTTCCCCGTTTCCGGTGAGGTCGAAAGGAGGCCCTCCCCAGGTCGGGTGGCCTTCGGGGATATGTCAAATACGGAACAAACTTTTAATATACCCTTTTCTTCAGGTATTTCTTCTTTCGAGCATGGCCTACATGAGCATGTTCCCGATAACTTCGTTCCCTCCGTTGCTTCTACTGACCTAGTTGTTGGGGGAAGTCAAGGGAATGCTGCCGCGGGGGCGGTTAGCGGAGATATCTTTTTGAATCCATCCATGAGACAGTCTGTTTCTCAGGATTTTTCTGACTTCTTATTTAATGAGACCACAGTTGTGACCACCTCTTTTGAAACCGGCGGGCCTTCTGGAGGTCGGGCCGACTCTAGGTCCGGTCGGCGGGCTGTTATTTCTGCTTCGGGCAAGGAGACCTCAGTGAGTCCTAGCGAGAGGGAATCCCCTCATATGTTAGACGACCGTTGTATTCTCGAGCAAATTAGGGATATAGTGGAGTCAATGACTCCTCGGCCTGATCGTATTCCCCTCGATAGTGAACTGCCCAGCTCTCTCGAGCCCGACGCTTTGTCCTGGGACTTAGGTCTGAGCACTATCTTGCCTGGTGAGTTGAGGAAGCATGAAAGTACTCCCAATGTTCGCCTTGTTCAATCGCTCGTCAAAATGTGCGAGCAGGTAATTGTATTTCTGACTGTATTTCCTGCTATTATTTTGATTGCTTTTGTTACGTATGACCTTTTTCTTTTTAGGCCAAGTATTTCGCGCTGCAGCTGGGTGTACAAAACGACAATCTGTGGCTCAGCAAGGGGAGTCATAAGCAACGCTTGGACTCGGATATCGCGAAGGTCGAAGGACAGACCCTCCGACTCAGGCTTCTCAATGATGATCTGGAGAAATTGCGGGAAGAGAAGTCTGTTCTTGAGAAGGAGAAAAGTGACTTGGTCCAGGCGAACGCCCTTGCAGAGGAATCTCGTCAGCGAGTGTATGAACAAGGTTATGAAGCCGGTTATTTGAAACGTCAGGAGGAGTTAATGGCGTTTGTGGGTAATGCGACTCCTCGGAGGAGTGCTTCTGCTAGTCGGCCCAGTGATGGCAACCCTCCTCAGTGACCTGTTCTGATCAAGCTGCTATAGTGGAATGTTTCTCCTTTATTTTTTATTTTTTATTTTTTTTATTTTTAAGACGATGTAGGCCACAATCTTCATGTGGTCATCAAGGCTGACTATCTTTTTTGTATGTATAATTCAGTGACAATGTTGATTCCGTTTTTGGTCAGTTTAATGCCTTCATTGAGTTCAGTCAGTAGATATATTTGATAAATTATGTCATGCACAATTTTATCGTCATAATTAAGTATAAATATTCTAAATAAGCAGGAAATTTTAGCAGACTTATCTAACATTAATTTCCTTGGAGATCATCTCTTGTCCGAAGGTAGCTCGTTCTTGGCTGATCAGTCTTGAATAGCTGAACAATGCAGTGTTTCCTTAGTAAATCGAACTTTTAATCGAGTATAAGTATGATGATCGATCAAGCCTAGTCACTGAGGCTATTGATGCAGTCACTTTGGATATTAGAGTTTTTTCTGTAGGTCGTCCATGTAAGCAATTTATTGCCGAATTGTGAAGGACGTTTAGCGCCCTTGTCGATAATCGATCAATGCCTTTGTAAAATTGTCCATTTGCCATGGACTTCTTATATAAAGACGTTGTCATTTCCTTTGTTGAGCATTGCTTCACTTTTTAAAGTCTAAGCTCGTAGAAAGAATATCGGTTTATTCATCTTATGAAATTCCATGTTTCTTTGCACTGATTGTGAGTTCCATGTTCCTCAAATAAAACAACCAGTGTATCAACATGTCAATTCTTTGATATGGGAGGAATTGGAAAATGTAGAATCATTAGTTAGATATAGTTTGTTCAGACCTCCTTTAGCAATTCTTTGGAATGTTAGACAGTGGCGATTTTGTAGACTGGAATGATGACGATCATTCGTCTAATTTTGGTGTCAGATTTCTTGGACTCCAGTGGAGGTCTACTATTGTTAATTAATAGTCTTCCATGTGATATATGAGGCAGTGACGACCTTGTATGCCAGAGTATGAGATCTTATACCTCTAAACGGACTAGTACTTGTCATAACGGTGTAGACTTATATGTCTGTGCCGAGGATCTCTTGCTTTTTATCAAGCGACTGGCATTTGTAAGTGTGCAAGCTTTTTCAGTCTGGAGCTCTTTAGATCCGCTTTAATTTTGTGTTGATCGCTTCGATCTTGATTCATTTGTACCACCGAAGAGTCTTTTCGACCATAGAGGAGCCGTTCCAACTTACTTGCATTAATTACGGGCAATCAAAAGGTCGCATTTTCATCCCTTGATCAAAGCTCTATCTAACCGTAGGATTAACTTAACGCTTTCCCTATAAATAGAGATTCAGTTTCTTTCAATATCTATTCATATCGTACGAAATGAAGTTATTATATTCTCTGGGCTTCATTTTGCCCAGTGATCCCATATCCTTCAAAAAGTCTCATTATCACGAATCGCTATCATATAATAACTCAAATATCATTTGCCTTGTACTGACAGGTCCCATTGATGCCCTACCTAGTACTGACGGGTCCCATGTGGCCTCTGCCTTTGTCTTCACAGGTTTGAGGTCCGTGGTTTCTGTTTGCATATGGAGGGTTCATATTTACCAGGCACCGCCGCTTTTCAATGTTACCTCCGGATTGATAGACCGCCGGGGTTTGCTGGTAAATTTTTACTTTTGCGACGGTCCTGAAGAGATGCTGCTTTAGAGTAAAAATCAACCCCATTATACAAGCAGTATCTAATTCTGGGCAAGTGGCCATTTTCGGGCATCTGGCCGGAAATGTTCATTTCGTCTGGAAGAACATTTGATCTTCAGAGCCTGACCATCGAACCAAAGAAGTCGACCAACCTGAGTATCATACTTCTTAGGTGGTTGAACAGAGTCATCGAGGCACCAGGGAGGAGATTGATGTTTCCATGGACATTGTCGTGAAAGCCATCAATCCATATAGTAGGATTTTTCCTTTTTTACTCTTGTAATGATACTAGAAATGTTCTATGTACTTAGACGAATAGAACTCTTTATGTAATTTCGAGAGATGTTCTTTGTACTCAGATGAATAAAATTTGATTATTTTCATATCTCTTGTTGTTAATCTTTTTCCGTACTGGTATTATTCGCTCGTCGTTGTAAAACATCGAGGAATGATTATCGCGTTGTTCGAGTATCATATGACTACTGAAAACTTAGGTTTTTAACCAAAATACTCAACTTGTTTTAAGACTTAGGTTTATTAACCATTTTTATGGAGGTCGAGGAGTGTTTATTGAGCGAATCAATTTTACTCAACTCGTTTTTAAGACTTAGGTTTTTTACCAAAATTTTTGGCTTTTAACCTTGTTATTTTTTAGATCGAGGAGCGTTTATCGAGCGGATCAATTTATACTCAACTCGTTTTAAGACATAGGTTTATTAACCATTTTTATGGAGGTCGAGGAGTGTTTATTGAGCGAATCAATTTTACTCAACTCGTTTCAAGATTTAGGCTTATTAACCATTTTTATGGAAGTCGAGGAGTGTTTATTGAGCGAATCAATTTTACTCAACTCGTTTCAAGACTTAGGTTTTTTAACCATTTTTATGGAGGTCGAGGAGTGTTTATTGAGCGAATCAATTTTACTCAACTCGTTTCTAAGACTTAGGTTTTTTACCAAAATTTTTGGCTTTTAACCTTGTTATTTTTTTGATCGAGGAGCGTTTATCGAGCGGATCAATTTATACTCAACTTGTTTTAAGACTTAGGTTTATTAACCATTTGTATGGAGGTCGAGGAGTGCTTATTGAGCGAATCAATTTTACTCAACTCGTTTATTAACCTTGTGGTCGAGGGTTCGAGCCCCACGGTGGGCGCCAACTGATTTAACCATATTTAGTTGGGTTAGATTAAATCAATGATGTATGTTTTAGAGGTCAATTGAAGTGTATATAATAGGGCTTTGTTACTTTATTTCGGATAGATCAATCTCAAGGAAGAACAATTACGTAAAGAACAATAAGTAAGCAAGACGATGAATATGTAAATAGTATAGCAAAAGCTTCTCTATTAATTATGTTATCAGATTGCCATAGTAGGTAGGCGTAAGCTCTGAATGTATGTTGTTCGTAATACAATGTTTAACTAGGTATTTATATGACATTAACCCTAGTTTTACAAGGAAACATAATCCTAGTAGGACTAGGCATAGCAATCTCTATAAAACTCGGGCATTGCTCTTGGTTGCCGAGGATTGATAACGTAGATCGGACCCTACAGCTCTTTAGTGAATTAGACTCCCGGTCGGTCCGAGCGTATAAGGTCTAGTCATTCCGATTATAGGGGGTGTGAAATAGCCCCCATCAGATGTAATGCAAAATTTATATTTTAAAATTATTTCAACGTTACAATTTTTGTATTTTGCAATAAATATCTACAATCATATATAGAATAAACATACATAAATTGAATTGCATTAAAATATTAAAATAAAAACACTCACATGTTGGATCACTTCAAAGAAACTCGAAGATGTCGTGATGGCCAATCTTTGTACTATTGTGTGTATAGTAGCCTAAGAGTAAGAGATTGAATAGAATTTAAATTCGTAGTGAAATTTTTTTTCCTTCAGTTTATGTTATATATATAAAAGATATGTATCGAATTATTTGTGTAGATGGTTTGAAATATATTTGACTTAATTAAGTGTTTGTGTTTAATTAGGAAACTTCTTCCTTTAAATATATTCAAATCATGCCATATCTTTTTAAGAATTTAACCAATTAAGGAAATAATATAGTTATGGGAGTTTGTTAAATATGAAAGTGGGTTTAGTGGCATGAGTGATCCATTTCATATTACTACACTGACACTCACAATTTTGGGAATTTAAAAGACACTTCTAGCGGATTTAGGAGATGAAAATGTGTGATGTACCTATAAATAAGCACCTGGCTATTCATTATTAATTAAGCAGACATAATCTTGATATTTTCCTTCAAATAGATACAATTAAACATAGTCTCAACATGGATCTCAATCAAAATAACAACTTTGTCAATGAAAATAATAAGAAATCTTCTCATGACGACAAGGATGACGCTTACTGGTAAGTAAATATTTTTGTTTTCATAGCGTTTTTGTAATTTCTTTACCTTTAATAAATCTAAATAAGTATATCGATTTTTTTTTAAATGTAATTCATTGTTGACTGGTGTAAAATAATTATAGTTTGACTTTATCCTCTTATATTGTTAGTAACAGTCGATATAAATAAAAAATAATCAAGTTATATTGTTAGAGAATTTTTGACAAAGGTCTTACAAATTATTTTATTGTGTTTAGATAAATTTATGTGAGGTGGTTTGTCTTCAAGTTTTCTAAATAGAATTATTTATTTTGATTGATTTAGAAAATTTATATTGTGTGAATATGGAAAGTGTTTGGATAATGATTTAAGGAAAATAATATAGGCTTTTCATGTAATTTGATGATATTTATATATAAGTAGATTTTGAAAACTTGACCCAAACGCCTGAAACAATTATTGTTTAATTAATTATGCTAGAATGAATTATTCAAACTAATATTCTACAACACTTGGCCAAAACTAGGACTTAATATCTCATGTGTTATTTATCGAGAGGAGTTTGTAGCTGAAATGGAGGAATGGGTACGCCAAATCGATGAGGAAATGTGACGTGAGAAAGAGCAATATGAGGCTGCGATGGAGGAATCGAAGCGTCAAGTCGACAAGGGAAGGCAACGAGAAGCGGAGCAAGAAGATGATCAACCTATGGAGGAAGAAGATAAAGAAGAAGAATGTTATTATCAAGAGGAGGCGGATGGAGATGATTCCGACGAGGATAGTGATGAAATATTAGACTGAATCGATCGTATACTGAGTTAAAATAATTAATTATTTTATGTCTTATTTATGGGGATTTTTATTTAAATTGTAGTATATTCTATCTTGATATGCAAATAAATTTGGGCTGAGTGCTCTTTTCGATAAATAAATAATATTTATACTAAGCATGTTGTGATTAATAAAAAAATTATATAATGTGAAGCCTTCTTTAAAAATAACGTTTTATCTGATGACACACTTTATAGAAATATTTTTAATTAATAATATTCCAAACTTTATAAATTATATGGTAAAATACAGTTTGCCCCTTTAAAATATGGGGGTAAATTACCCCTTTAAAATTTCAATTGTAACACTTACCCCCTTATATAATAATTTTGGACTTTTATTTGTAAAACTACCCCGCCCTTTTTATAACCTAATAAATTGGTATCTTTAATAACTTATGAAAAACAAATTATTTCTTTATTAATTATAAATTCCTCCATCCACCAAAGAACATTATGTTTCAATTTTAGACCAATGTTGTTTTTTCCTTCCATTCTTGTCTCGATTTTTTTTTTTCCATCTCATTCAAATGTAATGTTTTGTTGGAACTTTTATGGTCTGTTTGGATGTTGGAATGTTAAATTTTGTTGGAAATTAGTCTAGTAATTGAAAGATTATTAATTGTTTGGCTGTTAACAAAGTTTAAGAACATAATAGTTTGATAAATATTTTGTTTGATTATGAATTACGTTTTCGTTGTTGATAAAATATTGTATGAATAATCACGTTTTCATTGTATTAACTTTATTATAAAATAATTAGATTAATCGGTAGTTACCGAATTTATATCAATCCAAAGTTAACATGGGGTTATTATCAATTTTTAATGTTAACAGGGGGGTTTTTGTTAATTTTTAAAGTTAACAGGGGGTTATTGTCAATTTTTAAAGTTAACATCGGGGTATTGATAATTTTTAAAATTTAACAGGGTGTTTTTCGGGCAGTTAACTAAGTATATTATTTGGGCACAAAGTGTTTGAATCTGTTAGGGCAAACCTAATGCTAGGGGCCAGGGGTCGAGCTCCGGAGCTCCCCAGCTGCCCCTGCCCCTACCCCTGCCTCCGCCCCCTGCTTATCCAAATCCAACCTTGGGGCTACCCACTCAATTTAATTCTTCCGCACTCTCACCATTATAATAATTATATAATAACAATACTAATAATTATAATACTATTTCTAACAATAATAACAAATATAATAATTTTAATAATAATATAAATTAATAATAATAATAAAAACATTCATTAAATTGCCGGAGTACAACACGAAAATACATCATCGAATAAAAAAAAGTCCTACCACGCAACAAAGGAAAATAAAATAAAATACAAGAACACACATCATCGGCAATAGGATATGACAAGATTTTAACTAATTAAGATCAAAATCACCTCTTCCTTCACTTGACAAACCTCCTGAACCTGAAAATAAGCGTTTTGTAAGCCCATTTTTTTTTTTAATTTCTTTCCTTAGACCCTTCCAATAAGCCTTCGTATCTGGAGTGTACAAAGAACAATCCATGGACATAATTCGATATTCATTAGCAATTTGGTCGTCGATCCTTTTAGCTTCATTTCCTCGTTCTTTTTTTTCGTCGTCAATGGATTTTTGTCGGAGATTGTCCTCATGCCTTTTTTGGTGTCCCGCCTCTAATATCACTGCAGTTTCTGACATTTGTCGCATCCTTTCATTAAATTGAGCAGTTGTTTCTAAGCTTGACGGAGCCTTTCCTTTGGTTTTTTTCGCACTCTTTGTTCCTGTAGGTCTTGCCCTATATTGGTGCGACGAAGGAGTCTCCAAATTTTCATCGTTGAGCTCCGCTTGACTCGGTGAAAAATCATTCAGTGGAGGTGATGGATAATAAATACCTTATTCTCTGTCAAGAGTTGGTTGAGATGACATACCAGGCATGAATTGAGAATCCTGAGTTTGAGTATCTGATATCACATACCACATCACCAAATCCTTTGCAACCTACCAGCAATGATCGAACATCTAAGGGCATCCAGCATCCGTCTTATACAATAACAACGCCAAACGATGCTACAAATCCCAAAAATTGAACGATAAAATGAAATGATGATAATGCTAATAATGTAATTCAGTATGAAACACTATAATTTCACAGCATTTACCTCATCCGTAAGGTTAGTTCCACTTGCGCATTGCCTATGTGCTTTAATACATGTAGTGTTCCATTTGTTCATGCCTTTGAAAACATGTTTTTTCCAACGGCTATAAATTTCATTTTTCGTCCGTACTTCATAACGGACACCAGCAACATCGAGAATTTGGTACATCATTGTGATAATCTTCATCCATAAATATTTTCCCTATTGGCCTATACCGGCTATGTTATCCTCAGAGCACTTGATGTATGCTCTCGTCAATGCTATATCTTCTTCGTTCGACCACAATTTGGACATTTTTGGATTGAAAATTTTGTATTTGTTTAGAAGGTGTGGATGTGGAATGAAGTTATGATACCAAAGAACCCATTTAAATAGAGAAATTCGGATAATAGATAGGGGAGTAAAGTTGATAATACTTCAAAATTATTTTCACATAATGTAATTTACCCATATCCTGCCATCAACTTTTTCAAAAAACACAGCTGCAATTAATTGATTTGAGAAGTCATGCCATCAATTTTGTCAGATTTACACAGTTGCAAGTTGTATTGATTTGAATAGTGATGCCATCAACTTTTTCAGATATACACAATTGCAAGTTGTATTGATTTGAGAAGTCACATACACCATCATTTTTTTTTTCTGATAAGATTATAGGATTCCCTGCCAATTATCAACTTTAATTCTCCCACAATATGGTATTTATATGGCAGAAAATCTGAAAAAATATTATCAACTTTTTTAGAACTTTAATTTTCCTCCACAATTTGGTATTTTAGATGGCAGAAAATCTGATAAAATATCATCAACTTTTTTAGAACTTTAATTTTCCTCCATAATTTGGTATTTAGATGGCAGAAAATATGATAAAATATCATCAACTTTTTCAGAACTTTAATTTTCCTCCACAATTGGTATTTTAGATGGTAGAAAATTTGATAAAATATCATCAACTTTTTCAGAACTTTAGTTTTCCTCCACAATTTGGTATTTAGATGGCAGAAAATATAATAAAATATCATCAACTTTTTCAGAATTTTAATTTTCCTCCTCCACAATTTGGTATTTAGATGGCAGAAAATCTGATGAAATATCATCAACTTTTTCAGAACTTTAATTTTCCTCCACAATTTGGTATTTAGATTATAAAAAATCAGATAAAATATCATCAACTTGTGATTTGAGAAGTCACAAGTTTTGTACGCCATTTATTTCCATGGGTAAATTACATTATTGATATGGGTAAATTACATTATTGAAATTTATTTTGAAGTATATTCAATTTTACCACCCAATCTATTATCAGAAATTCTCTATTTAAATGGGTACTTCGGTATCATAAAATCATTCCACATAACCCTCTTCTAAATAAACACAAATTCTCAAATCGAAAATGTCTCGCAATTGGTCTCGCAATGGTTCTAGTTCAAGTTCAAGCCAAACAAATTTTTGTGTTCAATATAATGAAAACGTAGAAGAACAAAATCAATTTGACGAAGAATTTTCTGAATTATTTGAGGAGGTTCAACAACATTCTGTTTCCGTTGCCTTAGCTCAAAGTAATGAAGCTTCTGCATACCGTGGTTATGTTCCTGGGTGTAAATTTTGGAACAAGAACCACCAAAAACGGCACAAAACACTAATGGCAGATTACTTCGTGGAAAGACCGTTGTACTCAAATGAGGATTTCCGATGCCATTTTCGCATGAAGCGTCCCCTATTCCTTTGTATTCTTACGGACTGCGAGCGATTAAATCCATACTTTCGACAAAGATTTGATGCCGTAAAGCGACCAGGGTATTCACCCATATTAAAGGTAACAACTGCTATGCGTTTATTAGCTTATGCATACACAGTTGATTCCCTTGACGAAAATCTTCGCGTTGCGGAGACGACGGCTGCTGAGATGGTGCGCGAATTTTGCACTACCATTTTAAGATTGTACAAAGACGTGTACCTTCGTCGTCCCAACCATGCGGATCTGGTAAGTCTTACACGAAAAGTTGAAAGACGTGGATTCCCAGGGATGATCGGTTCCTTAGATTGCATGCATTGGTCATTGAAAAATTGTCCAACTGCATGGAAAGGAAGCTATTCGGGAAGAACCAACAAACCCACCATTGTTCTTAAAGCATTAGCTTCACATGATACTTGGATATGGCATGCCTTTTTTGGCGTGCCTGGAGCAATGAACGATATAACTGTCCTTGGTTGTTCACCTTTGTTCGACGAACTCACTTCTGGAAAAGTCCTGGGTGTTGAGTATGTAGTGAATGGCAACAAATACCACATGCCGTACTATCTCGCTGATGGTATATATCCTAAATGGAGAACATTAATTCAATCATTTAGGAACCCCAGAACCCCTCAACAACAACTATTCTCAAAGTTTCAAGACTCATATCGAAAGGATGTTGAACGAGCTTTTGGAATTTTTCAAGCTCGGTTCCAAATTGTAAATCAACCTGGAAGTTGATGGCATACAGAGGACTTGTCCAAAATTAAAATTATGTTGTGTTGTATAATACTTCATAATATGATTATCGAGGCAAACGTAATGATAACAACGATGATGACTCAGACGACGATGATACAGACTTAAGAACATCTCGTAGGGCCCGTGCAAAAATTTATGAAGCAGGTGAGGTTGATAGCGAAAATTCAGTAAGAAGAAATCAAACATTGGATAAATATGTCGCGTCATAACACAATACGATCGACATATATCAATTGTAGACTTCAAAAAGACTTAATGGCCCATGTGTGGCCAAGATTTGGATCATAGACATAAACCGTGTTTGTGAGATGTATTTCAAATTAATTTGTATTTTGTTTTGGTGTTATTTTGCTTAAGTATTTTTTCACTTGTTTGTTTTTATTTTGTTTAAGTGTTTTCTTGCTTAAGTGTATGTTAAATTGTTTGTTCTTATTTTATTAATCAAATTAAATCGTATTGTTCCAATTATTTTTCATTGCAAGTTATTAAATTTCACGTTGGTGGTTTAATATGATAAATATATTTGTTAAAAATTTCAAAACAAAAATATGCTTACAAAAATATTTTAAATGAAGTATGAATTTGAATTTTTTTGTCTAAGTGTTTAAATTATATTTTCAAAGTACTTAAAAAATTATATTGTTCAAATATTATATAACCAACTATATTCTAATTAAATGATATAGTTTTAATTTAATTTTTTAATATGAAATTAAAATTTTAATTAAATAAATTAAGATGTCATAAAAAATATGAACAATGAAAGTTAAACAAATTTTTTTTAATAAAAACTATATCACAAATTATATAAATATATTACACTATTAAATAATAATACACACATTAAAAACAAAACTAAATAAAAAAAAAATATATTTAAATCAGGGGACGTCACTTGGCGTCCCTTGATTGCTGCCTTGGCAGGCGCAGTAACGCGCCTGTCGAGGTGGCTGGGGAGCTCCTTGGAGCTCCCCAACTACCCCAAACCCCATCCCACCAGCCCACCCCTTCCCCCCCTCCTTAATTTCCAACACCCCCAACCCAACCCCAAGCCCAACCCCCTCCCCCCTCCTTAATTTCACGATTGCAAGTACGTATTTGGTTTATGTTAACGTTGATGTTTATGTCAGAGGTTTTAACCATGAGGGAATATTGGTGAATTCTTTAGTAAAATTCAGGTTTATATCTTTCTTCTGTTATTTTGTTCACGAGGAAATCTTGCTTTGTGTATTTTAGTTTTCCCCTATAAAGTTTGGTTGGTGAATGTTATTTGGCTGTTAACATTAAGTTGGCTGTGTAGTTAATTAAGGTATATTTTTTCTTTGCAGATAAAACACTCCGTACTTTAAAGATTTATTATAGTGGTATCTTAAGACATTATCCTAATACTGGGTATGAGGGGGCTAGTTTCAGGTGCGTTGACTATTTCAACTATAGAAATATATCAATCGCAAACCTTGATTACATTTGTGATGAGATTGACATTTGTGGTATGAAGAATTCTTATAGTATTGATGGATACCGCCTGTTTAGATTGTGTGAATACGCGACTGAGCTGGTTCAATTAATTGACACATCCTGAGTAGTTGTTTGCATATATCTAAGTCAACCCAACAAATACTTAAGGGGCAATCGTAGGAGTCAAAACAATGCGATTGGTGCAAGATGAAGTTCTCAATGTACAAGAGGAAGTTCCCGAAGTAAAAATGACATGAAAATTGTGTGGAGTGAAAGGTCATTTTGAGAAGACATGTAATAAGAGAAATGCACCTGATGAGAGAGGGAGTGGAGAACCACTTCAAATTCCAAGTTCAGTCCAAGTTGTAGTTCGGAAAAGAACATGCAAACTATGTGGAGTGAAATGTCATTTTGAGAAGACATGTAATAAGAGAAATGCACTTGATGAGAGAGGGAGAGGATTGAAAGTGCCATAACCCAGAGCATCAACTCCAGAACCAGCACCACAACAACAAGGAGGACAAGAGGTGTATACATTGGCAAGTCAACCCTTCAAAAAGGCTTGGACAATGTGTGGAGTGCAATGACACTATACGAAGACATGTACAAAGATAACTGCCGTTGGATTCCGTCAAAGATGGCAATCTATTTCTGTTGAGGGAGGGAGATGATTGAAAGTGCCATAACCCCGAGCATCAACTCCAGACTTAGCAACACAACAGCAAGCACCACAACAGGTGGATACATTGGCAAGTCAACCATTCAAAAAGGCTTGAACACTGTGTGGAGTGAAAGAGCACTACAAGAAGACATGTACAAAGATTCTTGCAGTTCGATTCAGTCAAAGATTACAATCTGATAAATAGAACTGAAGTTCAAATGTAATGTTTTGTTGGAACTTTTATGGTCTGTTTGGATGCTGACATGTTATATTTTGTTGGAAATTAGTCTAGTAATTGAAAGATTATTAATTGTTTGGCTGTTAACAATGTTTAGGAACATAATAGTTTGATAAATATTTTGTTTGATTATGAATTATGTTTTCGTTGTTGATAAAATATTGTATGAATAATCACGTTATCATTATATTAACTTTATTATAAAATAATTAGATTAATTGGTAGTCACCGAATTTTTATCAATCCAAAGTTAAGAGGGGGTTATTATCAATTTTTAAAGTTAACAGGGGGATTTTTATCATTTTTTAAAGTTAACAGGGGGTTAGTGTCAATTTTTAAAGTTAACATCGGGTTATTGATAATTTTTAAAGTTAACAGGGTGTTTTTTGGGCAGTTAACAAAGTCTATTTTTTGGGCACAAAGTGTTTGAATTTGTTAAGGGTTTATGTTAGCGAATTTTTATGTTATTTTATTGAAAAATGTTAAGGGATTATGTTAGGGATTTCACGAATGAAAGTACGTATTTGGTTTATGTTAACGTCGATGTTTATGTTAGAGGTTTTAACCATGAGTAAATCTTGGTGAATTCTTTAGTAAAACTATGGTTTATATCTTTCATCTGTTATTTTGTTCATGAGGAAATCTTGCTTTGTGTATTTTAGTTTGCCCCTTTAAAGTTTGGATGGTGAGTGTTGTTTGGCTGTTAACATTAAGTTGGTTGTGTAGTTAATTAAGGTATATCTTTTTCTTTGCAGATAAAACAATCTGTTCTTTAAAGATTATTATGGTGGTATCTTAATACATTATTCTAATATTGGGTATGAGGGGGGTAGTTTCAGGTGCGTTGACTAGTTCAACTAGAGAAATATATCAATCGCAAACCTTGATCACATTTGTGATGAGACTGGCATTTGTGGTATGAAGAATTCTTATAACATTGATGGATACCACCAGTTTAGATTGTGTGAATACGCAACTGAGTTGGTTCAATTAATTGATACATCCAGAATGGTTGTTTGCATATATGCAAGTCAGCCCAACAAATACTTAATCGTAGGAGTCAAAACAATGCAAGATTGGTGTAAGATGAAGTTCTCAATGTACAAGAGGAAGTTCACGAAGTACAAAGGACATGCAAACTGTGTGGAGTAAAAGGTTATATTGAGAAGACATGTAATAAGAGAAATGAACCTGATGCGAGAAGGAGTGGAGAAAAATTTCAAATTCCAAGTTCAGTCCAAGTTATAGTTCAAAAAAGGACATACAAACTATGTGGTGTGAAAGGTCATTTTGAGAAGACATGTAATAAGAGAATGTACCTGATGAGAGAGGGAGTGGAGAACAACTTCAAATTCCAAGTTTAGTCCAAGTTATAGTTCCAAAAAGGACATGCAAACTGTGTGGAGTGAAATGTCATTTTGAGAAGACATGTAATAAGAGATGCACCTGATGAGAGAGGGAGAGGATTGAAAGTGCCAGAACCTAGAGTATCAACTCCAGAACCAGCACCGCAACAACAAGGAGGACAAAAGGTGGATTCACTGACAATTCAACCATTCAAAAAGGCTTGCACACTGTGTGGAGTGCAAGGACACTATACGAAGACATGTACAAAGATAACTGCAGTTCGATTCAGTCAAAGATTGCAATCCACTTTTGTTGATGGAGGGAAATGATTGTAAGTGCCAAAACCCCGAGCATCAACTCCAGAACCAGCAACACAACGGCAAGCACCACAACAGGTGGATACATTGGCAAGTCAACCATTCAAAAAGGCTTGCACACTGTGTGGAGTGAAAGAGCACTACAAGAAGACATTTACAAAGATGCTTGCAGTTCGATTCAGTCAAAGATTACAATCTGATAAATAGAACTGAAGTTCAAATGTAATGTTTTGTTGGAACTTTTATGGTCTGTTTGGATGTGGGAATGTTAAATTTTGATGGAAATTAGTCTAGTAATTGAAAGAACATTAATTGTTTGGCTGTTAACAAAGTTTAGGAACATAGCATTTTGATAAATATTTTGTTTGATTATGAATTATGTTTTTGTTGTTGATAAAATATTGTATGAATATTCACGTTTTCATTATATTAACTTTATTATGAATTAATTTGTAGTCACCGAATTTATATCAATCTTCAAAGTTAACAGGGGGTTATTGTCAATGTTTAAAGTTAATCGGGGGATTTTTTGTAAATTTTTAAAGTTAACAAAGGGTTATTGTCAATTTTTAAAGTTAACATCGGGTTATTGATAATTTTTAAAGTTAACAGGCTATTTTAGGGGGAGTTAACTAAGTCTATTATTTGGGCTCAAAGTGTTTGAATCTGTTAAGGGTGTGTGTTAGGGAATTTTTAGGTTATTTTATTGAAAAAATGTTAATGGATTATGTTAGGGAATTAACGATTGCAAGTACATATTTGGTTTATGTTAACGTTGATGTTTATGTTAGAGGTTTTAACCATGAGGGAATCTTGGTTAATTCTTTAGTAAAATTATGGTTTATATCTTTCTTCTGTTATTTTGTTCACGAGGAAATCTTGCTTTGTGTATTTTAGTTTTCCCCTTTAAAGTTTGGTTGGTTAATGTTGTTTGGCTGTTAACACTATATTGGCTGTGTAATTAATTAAGGTTTATCTTTTTCTTTGCAGATAAAACACTCCATACTTTAAAGATTTATTATGGTGGTATCTTAAGACATTATTCTAATACTGGGTATGAGGGGGGTAGTTTCAGGTACGTTGACTATTTCAACCATAGAAATACATCAATCGCAAACCTTGATCACATTTGTGATGAGATTGGCATTTGTAGTATGAAGAATTCTTTTAGCATTGATGGATACCGTCAGTTTAGATTGTGTGAATACGCGACTGAGTTGGTTTAATTATTTGATACATCCGGAGTGGGAGCGGATTTTCTATCACATATTAGTGTCACATCTTTGTGTCACACCAATGTATAATAGACACGTGTCATCCTCTCAAAATTGATTATGTATCATATAACATACACTAATACTTAACATATGTTTGATTTAACTGTTTTTCGTAGGGTTGGATTAAATCAATATTATAGGTTTATGGGGTTAGGTTATATGTATTATAGGGCCTAGTTATTTTATTCCGGATGGATCAATCTCAAGAAAGAACAATATGTAAAGAGCAAATAAGAACACAAGATGATGGATATTGAATATAGTACATCAATAGCTTTTCTATAAATTTATTATCAGATTGCCCAAGTATGGAGGCGTAAGTTCTGAATTGTAGTTGTCTGTAATACAATGTTGATCTAGGTATTTATAAGATGTAAACCCTAAGCATACAAGGAAACATAATCCTACTAGGACTCGGCATATCTATCATTCTTGAGTCAGAATTGTAGTCTGGTTCGTCAAGGAGAATTGTCTCTGATCGGGTCGATGGATGATCCCGAATGAGCTTGTATGGTCGAACCGATCTGATGTCTTCGAGTCGATCCGAATATTATATGGGGTGTAAAACAGCCTCCATCAGTACTCTCTCACTTCTTCAAGCGTGTATGTAGTAGACGCTTGTAGAAGTAGATGGTCTTACGTGACTGTTTATTCTATGAATTGTGCCTCGTTAAAAACTTTACATGGAAAAAACCCTGTGGGAAAAAATCCTAAGCAAGGAAAAGAGTGCTACGCATCATAGATAGTCGTTTAGCCATTTTTCGATCTGTAATGTTGTTTCTTCTTCGAGGAGGTGATTCTTCTTTGCCGATTGGTGGGAATATGATTAGTCGCAAGAGATTCAAAACGCCTTTTCGTCTTTCCAGCTCCCATTTTCTCGCAGTAATTTTATTACTCGATAATTTCTTCCAATATATTGTATTCATCGATCACTATTTTTCGAGGATTAAATATCATGGCCTCTATTTCGAAGAACCCCTCTTCTTCTTCTCTTGAACAATTCACTAATGTTATCGACGCGAGGGCTTCTTCTAGCCCTCCATCTATACAGGCAGGAGTATCCGAGATGATTATTCCTGAGAAAGACATTTTTTCAGTGCGGATCATATATGACGCCGAGGTCGCGGCCAAGGATAGAAAAGGCAAGGGTGCCGTCCCCCAAGTCTCTGATCCGATCGAGAACCTTTCATGTGCGTATACCGATGAGACTTTCCATGAGGTCTTGGATAATTATACAAAATATTTCCCGGAGGGTTTAGAGATTATTCTTCCGTCTCCTTCTGACAGGGTTACTTCTCCACCCGAAGGTTGTCGGGCTTTTTATACTGCCCATTTCAATCATGGTCTCCGTCTTCCGCTGTCTGCCTTATTCCTTGATATTTTAAGGGTATTCAGCGTCTCTTTGACGCAATTGGTTCCCAATTCCGTAGCATTTGTTGTTTGTTATTATGTCCTGATGATTGCGAAATGGTTTCAACCTTCTCTTCGTAATTTTACCCAGTTATTCCGTTTCAACATTTCTAGTTCTTCCAATCACGGGTACTTTTTGGCTAGTCAGAAGTCTAGTCGCTCTATCTTTGATTCCCCCTTCGCATCTTGTCTTAGCAGATGGTTCCACAAAGCCTTTCTCGTGGGACCATGATTCCAAGTGGGTCTCTGGTGGTCGTTCTGTTACGGGCCACTTCATTCCCGATGATCCCAAGTTAGTGGACGAGATAGTGGAGATGCGCGCTGACAAGTACCAATGTGCCCTTCTTATTGGAAAGGCCTTTCTTCGTAAAGCGGGCCTGAGCCCTCACACCTTTCCCGTCTCTTCTTCTTCACAGTCGCTTAGTAAGCGTTATATCTTTTTATTGTATTTGCTTTATATTTTCTTTGAGTAGTTTATTTGACGGGAGTTTGTTTTCTCCAGTTTCCATGGTAGAGAATTTGCGGCACTCTTCAAAAGGGAAAATGGTTCTGTCAAAATCCACCAAAATTGTGGAGAACCATCCAATCGAACAAAGAGTGTCCAAAAAGAGAAAATTGGATTTGGGCCATGATTCTGAGGATAGAGTGGAATCTCCAGATTCTTCTCAAGAAACTCCTCTGCAACCTTCGCCTTCACATACTCCGGATCATCGAAGGACTGGACAGGGTTATCCTCCTCTCCAGCTCAGAACTTCCCTTGGTACGTGGTTGTCGCAGCTGGTCGATGCCCCATCCTACCGACACGCCATTTAAAAGGAGAAAGCAATATTATGGTCGCTCCGTGAGGACCTCTCTTTGCTTGACGAACATCACTCGAAGCCTACTGTCGTTGAGATGATTGAAGATCATTTACAGGGAAAGACGGCGGCTGGTTACTCCAAGAAAGATTATTTTATCCATGACGAGAACGAGAATGCAGTTGATAAGGCTACCCGTATCCTTCTTTCTAGTGTTTTTACACGTGACATCAACAAGTTGCTCCGCAAGGATCCCTTGGAGAAATTACAGAAAGCTTCTCTTTACGTTGAGAAGGTATTTACCATTACGTATGTTTCTTTTCAATTTTCTTAAATGTGTTTCCTATTCATTGATTCATTTTTTTTACAGACCAATACTTGTCTGACGTCATATGCTTATGAAGCTGCTCTTTGGAAGCAACAGTGCGAATTTCTTGAGGAAAGGAATAAGGCATTGCTTCAGAAAGCATCTGCTTCAGAGGCCGGTCCTTCTACGTCTTCTTCTCTTCCACCTTCAACCACTGATCCTCAAGCTATGGGAACTGATGATCCCGAAGTTTGGAACAATATTCTAGAGACTTCTCGCGCTGAAGAGCGGGTCAACATGTTGGCCAAGGAGCTGGAAGATTGTCAAGTTAAAAGCACTACTCGGATCAGTGAGCTGGAGTCGCAAGTCGCTAGTCTTCAGATTTTCTTGGACGAGTATGAAAAGGATCTTCCTCTTAGCGGACTCACTGATCGATATGGTAGGAATTCTGACGAGAAGGTGATCCGCGATTTCCTTAGTTCTCCGGCTCATACAGCTTTAGTGCACCAGAAAGTCGGTCCGCTCCTTGAAAGCACTTTTAAGAAAGCGATCCATCAGATGGTCGCTATGGGGTTGATCGAAGATCGTCGGAGGGAGTATTTCAGAGCTACGCATGTTAGCCTTAATCGTTATGGCGAGCAGTACTCTTCTTCCGATTTGCCGAGTGTTAAATACAAACATTTTCCATTGGCTCATTTGGTTGAGGAGTTTGGAGAACCTTTGCCGACTCCTCGTTCAGACGTTAATCCCGAAATCGATAATAATTTCGATGACCAAGAGAGTGAGGAGGAGAATCCGAAAGTTGTGAATAATGCGGATGACGAAAGAGGAACGACAGGCGATCAGGATGTTCCAGCTGGCGATTAGGTCGTACTAGGGAGCGACCAAAAGAATTCTGATAGTGGCAAAAAATGAGTTTTTGATTATTACTTCTTAACTTGTAATATTACTTTACTTTTGAATAAGACGATTGGTATTCTTCATGCGTGATGTTTCAACTTCTCCATCAATTATGATAATTTAGACATAAATCTTTAATTTAGGCGTAATCATTATGTTTATGTATTTTCGAATTCGTGAGATCATCCATTGGCCATGCTTTCGGTTTCGCGCCCGTCCTTAGGGTCTGCCGCGTCTTTTCTTTCAGTATAAATACATACGGTAAAAAGTTTACTCGCTATTTACCGCACTGCTCAATTCCGATAGAATATTCTCTCAAGGGAGGTCGATAAGCTTCTTCGATAGTTAAAATTATTTTTTAATTTCCGAGTATGAGTAATCTCTTCGGTAATACCTCAAAGCGTTATACCACGCAACGAGGGGCCCTCGGCGGATCCTCCTCGATTCCAAATATTAAAAGGTCGGGGACTCGGACTCTTGTCGTCCCTTCTGAGTGTTCATCCGATCCGAATATTAGCTCGGAGTTCCCTCAACAAAATCCTATTATCTCAACTGAGTTCGAAAGGAGATCTTCCCCTGGTCGGGTTGATTTTGGAGACCTGTCTAATGTGGAGCATTTCTTGAACATTCCTGTTTCTACTACTGTCCCTTCCTCCGAGCACAGTTTGCCAGAGTATACTCTTGACAACCCAAATCCTTCCTCTATTACTACTGAATTAGTTACTAGTGGAGGCGGTCCCCTCTTGAATCCATCTTTGTTACAGTCTGCAACTCAGGGTTTTCCTGACTTTTTACTTAGTGATACTACTGTCATGGCTACTTCTTTCGAAACAGAAGGTCGGGCTGGACCAAGGTCCGGTCATCGGACCATTATCTCTTATTCGGGGAAAGAAACTTCCGTAAGTCCCAACGAGAGGGAATCCCCGCGTATGTTGGACGATCGTTGTATCCTTGAACAAGTTAAGGATATAACGGAATCCGAAATTCCTCGTCATGATAAGATCCCCCTTAACAGTCAGCTACCTGATTCTTGTGAACCTGACGCTTTGTCTTGGGATTTGGGTCTCAGTACCATTTTGCCCGGTGAGTTAAAAAAGCATGAGGGTACTTCCAATGTTCGCCTCGTTCAGTCCCTTTTCAAGCTATTTGAGCAGGTATCTATCTTTCCGAATTTATTCTTTTATTATCTTGGATTACTTTGTTACATACGAGTTTTCTCTTTTTCAGGGAAAATATTATGCCCTTCAACTGGGTGTTCAAGGCGATGAATTATGGTTCAATAAAGAGAACCTGAAGCTTCGCTTGGACTCAGAGACCGCGAAGGTCGAGGGGCAGACTCTCCAAATTAGGCTACTTAATGATGATCTTCAGAAATTACGTGAAGAAAAGTTAGCTGTTGAGAAGGAGAGGGATGATCTGACCCAGTTGAACGCCCATATAGAGGAGTCTCGTCGGCATGCATACGACCAAGGCTATGATGCCGGTTATCCGAAGCTTCGGGAGGAGCTGATGGCGTTTCTGGACACTGCTACTCCTCGGAGAGGTGCTTCTTCAGGTCGGCCTGGCGATGACAATCAGTCTTGTTGACTTGCTTATTCATTCATCTTTTTTTTTAGAATATTGGATGTAACCAACATGTGGTTATTTGCCAAGATATTTTGCTGTAAAAATTTTAATGACAAATTAACTTTTTGTTCAGTAAACCGCCTTGATTATCTAGCAAGTAGATGAGTTTAGATTTAATATATCTTTAACTCAATAGTGTTATAATCAACTACAAATCTCTTCAGTAAGCAGGTGATTCGAATTTAGAAATCGATAGGGACTTATCTGATATTTTCTTCAGGGCGATCAGCTTTCTCTGAGAGTGTTGTTTATGGCTGTCGACCAGCCGCGAGTATTTTCATAACGTAAGCAAGTAAATAAGTTCATTGATTGACCATGAGCAATCCTTAGTCAATTCTTTTAATCCCTTTGTACATTAGAAATTGTTGAGCTTTGCGAAAAGGAATATTTCTCTAGACTTCTTTCTTGTATTCAGCTTTCGAAGGACTGTAAGCTTATCACGCTTGTCGATGATCGATCAGTCATCGTTGTCAGGTATAGTTTTTGTCTGTTATGAAGTTCTATATAAGGGCTTTATTACTACTCTCTTTTAAGCGTAGCTTTCCTCTTTAGACTTGAATTTCCTGGAAAAGATTGTATTCTACCCTTTTGAACTCCATGTTTTTGTGTACTGGTCGTAAGCTTCATTTTCCTCAAATAAAACAACCATTATGCCTTCAGGTCATATTTTTTGGTGTGGGAGGAATTGGAAAATGTAGAACCGTTAATCAGATCCAGCTTGTTTAGACCTCCTTAAGCAATTCTTTGATATATGAGGTAGTGACAAGTCCGTATTCCTAGCAAGGACGAATGTCTCTTCTACAAGTCCGTCAGATTTCTTGGACTCCAAGAGGAAAGCTGGATTCGATGTCATCAGGCTCTTATTTGTCGTCAAAGCGATCAACTATTTTGTCCTCCTGCTTATAAATTATTCATTTTTGGTAGAAGTATTTATTCCTCGTTGTAAATCTCCTTTTCTTAAGGACTATGTTCATCGGTCGAGCACTCTGTAAAGTTCCAAGTTGTCTCTCACTGAATCCATTGGAACGTATATGGATTTTCCATTCTGGTCGTTTCGACCTTGATATTTTATTCTCATCGAGCAGTTTTATCGACAATCCTAGCGCCGTTCCAATTTACTTGCATTAAATTTGGGAAGTCAAAAGTCGCATTCTCGTCCTTTGATCAGATTTCAATTTAACCGTAGGATTAACTTAAAAATTTTCCTATAAATAGACATTCAGTTTCTTCCCATATCTATCTGTATCGTGCGAAATGGAGATATCAGCTTCGTTGGGTTTTATTCTACCCAGTGATCCCATAATTTTCAAAAAGTCACATTATCGTGATCCATTATCTTATAATAACTCAAGTACCATCTGTCTTGTACAGACAGGTCCCATTGATGCCCTACCTAGTACTGACGGGTCCCATGTGCCTCAGCTTTTGTCTTCATCGGGTTGAGGTCCATGGTATTTTGTTAGCACATGGAGGGTTCATACTTACCAGGCATCCCTATTCTTGGATGTTACTTCCGGAGTGATTGACCGCCGGGGTGTGCTGGTAAATTTTTACTTTTGCGACGATCCTCGAGAGATCCTACTTTAGAGTAAAATTCAACCCCATCCTTCAGCAGGAGCTCGTTTTTGGTCTAATGACAGTTGCAAGGTATTTGTCTTGTAATGGTCTTTTCAGACTAAAGGTAGGACTGATCTTCAGAGCCTGGCCATCGATCTAAAGAAGTCGATCATCCTGAGCAGCATGCTTCTCAGATGGTAGGAGGGAAACATGAAAGTCGCTGGATGAAGATCGATGTTTCGGTGGACATTGTCGTGAAAAACTCCGATCTATAGGATTTTCCTTTTTTGTATTTGTAATGATATGTAAATCGAAGAACGTTCTTTGTATTCAGATGAATAAAACTTCATATTTTTCTATATCTATTGTCTTCGTGAGTTTGTTCTTGTTTCGATTTCTCTTAATTTTGTTCTTAGGTTTTCTTACCAATAATTGGTTTTAACCTATTAAATCCTTGTCATGGAGATCGAGGAGTGTTTAACGAGCGAATCGATTTTACTCAACTCTTTAGGACTTAGGTCTTCTACCAATTATTGGTTTTAACCTATTTAATCGTTGTTATTGAGATCGAAGAGCGTTTATCGATCGAATCGATTTTACTCAACTCTTTAGGACTTAGGTTTTTCACCAAATTTCTGGTTTTAACCTATTCAGTCATCGTCTTTATGAAGATCGAGGAGCGTTTATCGAGCGAATCGATTTACTCAACTCTTTAGGACATAGGTTTTTTACCAAATTTCTGGTTTTGACCTATTCAGTCATCGTCGGTATGGAGATCGAGGAGCGTTTATCGAGCGAATCGATTTTACTCAACTCTTTAGGACTTAGGTTTTTCACCAAATTTCTAGTTTTAACATATTCAGTCATCGTCGGTATGGAGATCGAGGAGCGTTTATTGAGCGAATCGATTTTACTCAACTCTTTATGACTTAGGTTTTTCACCAAATTTCTGGTTTTAACCTATTCAGTCATCGTCGGTATGGAGATCGAGGAGCGTTTATCGAGCGAATCGATTTTGCTCAACTATGTAGGTTTGGTTGTTTACCAAATGTTGGTTTTAACCTTTTGAATCTCTGACTTTGGCTGATAACTCATAATCATTATATTTCAGAAGAAATCTTAAGCCGAAGCCTTTATTACAACAAATAGTATGAAAAATTTAAAGTAAACAAAATTTAAAAAGAATGGTAAGGATAGCTGCTAGGATTTATTTTCCATAGTATCTTCTCAGGTTGACCGCATTCCAAGTCCTCGGTAGGGGTGTTCCGTCCAAGTGTGCAATTTTGTATGAACCTTTCTTTCCTACACCAATGACGATGTATGGTCCATCCCAATTTTGTTGCAATTTTCCTACATGCTTGGACACCTCTACTTTTTTCAACACTAAGTTCCCCTCTTTGAAGGTTCGTATGCGCACCTTTTGATTGTAGGCCTTCTCCATATTTGATTTACTGACTTGCAGTCGTATGGCATCTTTTTCTCTTAAAGCTTCGGTCAGATCGAGATCATCTTCTCTAGTTTTTTCATTTTCCTGGCTATCATACATGTTGATCCTTGGGGTCGGGACTAGTGTTTCAACTGGAATTACAGCCTCCGAGCCGTATACCAAACTGAACGGGGTCTCGCCGGTTGAGCTCCTGAATGTTGTCCGATTTGCCCAAAGTACTCCAGGGAGTTCATCCAGCCATCTCCCTTTGGCTGCCCCTAATCTTTTCTCCAAAGATTTTATTATCTCACAGTTTGCTACTTCAGTTTGTCCGTTTGATCTTGGATGTCCTACGGACGTGAAGTTTTGTTGAATTCCTAGTTTAGCGCCCCATTCCAATACTTGTTTTCCCTCGAATTGTGTTCCATTATCAGAGATTAGGATTCGTGGGATGCCAAACCGACATACTATGAACTTCCATAGGAAATTAATTACTTGGAATTGAGTTATCCGAGCAAGGGCGATGCATTCTATCCATTTGCTAAAATACTCGACAGCGACCAGAACATACGCTTTCTTAGACCTGGCTACTGGAAAAGGTCCCACAATGTCCATTCCCCATTGATCAAATGGCCAGCACACAGGTATCGGGTGCATGTTTTCGGCTGGTTGATGGCTTATATTTGCATGAACTTGGCAATGATGACAATTTTGCACATATTGAACGGCATCCTTGTTTATGGTAGGCCAATAGTATCCTGTTCGGATGCATTTTAAAGCTAAAGCCCTGGCTCCACTGTGATTCCCTGCCTCGCCTTCGTGTATCTCTCGAAGTATATCATTGGTTTGTGTTTCGGAAATGCACTTTAGTAGAACTCCGGATACCGATCTTCGATAGAGTTTTTCTTCTATTATCGTATATTTAGGAGCTCGATATTTTATTTTCAGAGCTTCATTTAGGTCAAGCGGCAGGTTTCCTTCACGGAGGTAATCTATCATCGGACTCATCCAGCTCCCTTCAACCTCTTTGATTTCCATCATTTCAGCGACTGATGTCTCATCGATGTCGATTGCTGGTGTATTTGAGATTAACCAGTTGATCACTCTTTCTGTGTTGCCATCATGAGATCCTGTAAACCTAGAAAGTTGATCTGCCCATTTGTTTTCCGAACGTGGAACATTCTGTATTTCGAAATTTTCAAATTTCTCAGTCAATTCCTTTACTTTAGCGAGGTACTTGATCATGTTGAATTCATTTGCCTCATATAGGCCTTCAATTTGTCTTTGTACCAACACCGATTTGTACCAACACCGAATCAGTCAATACTTTGAGAGATTTTATGTTGGCTTTGATCGCCATTTCCATTCCTGCAATTAACGCTTCGTACTCGGCTTCATTGTTAGTTACCACGAAGTCCAACGTTATCGCATAATTTATATCTTCTTTATTTGGTCCAGTAAAGTTGATTCCAGCTCCGCCTCCCTCACGGCTTGAAGCACCGTCGACGTGCATTAACCAGGTTTGATTTTCTACCATCAGGATATCATTATCTCGACTGGTCGACTCACTGTGTTCTAATTCCGAGGTCGGAGTTTCTAATAGGAAGTCAGCCATAACTTGGGCCTTAATAGCGATGCGCGGTTTATATTCGATTTCGAACTTTCCTAGTTCGATCGCCCACTTGATTAATCTACCAGAGGCTTCTGGTTTTGCCAAGACTTGTCTTAATGGTTGATTCGTAAGCACTAAAAAGTATGGTCGGAGTTTGCTTGCTGCCACCACTAAAGACAAGGCAAATTTCTCTATCTCCAAATAATTCTTCTCCGCACCTTGTAGTAACTTGCTTAGATAGTAAACAGGCTTATGTTCCGTACCTTCTATCTTTACTAAGACTGAACTGATGGCTACTGTGGAGATAGATATGTAAATGTATAATGGTTCACCTTCAGTTGGTTTGACTAGTAATGGAGAGGAGGTTAGATATTCCTTTAATTGGTTGAATGCTTGATTGCACTCTTCGGTCCAAACAAAGTTTTTTGCCTTTCGTAAAGTTTGAAAGAAGGGCAAACTTCTATCCCCTGACTTGGTTATGAACCTATTCAATGCCACAATTTTTCCTACTAAACTTTGCACTTGAGAAATTGTTTTAGGTGGTCTCATTTCAGTTATAGCTCGAATATTTTCGGGATTTGCTTCAATTCCTCTTTGGTGAACCATGTACCCTAAAAACTTTCCAGATTTTACCCCAAAGGTACATTTTGCGGGGTTTAGCTTCATTCGGTATTTTCTCAATATCTAAAAGCATCGATCGAGATGTTTTACGTGGTCGGCTTCACTCATGCTTTTGACCAACATATCATCCACATAGACTTCCATTACTTTTCCGATCAGCTCCCTGAACATTAGGTTAACCAGTCTCTGGTAAGTGGCACCAGCATTCCTCAGGCCGAATGGCATAACAATAAAGCAATATACACCCTGCTCTGTTATAAAAGCAGTTTTCTCTTGGTCTCGCCCATCCATGTAGATTTGGTAGAAACCTTGGAAAGCATCCATCATGCTAAAGATAGCAAAACCTGCAGTTGAGTCAACCAACAAGTCGATTCTAGGGAGAGGATAGGGGTCACGTGGACATAGCTTATTAAGGTCGGTGAAATTGTTGCACATCCTTCATTTATTATCCCTTTTATCCCCTTTAGCCACTAAGACAACATTGCATAGCCACTCCGAGAAGTGTATTTCCCGAATTTGTTTTGCTTTGAGCAGCCTTTCGACTTCTGCTTTTATTATATTATCTTTTATTGGCCCGTGATTCCTCTTCTTTTGTCGTGCTGGTTTTGCCATTGGATCGATTTTTAGTGAATGAGTAATTACCCTTGGGTCGATGCCCTCGATATCGTTCGCACTCCAAGCGAATATGTCGACATTTTTCCTGAGAAAGTTTACTAGTAATACTTCCCCTTCCGAACTGAGTTCGGTTCCAATCCTGGTCGTTTTCGAGGGATCTCCTTGAACGAGCATAATATCATTATGTTCTGGTGGCTTTATGTTCAGATCGACCGTTTCCTTTCCTTTTCGATCTATCCTGTCAGTGCTGGGGATTTCGACTTCGACTCTTTCGATGTCATCATCGAGCTTCCTTTTAGCTGGGGTAAACGATTTGGAATGGTTCCCCAGCGTTAAGGACGTATGGTAACAATCCCATGCCATACAATGATCGTTCACTATTTCTCCGATCCCCATGTCTGTAGGAAATTTTATCTTCTGATGGTACGTCGATACAACTGCTCGGAATAGGTTAAGGGTAAGTCGTCCTAATATCGCATTGTACGCAAAGGGAGTCTCTAAGACCAGGAATTTTATTAATTTCACTATGCGTTGTGGTTTCTTTCCCAGCGATACACTTAGATTTATCGTCCCATAGGGGACTATTTCAGAACCTCTAAATCCTACTAAAGGAGTGGCTACTTTTTGGAATGTTATTTTTCTCAAATTCATCTGTGTTAACACCTCCTTAGATATAATGTTCACTGAGCTTCCAAATTCAGGTTTGTCTTCTTTCATATCCCAAACGAAGTTTCTTGGTACTTCGCTCTCATTGAAACTAATGAGTTGTTCTTTTGGTGGTTTGTTATCTAGTGTCCATATTTCTTTAGGATATCTAACATTTCCTAATAAAGATCTCGCGGTTCTGCGGCGAGCATTACGACTGTCTCCTCCGGCTGGTCCCCCTGAGATGGTATGGATGGTGCCATTGATTTGATCATTGTTCAATTCTTGTGGCGGACCGTTGTTAGGGGACCTTCTTCTCGGGGTCCTTCTCTGATTATTGTTTCGAGGACTCCTGCTTCTATCTATCTTGCGATTGTTCCGCTCTATATAATCGTCCAACTTTCCTTGTTCGATTAGTCTTTCGATTTCCTATTTTAGGTGAAAATAGTCTTCCGTTCGGTGTCCATGGGCACGGTGATACCTACAATATAGATTGTAGTTTTGCGCACCGGGCCTAGGTTGTGCAATTCTTTTCGCCGGCGGAATCCAGTTGTTCCTTTCTAATTCTAAAATAATTTCTTCGATAGGAACAGTCAGTCGTGGGTATTCTACCTGATTTATTCGATTCCTGTTAGCCGGTTCGGCTGACCTTGATCTAGGATAGATATTAGGTCTTTTATCCTGATCGTTCCGATTGTACTCTAGTCGTTGAAAGACATTTCCTTTTTTGAAGGATCGATCGTAATCAGTAGGTCTTAAAGCAGGAGCTTTATCTTGCCGCCTTGATCCGGCGGCGGGAGTTTTGTTTCTATTCTTGTCTTTGAAAGAGTTCATCTCCTCCTGAGTCATGTATTTCGATGCCTAGGTCATAATATCTGCAAAAGTTCTTGGTTGTTTTCTGCTGAGAGCATTCCCGAATTGCCTGTTTTTGGTAAGATCGAAGAGGATGGAGATTATGTAATCGATGTTTGGGGAATCGATTTTTAATAATTCCACATTAAATCTCGCCAACCAGTTTCGCAAAGTCTCTCCCTCTTGTTTATGGATGGTTCCAAGGTAACTCATCGGCAATTTCTATCTTTTCTGGCTGGCGAATTGTTGTGTCAATTTATTGCATAATTCACGAAAACTGAAGATAGAGTTGGTGGGTTGTTTTGCGAACCAATCCAAAGTTAGTCCTTCAAACGTGGTAACCATTAGTTTGGCGGTGTATTCCACCGAGTGAGCATATATTCATAATATTCGTGAAGCTGAAAATATAATCATCGGGATCGGTGGTTCCATTGTATCTTGGTAGTCGTCCGGGGACCTAGCCGGATGATTGAGCTTCTTTTATCTCCCTACAAAAGGGGGAGCATGCCTCTAGGCTTTCTTGGAGCTCCGTGTTTCTGGCCCACAGATTTTGGATGGTCCGAAGACGTTGCTCTAGGCGCTCCTGTACCATCCTTTCAATTTCTTGTTCCGAGATGCGGACTGCTCTTTGTCGATTAAGTATTCCATCAACGACGTCGTCTTCAATGGGAATTATGGTATGTTCCTTCGATCCTCGGTGGGTCGGTAGTGGCTTTGTCCGATCTATTTTTCTTTGGATCGGCTCATCGGTTGGTTTCGTATCACTCTTTTGTGGACTGTGCAAGGATCGTTGTTCGCTCACAGGGTTGTCGGGTTGCTCAGATATTTGATTGACCTGCCTTGGAGCTCTCCGAATGGGATTTGCCCTAGTAGTTCTAGGGTCTATGGGCACCTGCTCGGGGACCAGAATTTCCCCTGGGTAGAGCGATTTGAAGAGCATAGCGATCTGTCTCAGTTTCTCCTGTGTATCCGATAGAGGAAGAGGGATCGTTGGAGCCACAGGGGCTTCCGGTATTAGATTAGCGGCGGTCTCTTGTTGCCCTTGGGAGTTTTGAACATGGATCATTTGATGTTCCTGCTGATTGGGTAGTTGATCTCTTTGATTATTCTCATCGTTAACGGCTGGAACGATATTATTGGTATCGTCCTGTAAGTCATCAGACGTGATGTGGATGTGTCGTGTTACTTCTTGCCTCGTTACGAGCGTTCTTCCTTGGGCGAGCCATATGTCTATCGAATAATTAACTCAGCCCCTCGGTGGGCGCCAACTGATTTAACCGTTTTTCGTAGGGTTGGATTAAATCAATATTATAGGTTAATGGGGTTAGATTATATGTATTGTAGGGCCTAGTTACTTTATTCCGGATGGATCAGTCTCAAGAAAGAACAATATGTAAAGAGCAAATAAGAACACAAGATGATGGATATTGAATATAGTATAGCAAAAGCTTTTCTATAAATTTATTATCAGATTGCCCAAATATGGAAGCGTAAGTTCTGAATTGTAGTTGTCTGTAATACAATGTTGATCTAGGTATTTATAAGATGTAAACCCTAAGCATACAAGGAAACATAATCCTACTAGGACGCGGCATATCTATCCTTCTTGAGTCCGGATTGTAGTCTGGTTCGCCAAGGAGAATTGTCTCTGATCGGGTCGATGGATGATCCCGAATGAGCTTGTATGGTCGAACCGATCTGATGTCTTCGAGTCGATCCGAGTATTATATGGGGTGTAAAACAGCCCCCATCAATGTTTAAAGATAATTAATAAAGAAATGATTGTAAATCAAACAAGGAAAGAGATAGAAAAAATGTAATTAGAAAAATCTCTGCATTTTTATGGTAACTCCACCATTCTTAATAATTTTAATTCAAATTCATTATTGGTTTACTCCCTCATTTTCACCATTCTTACATTGTTCTATGTTTATTGCTTATCACACCATCGTTTAAATTTTTGCCGCATATTTTTTGATAGCTCAATTGCAAAAATTAAGGTTATGATTCTTCAATTTCCTGTTCATTTAGTATTTTGAAATGCATTAATGAAAACGTCTGAAAATTTTTGATAAAAAAAATTGCAAGCAAAAGAATGAAAAAAATGGCAGAATTTTGATTGAGATTTTCGAGAAGAAGGGTGGAGAAGAAGGAGCCATAATCTCTACCATAAAAATGTAGATATTTTTTTAAATACCTTTTTCCATCACTTTCCTTGTTTAATTTACAATAATTCCTCGTTTAATTAACTTTAAAAATATGTTAAGTATTATAGTATATTATCCGGTACATAATTAAATTTGAGAGGGTGACACATGTCTGTTATACATTGGTGTGACACAAAAGTGAGATACCAATGTGTGATAGAAAATCCGCTCCCATCCGGAGTGATTGCTTGCATATATGTAAGTCAGCCCAACAAATACTTAAGGGGCAATCGTAGGAGTCAAAACAATGCAAGATTGGTGCAAGATGAAGTTCTCAATGTACAAGAGAAAGTTCCCGAAGTACAAAAGACATGCAAACAGTGTGGAGTGAAAGGTCATTTTGAGAAGACATGTAATAAGAGAAATGCACCTGATGAGAGAGGGAGTGGAGAACAACTTCAAATTCCAAGTTCAGTCCAAGTTATAGTTCAAAAAAGGACATGCAAACTATGTGGAGTGAAATGTCATTTTGAGAAGACATGTAATAAGAGAAATGCATCTGATGAGAGAGGGAGAGGATGCTTACATTTGCGATGAGATTAGAATTTGTGGTATGAAGAATTATTATAGCATTGATGGATACAACCAGTTTAGATTGTGTGAATACGCGACTGAGTTGGTTCAATTATTTGATACATCCGGAATGGTTGTTTGCATATATGTAAGTCAACCCAACAAATACTTAAGGGGCAATAATAGTAGTAAAAACAATGCAAGATTGGTGCAAGATGAAGTTCTCAATGTACAAGAGAAAGTTCCCGAAGTACAAAGGACATGCAAACTGTGTGGAGTGAAAGGTCATTTTGAGAAGACATGTAATAAGATAAATGCACCTGATGAGAGAGAGAGAGTGGAAAAAAACTTCAAATTCCAAGTTTAGTCCATGTTATAGTAAAAGGACATGCAAACTGTGTGGAGTGAAACTGATGAAAGAGGGAGATGATTGAAAGTGCTAGAACCCAGAGCATCAACTCCAGTGATAGGATAGTGCCCAGCAAGCCAACAAATATAAGCTTGTTAAGGAACTTCCTTTAGAAGCAATCTTATGATTTATAAGATAATACGCCCGTTTATTCATAGTACGTGAATTAAACAATGGCCACCTTCATCTCTCGCGAACTTATCTAAGCGATTGGTTGAAACCCTGAGATCACTCATGACTACGGGATTATTCACTTCAGTATTGGGTGCGATTAATCATGAAACAATCTCAAAGGTCGTGATCTCAAAAACGTTCCAAGTCATAGATTCATATCGAGACGGGGTATCGAATGAATCGTCAAGACTTGTAGGATTATGCATGATTCACATGAAGTGAATTTGTTGTCGTTTCATGAACAAGGCATTGAATGCTAGTGCATATGACTAGGTGGTTCGATAGGGGATCGAACGCATCGAACGACCCGAACAGAGAGACCCATCGTGGAAGTGCGTTAAGCATATCGGTAATGGGATGTCTCTCAAGACTTATAATAGTGTACGATTTAGTCCTTTGACTTGAGGTACTAGGGCGGATTCGGTACACGGGAATACGTACTTTGATTTAGGAGCCGATCACATAGCTTGGTCATTGTGCGACTACTTTGGGTGCATATGAACGTGTGCGCGGATAGTTAGTACTAATATAGGATCTGTCGACTCATCCTGATAAGATGAGAGAATTTCCTGCACGTTCTTAGATAATAAATCCGAGAAATCTACGGCCGTAGTCGGTGACGGATTTGGAAAGGGGGTTTCCAAATTTAGCAGTCACACTGGAATTATTATCCTGAATTAGAAAGTACAGAATTGAGATAATTAGAGGTGCCGACCAATTCACACACCCTAGGTCTCAATCGGGAAATTAGTTGATAGAAGGACCTTATGTACATGGCATTTATAAGAGGTGAAGGTTCACGAAATCAATTCACCTGAAGTTGGGCCTCATGGGCTTGTGGCTAGACATCGACCATGAGGTGTGGGTACTCCTGAATTAATAAGGAAATTAATTCTGGAGTGGTCAATTAAAGTGGTTAATTGATCGGAGCAATTAATTGCTCACTAATTAAATCACGAAAGTCGTGGGCCTGCTGCCAATTGATGGTGAACCTAGAGGGTCACACACAATACAGTTGGACAGTGACAGTCTGGAAGGAATCAATTGATTTAAGGAATTAAATCAATATATGAATTAAAGTATTAATTCAAGAAGAAGAATAATTAATTAGAAGTAACTAATTAATTAATCATTAAAGTGTTAATTCGAAATGGAGAATCATTAATTAGGAGTAACTAATTAATGAATCAATTGGAATTTCTAATTGATTAAATCCTCAATTAAAGTATTAATTGGAAAGGATTAATTAATTAATAGTGGATTAATTAATTAAAACACATGGGCCAATCCATATGAAAGTTAATTGATCTAGGATTAATTAATTTAAGCATATGGGCCGATTATTGTAAAGATAAATTAATCTGGGATTAATTAATCTTGCATGGGCTGATTTTGGGAACAATGATCAAATTAAGTTTAGGACTAATTAAAAGCACATGGGCCGATTTTATTGAATGAGGTTGGCCGATTTTTTGCTTAATTATTTAGTCTTGAATTAATGTTGATTATGTTTGATTATGATAAGGATTAAGAGTTTGTGTTATCTTGTGTAACTAGGAAAGAGATTGAAAGAGATCTTCTTTCCTAAAGTGATAAGATTTGTGTATATCTTGTTTCTTGAAAAGAAGATATTCTTTCAAGAATTAGATGTCTATTAGGAGAAGGAGTCTTCTAATAGAGACATCTATAAATACTAGATATACATAATCTAAAGTAACTAACCCTAAGAGATTTATTCTAAGCAAGAAAGAAAATCACAACACAAGAAAACACATCAAGGCCGAAAATTTCAGCCCCCTCTCGCCCCTAATTGCATAATCGAACCCTGTAGAAATCGCCCTCCCTGTGTAGGATTTTTCTCCAAGTCTTCTTCCCGGATCCGCATCCAATTCCTGACGAGACGATTCCTTAATCCTAGTTCTGAGCCTGGGGATTTCGCGAAGTCACTCAAATCCAACTGGTGTGGACTATCTCTAGAGGCACAACACTTGGGGTGCTCTAGTGAACAACCGAAGACCGGAGGAAACCACCACCTTGCCTGTGGTGAGGTAAAATGGCTTTTACCACCTATTTAATTTTAGTATATGCATGCTTTAATTAAATTCAACCTTTATTCATATGTGCTAATAAGTGTTCCCTGGGATTTGGTGTATAAACAAAAATTTTAAATTCCGCACTGTTGTAGTTGACAATTATACCCATAAAATCCCAACAGTGGTATCAGAGCCTAACTTATTATGCACATATGAAAAAGGCTTGAACACTTCAAATTTTCGTGAATATGTTTATTTGTCGTGTTCTATGCATGGATCTTGCTGATTATGATTAATTATGTGTTCGGATAAATAGCATAATTCTTATTTGGGCCAGATCTGCAATTTGCGATTATTACAGGACTAAAACTGCAATTTGCGATTTTTATAAAATCTGGACAGAATCTGAAATTTTATTTTTCTAGGAATTTTTGGGCTGAAATTGAAAATCTGTTTTTCAAGCGATAGGGGTCTGTTTTGCAATTTCCGTAAGTTGTGGGGCTGTTTTGCAATTTACGAAAACTTCAGGGGCTGTTTTGTGATTAATAAAATTTTCTGGAAATAAAATATTAATTTCTGTTTTCTGGGCCAATTTGCAAGTTCTGGAATTTTTGGGGCTGATTTATCATTTCCGAAAGTTTTAGGGTCAAAACGTAATTTTCAAAAATTGAGGGACCAAACTTTAATTTTCAAAATTTGAAATTTCCAGAACCTGAATTATGTTTAAAAGGTGTTTTATTATCCGAAGGATTAATTTTTCATAATTAGTAGTGGACTAAAGTAAGAACCATGAGATATTTTAAAAGGAGGTTTTAAAATAGGAATTGTGATTTAATTTTAAAAGGGGTTTTAAAATAAAATCAAAGGGTCATTTTAAAAGGGGTTTTAAAATGATAGTTAAGAGATTGTTTTAGAAAGGGGTTTTTAAAACTAGAATCTAGAGTTATTTTAAAAGGTAGTTTTAAAGTAATATAAGAAATAAGAAAAATTAAATTTTTGCTTGTTTCTTGCTCAACGTGAAATTGTTTACGTGGTTTTCGATCGCGCCGAGCCTTGACCTTTAGGTTAGATGTGATTGGTTGTTTTTAATCTTATTGGTTTTATTGGGCCTGCGAGCCTTAAGTTTTTGGGCCACTTTGAGCCATTGTAATAGATAGGGCTTTACTGTTTTATTAGTTTAGGATGGAGGCCCGTTACAAGCAAGGTGGGAGCCCAAGAAGACATTGATGAGGGGTAATTCAGATCCCCCGTTTTTTTAGCCTCAACACGATTCGAATAGCTATGAACCCTGTCGCCAGGGACCAAAAGACGAACCAAGGCATGAAAATGATTGTTCCGAGCTCATAAGGTCGCCATAGATCGAAGGACACTGTTGGGCCGAGCCCAGGCCCAAGCCCTCTAATTTGGCTATAAATACTCCATGCATTTATTACACTGGGGACGACTTCCAAGACACTCCAACCTTGAGACTGCAGCTCGAGTTTACTGGAGAATATTAGTATAGGTTTTCTCATACATATTTCACCCTCTAGCTTGTACGGCATCCAATAATGCTCGAATAGGACCTTTGAATACTTGTACTTGTACTCATTCAATTCGAATACAACTACTTTGATCTTTACCTTATTTATTTATTGTCATATTGTTCTACATCCCACCCTTGATCGAATCAACGAAATCACGTAAGATCAATTGGCGCCCACCGAGGGGCCTTATTCGAGTATTAGATCGAAATATGCCTACTACGAGGAGGAATATGTGTGCCAGCTGAAGATTTTACTAATCCGAAACTTCGTTGTTCATTCTCCGAGGCGAATCATTCGACCCTTTGTCATTTCAGAGATGAAGAGAAAGAAGGCTTATATGATAGTTTTTCTTTCAAGCTTGAAGATAATGGTCAAGCCTATGGTCGCACAGCTCATTTATTTCTATGAAGTTGCAGTTCGATATTAACGATCGGAATTTATTTTTTCGTTCTTCGTATTCATAAACTTCAATGGCGAATCCTTCGAATCAATTATTTTAAAGATCATTGGCGAAGTCTCTATATACTATCAATCGACTATTTGTATTCTTCTCAAAGTCGGCCGGTTTAAATTGATTGTTTAAATATTTGCAATCGATTAGATGAGTTCTCAAACTAATAAAGGGTATATTGGATTATCATTATGACCAATAAGGGAATTCGAGTAAGAAGATTCGATTACAAATAAAACTTTATCATTGAAATTCTTCAAACAAGTTACAAAGTAAAGCTCCGAAGGAATTTCGGGCTCAAGAAATGCAGTACAATCATTCCTGCCCTATTACAAAATTCTATAAGGAAATTCTATCCTATTAGGTGCTCGATCTTCATTTCCGAAGAGCGCCCCAGATCCAGAACTCAGCAGTGATCCTCCTTGCCAATCACTAGCAACGTGTCGTGCGTCCGCCCTCGTGCTGGCTAAAAGCCGGATCGGAGATCCTCACCGGGGAAGCAGACCGACCTTAGATCATCATCTGTAAACAATGATTGAAATACTCAATCGTTATTTACAGGTTGATTCGAACCGGAGCAGCAAAAGGTTATCCCAACAAGAGGCACTCCAAGAGAACTCGAGGAAACTATCTAGTAAGAAAGCCCTCGAGGAAGCTGATGCCTCAGATTTAAAGAACTCTTCTCGGAATAACCAGCTGTCCGATCAGGTACTGCCCCAGAATACCAGAATTCTAACCCGCACCAGACAAGATATGTCTGGGAAAACAGGTTGCCTGCCGGTATTCTAGGCGCAATTTCTTTTGCCTGCCGATATTCTAAGCGAAAAGCTCATCCAAAAGGAAACAAGATCGGAAAAGAAAGTTCGAACTCTGATCTCAAACTCTTTTATTCGGGACAAAATACGAATCAAATCTAAAACTCGACCCATGATGATCGGATGGGGCATAAGGAGAAAAGCAAGAAGTGTTGTATACATGAAGGGACCTATTTATAGGGGTAGGGAATTTAAAATCAACGGCCCAGATAACATTTTATGAGCGATTGGGATGTCCGCATTAAATGGAAGGACCGTTACATTTCCCGAGAAATTGGGCCCTGTTTGGTAACAAAGGACGTGATTCAATGAGGAATATAGAAGAATTGCAACGTTCTATCAAACTTTACATAGTTATCGAAGGATGGCATGTCGGATTCATATTCGGTTATTTTGGATGTTCTTACGCTCAAGTATTTATTATTATGTTTTACGCTGCCAACTAAGAAGAAATATAATTGGTTTAATCGAACAGGATTCTCGACCTGGAAGTTATGCAATCATGGAAATTCAGCAGTGATAAAAATTTTTACGGCATGGTTTCCTTTGTCAATTTTAGGACCGCTAAGATATTTATTCATTAACAAATCTGGCAAGCGTTATTCTATTATTTCTTGGTCGATATTGGAAGATCGAGATGGAATTATGAAAGATAAACTTCTATCTAGTTATATTTGATGATTATCAACAGAACGAAGAGGAAAAATATTTATATTATCTCGAAAAAATACAAGAAGTGGGAAAATACATATCGAACATAGCCTTTGCATTACATCAGTAGATTATTACAATCCTATAATACTTTCGGTCTCCCGTCCTATCGATTACTCGGATAATTTGGCTCCGAGCTCGGAATATCCTTAGGACCCGCAGGCTCTTAACTTTATCTGCATTCTTCTGAAAACAGAGGATCGAACGCTATCGACCCAACGTCTTCCTAAATGCATTGCAGCAACAAGGCCATGGGCCTAGCTTATTGGCTTTCCAGATGGAAATCGCATTTGCCTGTCGATATTCTAAGCGTGGTTGCATTGATTTTTCTTTCGCTCGAAGATTGCTCCGCTTAAATATCGTTCGAAGCCTGAGCTCAAATAACCGTACCAATCGAATAAACATCTTGACCACCATGATCAGATAGATGAATTCTCGATGCAACGAATGAGATAATTTCAACAATATGCCAGCCTTTTATAGCCGAAAGGAGAAACGAATCCAACGGCGTATTATTCGCAAAATGAGCGGATAAGATTTGTCGACCGTTGCGATTCCCGGTAAAACAGGAACCGTATTGAAAAAATTAAACTTATCAAATTTAGGAACCTACAAAGAATTTTCTCGACAAAGGCATAAGGATTATTTAAAATCTAGGGCTATTCACTACTGCCTGACTCTCCATAATTGCAGAAGACTATTTTCTCTTCAGTATTTATTTCGATCAAAAATTATATATTCCACGGAAGCTAATCTCGTCAATATTCATATTCGTTCATCTCTCCTTGATATTATCGATCTTTGTTATTTATTCTGTACTTGTCTCAGTCTATTATTATATAAGGGTGAAAGCTGTTGTTATGACCCTCGAAAATCGACCAAGGGTGAAAGACGTTGCAACGCTCCTTGGATCGAAAAATGAAAATGGGTGACGACCCTCGAGCTAAAAATGCTCTAAAAACGACAAAGGGTGAAAGCCTCTGCTATGCCCCTTAGGTCGAAATTATTGATTGGGTGAAAGCCTCTGCTATGACCCAAGGGCTAAAAATGCTCTAAAAACGACTAAGGGTGAAAGCCTCTGCTATGCCCCTTAGATCGAAATTATTGAATGGGTGAAAGCCTCTGCTATGACCCTAGGGCTAAAAATGCTCGGAAAACGACTAAGGGTGAAAGCCTCTGCTATGCCCCTTAGGTCGAAATTATTGATTGGGTGAAAGCCTCTGCTATGACCCAAGGGCTAAAAATGCTCTAAAAACGACTAAGGGTGAAAGCCTCTGCTATGCCCCTTAGATCGAAATTATTGATTGGGTGAAAGCCTCTGCTATGACCCTAGGGCTAAAAATGCTCGGAAAACGACTAAGGGTGAAAGCCTCTGCTATGCCCCTTAGATCGAAATCATTATCCTTGATCAACCGGGATCAATCAACATTCTATTCTATTATTTCTCCATGATTATTCGATCGTCTAAGGTTAACAGCCATCTTTACAACGCTTAAATCAAAGCTATAATTCAAGATCGATCGACACCCTATTCGAATATTACATCATGGTTATTTGCCCAAGTTAGAGAACTTGGCCCTTCAGATTAAAATTGTTACTTGAAGGTCATTTTGTATTCTTCTATTTTGATATCTTAATTATTTCACGGGGGAATAAAAGTCTCCTACAAGTTATATTCAAAATCGAGGAATATCGATTATCATCTATCATCTAAATATTTATCAAAGTAAATAAAGAATGGCACTCGATCATATTTTGGAGGCAGAAGAAATCGATGCTCGATAACAGCATACAAAAGCAATTTTACGGGATAACACGTATGACGAGAAAAATAAACGTCTTATTAATGACATTACAAGCAAAGTTTGAAATTACAATGGCAAGGAAAAATCGAGCAAAGTCAAGGCTTTACATTTTATGTAACCCTATTACAAATCAACCCTACGCTAGAAGTTTCTCGTGATCGAAGGAAGAAGTCGAGGCTGGGCTAACACTTCCACCCTTCATCCTTCACTTCCTCGGTACTTGCTCCACGCCGGGCCAGATCGAGAGAAAGCAAGGCAACCCCTAGAGAAATTATTCCACGCAATCTCGAAGGCAACATTCTTCAAGAAATATCTTGAAGAAGTAGAGATCGAGTGCAGGAAAACTCCTCCAGCAGTAGACCCACTATCCCGACTGGATAGAGATCAGAGTACAGGAAGTCGAGCCCGCCTCAAAGACTTGGAATCAAATAGAGCAGGTCGCCTGCCGGTACCCCAGTCGCAATTATTTTCGCCTGTCGATACCCTAGTCGAAATAAGTAGCCATCAGGAGATAGCGAAATTTATAAACAGTTCGAAGAAGAACCTCGAACAGTTCAATCGGAGATAGCAAACGGAGCATGATGGCTAGGAAAAGTAAAATCTCAATCATAGAACCGATCAGAAATGTTACTGGAATATGAAATTCAAAGGTAACTACGGATCTATATATAGCGAAAGGAGTAGGCAATTAACGACCCAGATTTGATGATACTAACGGCTGAGATATAAGCAGTAAATGCGCCGACCGTTACGAATCCCGAAAATGCAGAAACTGTTTTGGGAAAAAAGCGAAGAAAATGTCAAATTTGTTCCACTCGAGTTCATCTTATCCGAATTCATCATAGTCTCAGTTCCAATCATCAAAGAAAAATCATAAAGAAATCCAAATGAAGGCATGATCAAAGGAAGAACACATAAGAGGAGCATGCGATTCGAGAAGAAAGCAAATTATTACAAGCCATAGAAAATAAAAATATCTGAAAATTATTCAGGATAGCACAAATAAAAACAGTATACTACGAGTTCGGGTAAATAAGAGACAACATCTAAACAAGTTTATTGTCAGAAAGAATCTTTCGAAGCTCAGCATTGCGAGCCTCACATCCTGCTTCAAATCCACGATCATAAGCCTCCTTTTCTCGACGTGTGAAATTTTGTTTCTCCTGCTCATGGAGGATCTTCAGTTTTTCGAGTTTCTCATTCAGCTGCTTATGGATCTCCTCTCCATGATCGTTAGCCTTCTTCTCCTTCTCTAAAGCAAGCTTCTCTGCGAGGACACGGTCGAACTCGATTTTCTTCTCTTCCAGCTCGAGAGAAATAGCAGCGCGCTGGTTGATCTCCCGCTCAGCAAACGTTTTAAGCTCAATGAAGTCTTGTCCGGCCTGTTAAAAAGGATCAACAGCGCTAAAAAAAAAAAAAAAAAAAAAAAAAAAATGGGAAAAAGGTAGAATAAATAAATGTACACCTGAAAAAGGAAGTGCTGCCCAGACTCGAACAACTCTTCTATGTTTCTCTCTTTGGACATGTTTCTTTCCTTGGGTATATCAGTCTCTGAAGAAGTAAAGGTATCTTGCAACAAGTTACCCATGGGATCAACCTTAGAAGGAGATCCATCTTTCAACTCCTCGTGCAGGGAAGAAGCAACCTTTTGAGGAGAGGAATCGACAAAGGATCGGGGAGGATTATCAATTCCTAAAGCTTCAGCGGAAGCCCCCCCACCAGTCTCTGACTTGGACTTTTTGTTGGGATTCCCTGAGGGAGGAACGATCGAAGCATCGGAGGATGACTTGCCACCAATAGCAAGATTTTGCAAAGCCTCAATGGGCGTAACCCCATCGGAATAAGGCCTCTTATTCGAAGAGGGAACATGAGTCTTTTCTTCGACACGATCCTCAGTCTTAGAATCAATCACTTTCGGGGAGGAACCTCCGAGCTCAGCCTCGAGCTCTTCGTCCAAAATGGACTTGCTGGAGCTACCCTTGTTCTGCTTCGAGGAAGTACCCTTCTCTTTCGTATTTTCCCCACCTTTAGGTGCTTTTGGGGAAGAGGCGGAAGTCTTAGAAGAAGATTTGGAGGGTTTGGCCTCCTTGTCAGCCTTTTGCTCTTTATTCGACTTCTTATTTTTCGAACCACCAAATAGCGACCTGGGATCGATAGTTTTGCCTAACACGTTTTCCATGATGAGTAAATTTGGATCAATTGCTCGGATCTTTACCCGCAGGAAGCTCGAAGAATGCAGAAAATTTCGGGAGAGCTCCGATCTCTATAAGCAAAGATGTCGTGTGAATAATGATAAGAGATCCTAATATTTATAGACGCTATGCACTACGATTGAGATAGTGAATCGACGCGACCATGGAGAGAAATCCCACTCGGATAAACGAAGTTCGAGCAGAAACTATGAAAAATAATCGATATTTATGAAGTTAGAATTCATGAGTTACACGAATCAAATCAAGAAATATAAAGTTAACTCGTTTACAAAATTGGGTTGCATGAGTAAATACAATTGATTCCTAACTAAAAAACCTTGAATCGCCCCCTCCGGCTTACTCAACCCCAGTAACTCGCTAAATTGAAGATCAGACGATATATATATTTGAAGCTCGACAATTACCCAGCTTGATCGAAAGGTTGACCGTCTCCCTTACCCGGGGCATTGCCTATATGGACATCTTTGTCTTCCTCTCCGGACGCGTTAGGAGGATCGTCGCAGGAGTACTCGAGCACATCAGGGTTAGGCATCGGAATACCATACTCCTCGACTAAGGATGCAAAGCGATGTTCTTGCCAGTTAGTATTCGCCTTGGGAAGAGAAGAAGTTTTATAAGCCTTCCCTTCAGCGTTTTTGAAAGGGTCCATATACTTGAAATATTCCTCCATGTCGTCCGGAATTTTCTCGGCCGCGACCAATTGTTGAACCCCTTTATAAAAAATCGTCTGAAGAATTTCTCCCGTTTTTCTTTGAACTAAAGGATCTAAGACAGGAGATTCCAAGAATTCTCGCATGGCAGGGATCTTGGCTTCTTCCCGACCTTGGGCATATGCACGCTCGGAGTCTTGCTTCGCCAAATCGAGTTCTATCTTTATTTTCTTTAGCTCCTCCTCAAGGGCACTTCTCTCTTTAACGGACGCAAGCAAGTCCTCTTCTAATGAGGAAGAACGTTTCGTATTAGCTTTCTCGAGCTCCTTCTTTACTTGGGATAGCTCCCGCTGGCTTTCTACTAACTGAGCTCGAAGGGTTTGGTTATCAACGAGAATTTGAGCACACGCATCGTGAGCATCCTGCGATTCCTGCTCCAGTAACGCCAAACGATATGATTGAAGGGCGAACAAATCCCCGACCTACAAGACATTTTCAAAATATCAATAAAGCTAGAGATTCTAAAGAAAGAAAAGGGAGAAAAGGCAATCACCTCGTGATATGTTCGGGCGAAGTCACTCAAAACCTCAAAATCACCTTTGACGGTGTGAAGCAACATATCCCGCTTGAACCGACCAGCCATAAAAATCCTAGCGGCCTTGTCAAATTCGTTCTCCCCACCCGCGTCCAGATCGGTCAGAATGGTGCCATCTTCAGGGTATCCAGCAGCTCTGCTACCTCGAAGATGCTCTTCCATAAAGTCTGCCACGTCAGGCTCCGACCTACCTTCTCGACATGGAACAGAGTCAGTTTTCGCACCAAAAGGTTTTACCCTCCTTGAGGGCCCGGGATTTCCAGCATTTCTTTTTCGACTTAGGAGCTTCTCATACTCCTGGACGCCCTGAATTCGATTCCAAGAGTGCTGGCTATAGCCAACTGATGAAAGAACGGAAGTATCAGGGGAAAACAGAGCTCGGAGTGGTCCGGCAGAGGCGGAATTCAAGGAACTCATAGTACCAACGCCTCTCAGATCGGGAATCGCGACCGGAACGATAACTGAATCTCCGCCCGAGTTACTGGTACCTACTCTATTTCCGGAAGTACGAGGTAAAGGATCGAGATAAAATGGTTTATCTTCAATCGGACTGGCAGCGGATACTCTGAATTCCTCAACAACTCGACCTACAGGGATAATACAATTCGGGCATGGGATTAAACAAGAAACACTGTTCGATAAAACCTTAGAGTAGATGAGATAAATAAACATACTCAAAGAAAGAGTGGAGAAGGGCGGATCACTAGAGATTGGCAGGTTATTGGTCCGCATAACGGATCCTTCAGAAATTCGACCGGGAAATTTAATCGCCGGGGCAGGATAATCGCAGTAGCTCAACCCAGCCAGTCGCAAAACGCCTTCTTGAACCAAGTACCTAGTTTGATAAGGGTTAGACTCCAATCGCCCCAGGAGTTCATCAGAAAGACGATGGCTAAGTTTTTCTTTTATTTTGCGAGAACCATATGTCCAAGTATTTGCGCCGTCCCATCGATAAGGTCTCGTTTTCGAACTACCCTCTGAAATAGGAACGTCAGGGCCCTTCACGAAAAAGAATCTCCTCTTCCAACCTAAAGTCTTCTTTGTTGTTATTTTTGTAAGAAAATGCCGTTTAGACCTTGGACGAACAGACACAAAGCCTACGTTCGAACCTTTGCAGGGATCCATTCGGAATATCTGCCAAAAGTTGCTAAAGGAAGCTTCTTCTCCTTTTGCCTCCATAAGAGTGCAAAACGCTAGTATATATGCAACGGAGTGCGGGAGAAGCTGAGCCGGGGAAAGCGAAAAGAAATTCAAAACATTTCTGATAAGAGGGGCGAACGGGATACGCAAGCCACAGGAAAATTGTCCCTCATAAAAGGCTTGACATCCAGCGGGAGGCTCAGTGGCACGTTCGGTGTAAGAAGGAACGATAATCGAAAAACCTTTGGGAAGAAATTTTCCAAAATCCGCCTCAAGACGAGCGCGATCTTTTTTCGAAAAACAACAGGAAGTTTCACTAGCAGGAAGTTCTGACTTACCCGAGATGACGGCTTGTGAGGCTTGCGTATGTTCAAAAATCCTGACAAAAGCACCTTCGCCGATACTACGTTTGTCGACCTCATTCTCTTCGAGATCCTCGCTCGGATCGTCGTCTTCGCCGTCTTGATGAAATTCCCCATCTTCAAAGTCATCTACAAGCTTAAACAAGGGATCAGATTCTTGGTTCTCCTCAACCTTTTTCTTGCCTTTCGCGCTTCTTGAGTTCGACATAATGGATTAAGAAATAAGTATACAGGAGGCAAACGCTGTTTCGAGCTTAAACACTTCGAGTTTAAGAAAGTTGTTATATGTAAATATTTTTCAACGAAGTCAACATATATATATACGGGGTTAAAAAGGTAAAATTGCAAAGAGGTCCCCGAGTAACCGCGACGGTTGAACTTACCAAGGGTAAAAGCTTAGGGTCATCCCTCTCAGAATTGCCTTTTTGATCCTTCATTCCCTAGAATTGCGGAATATGTCCTTGCAATTTATCCCTAAGATTCTCATAAGCCCTCCTGGTTATAATCGGAAATTTTGGAAAGCATTCATCAAGGGATCGAATAACGCAACATGAAACCGAAAGGGGTATTACTATTTCAACATCCCCCGACGAGGGTAATTTCAGAGCGCGCCAAAGTATGCTTCTTATATATGCACTCTTTTTCCCTAACTCGGTTTTTATCCCAATGGGTTTTTCCGAGTCAGGTTTTTAACGAGGCATATCCTAAAGACATACTGAGCGGCTCGTCTCATTGTAGCATGGAACGTACTTTGTACTTCTTCGAGCGCTTACTTCGCTTCACACTCGAGAAGTGGGGGAGTATTGATGAGGGGTAATTCAGATCCCCTGTTTTTTTAGCCTCAACACGATTCGAATAGCTATGAACCCTGTCGCCAGGGACCAAAAGACGAACCAAGGCATGAAAATGATTGTTCCGAGCTCATAAGGTCGCCATAGATCGAAGGACACTGTTGGGCCGAGCCCAGGCCCAAGCCCTCTAATTTGGCTATAAATACTCCATGCATTTATTACACTGGGGACGACTTCCAAGACACTCCAACCTTGAGACTGCAGCTCGAGTTTACTGGAGAATATTAGTATAGGTTTTCTCATACATATTTCACCCTCTAGCTTGTACGGCATCCAATAATGCTCGAATAGGACCTTTGAATACTTGTACTTGTACTCATTCAATTCGAATACAACTACTTTGATCTTTACCTTATTTATTTATTGTCATATTGTTCTACATCCCACCCTTGATCGAATCAACGAAATCACGTAAGATCAAAGACTAAAGGCCATGTATGCATGGTAAAATGTGTAATAGAGTAGGTCTATATGAAACCCAATAGATTGACCAATAGGACCATCGTCTTTGGCTCGATGGTGGTCCGCATAGGAGGCTCCCGATCGAAAACATACTGTGGTAGCATGCATGCTAGGTGTGAATGTTTTATTTTATTTGATGATTTATTTTGGCTTGCGCGCTAGAATTTAGATCACTAAATAAATTATAAAGCATAATTAAAGCGGTGAGATCTCGAGGAGAATTACCTCAAACTTCCTAAAACCGAAAATCCCCTCTCGGAATTAAAATATTAAGTCATATTGGGTAAACTATAAAATGATGTTTTATAGATCCAAGCCTTCCATCAATAGGGACTAGTGTATGTTGTCTACTTATCGATAGAGGTGATCCAGAGTCTGGCACCCGAGTCGAAGAAAGGGATAATACACGAAATTCCTTGATTCTTGTTTTTAACTAAACTCGACAAGGGTGGGGACTTGTCGGATGTGAAAATCGACCGATAACCAGTTACGGGGATTTCATGACCGGGCCAGTTGCTCATCAAGATTGACTGGGTTAGACTTAAACGAGTAGTAACATTTATGATGTAGCAGTGCTAGATAGATGCGAAAATCGAGGCAAAATAGCTTGAAGGTTGTGGAGTATCACAATTGGTAAAAGTATACCTACCTAGGGAGTTAATTGTATGACCGCGAGTCGTGGGTGCAATTAATGTCTGCTGGGACGTCAAGACCTACTAGGAAATAGAATTTCCCGAACAATGCAAGGGGTTATTGTTTCGATAAAATAGTGGGAGAACTTTTTCGATAGAAAGACCAATCTTCGTTAATTATAAGTATTATCTTAAATCTGTCTGCTTATTGTTGTCTATTATTTATATTTAGCCATGCCAATATTCACTGTCAATTGCGAACAAACGATATTGCAAATCTGGATATCATCACTCCACGATGAAGGCATGACTGGGTTCAGAAATATTAGTAAATATTGCACTTACCTGATCAAGAGGCTAAATCGAATCAATGAGCTTGGAGCTAAATTGACTCTAGATGATAAAATGGTAATCATCACAAATGGCCTGCCTGAATCATTCTCTCATTTTATCGATCATTGTGAAGTTCCACATAAAGGAATTGAGACCAATGATTTGCATAAGTTGTTAGACAAATATGAGAAAGCTCTCGAAAGAGGACAATGATTGATCGAAGGAAAGAATTGTCCCTTATGTAAGAAAAATGAGGAACTGAGTAACATGACTGATGAGGAATTCCGAAACATACTTGACCAAGGTATAACCTAAGTTATTTCCTTTTGATGAAAAACATCTTAAGATTTTTCTTTTGATGTAAAACATCTAACATTTCTGGTTTCTGTAAAAGTGTTTACAGAGGATGACTGGAACGTGCTGCAAGTGACCAAGTTTGGGTTTCAATTGCACATGAGGGAAACATACTTCAAGGAATGGGTCAAGGAGCATCTGGATTTTTCTTATTAGCATATGTTTTTCTTTAATTCTGGATTTAAGCATTAGTTAGAGTTTTGTCTATTTATTTCGAACTTTGTACGAAACTTCTTAGCTTTACCATTATGAATGGAATTATTTTAATTAAAGCTTTTAATTCGTACATAATTGCTTTACCGTTTTAAATAAAGCAAAGAAATAAGCATTGATAAGACTTAAACAATTATGCTAAATCAAGAAAAGAAAAACAAATTAGATAATTATCCACATTCAATCATAATTCCTAAAAGAAGGAATCGATGAATTGTTTTCAATCATGGCTCTTGAAATATAGAAGATTGATGAATTCAAAACATGCGAATCCTGTCTGAATAGGAAATCAATCGATTAAAGGTATTTTGAAATACCAAGTGTTTTAATGGATAAAACCATTAACACACATGTGGATCGCTAAAGCATTAGTGCGAGTAATTAATTGCTTCATAAAATATCCTAATGGCATTTAGGATATGTGTACTTTGGAGGTACAAGTTTTTGGAAAGGTTGAAGGGTTCAAAGTGTTTCATAAAGGCACTAGGTAAAGTGCAAGTATGCAAATGTTGAAAGGATTCAAAGGAATTCCAAAATCGAAGCAATTAAGGGCATTAAAGTATGATCATTCGATTTAATCGAAGTGATTAATACATAAGCCCTAAATTACTCAAATTATCTAAATCAAGAATAGAATTCTTGAATAGCAAGTTAAAACTAATAAAAGGAATCGAACTATGAAAGACTAGATTCATTCCTTAAATTAGTATTGCTATAACTCCTCAAACAATTCTGGGGTCAACCCCATGACTCTAGAAGGATACTTTGACTTGTAACCTTCTTAAGTCAATTCCTACGAAAACCGTACTAACCCAAGTATGGTATATCATCCATGAATGATAAAATTGGATAGTGGATCCAATTGAGAAAATTTGTAGGGTATCCAACGAAATCCATTGGATATCTGTTCCATGATCCTAAGAACGAAAGGAGTCTGTTGCTAAGGATACCCAATTCTTGGAGGGTGGTTCCCTCGCGAATAGAAGTGGGATTTTACCATGGAACTTGATGAAGTCCTAGAATTGGACACATCCCTACAAATAGTGGGAGTATATTTTCAAACCTACTGAACCAAAATTTTGTACACCAAATTTCGAAGATTCGATCGAATTCGAAAAGAACTAGTACGTTCACGAATATGATCGATTGGATAGTGATCCAAGAACTTTCAAAATATCTATGTATAACATAGATTAGGGCACATAGCTTAAACGCCATGTGATCTAAGTGGATTGTAAATAATCCGTTTGGAAACAACGAATCATAGAAGCTTCGTATGACTACGAAGCATATCCATTGGATTTAAATCCAAAGGTAAATCTATAATTCTAGACCAGTATCCCGAAGCTGGAACATGCAACTAGATGAGACAGTCAAGGCGGTTGACTTTATCAAAATTACATGTAAATCTCAATGTACAAAAGAATCAGTGGGAGTTTTTGCATTGTTCGTAATATAAACACTAAAGTTGACATAGATGTTGAAAGAGTGTTAAACACAGACGAAAGCGTGTTCATTCACGAAATTCTTCATTAAAAGATTTGAGGGATACATCTCACGTATTGGCAGTACGTATCTATTGTGATAGATTAGAGAAGATGTTTGAAATCCCAAATCTTAGTACATGGACAAAACTGAATAAAATCAGTATGGAAAGTCATAGAGAGGACAGTTTCCATAGAGATATAAAATCTCTCTCAAAGTCAATAAGCCCTACATTTGATGAGTAAAGAGGATAATATCTCTGAACACCTTCCATATAAAAGGTGGCATAGTATATGCAACGTCATGTACAAGACCAGACTAAACATTTGCTATGAGTATCATAAGCTGATATTGGTCGAACACCAGTAAGGAGTACTGGTATACCGAAAGGAAGCATTCCTTAGAGAACTCTAGGAGTTCTAAGGACATATTGCTGGTCAACGGTAATAATGAAGAATTGGAACTCAAAGGATTTAGTGATTCGAGTTTCCCGTCTGAAGTGAATATAATATTCTGGTTTTATGGGGCAACGATGATTTGAAAGAAGTTCAAAAGACAATCGATGCTGGGTTAACCAATAAAACAGAATATTTCGCAGTATTGAATACAGCGAAGGAAAGTGTTTGGACGAAAACTTCTTCCAATAAATTGGAAGTAGTACCTAGCATTGCGAGGCCTATAGTTATCTTCAATGCTAACTTAAGGCAATTGCTTTAGCAAAGGAATCGAGATCTCACCCATGATCTAAACACAAATATACCATATGATCTGGAAAATCATAGGTGGAATAAGACGTGGGGGCACGTCAAGAGACAACATAGCAGATCCACTAATTAAGTCATAATCACAAAAGGGTTCGACGGACATCTTGAGAGAGATGGGCCTTAGAAACGTATGTGGTTGGCTTTAGGGCAAGTGGGAGATTGATAGGATAGTGCCCAGCAAGCCAACAAATATAAGCTTGTTAAGGAACTTCCTTTAGAAGCAATCTTATGATTTATAAGATAATACGCCCGTTTATTCATAGTACGTGAATTAAACAATGTCCACCTTCATCTCTCGCGAACTTATCTAAGCGATTGGTTGAAACCCTGAGATCACTCATGACTACGGGATTATTCACTTCAGTATTGGGTGCGATTAATCATGAAACAATCTCAAAGGTCGTGATCTCAAAAACATTCCAAGTCATAGATTCATATCGAGACGGGGTATCGAATGAATCGTCAAGACTTGTAGGATTATGCATGATTCACATGAAGTGAATTTGTTGTCGTTTCATGAACAAGGCATTGAATGCTAGTGCATATGACTAGGTGGTTCGATAGGGGATCGAACGCATCGAACGACCCGAACAGAGAGACCCATCGTGGAAGTGCGTTAAGCATATCGGTAATGGGATGTCTCTCAAGACTTATAATAGTGTACGATTTAGTCCTTTGACTTGAGGTACTAGGGCGGATTCGGTACACGGGAATACGTACTTTGATTTAGGAGCCGATCACATAGCTTGGTCATTGTGCGACTACTTTGGGTGCGTATGAACGTGTGCGCGGATAGTTAGTACTAATATAGGATCTGTCGACTCATCCTGATAAGATGAGAGAATTTCCTGTACGTTCTTAGATAATAAATCCGAGAAATCTACGGCCGTAGTCGGTGACGGATTTGGAAAGGGGTTTCCAAATTTAGCAGTCACACTGGAATTATTATCCTGAATTAGAAAGTACAGAATTGAGATAATTAGAGGTGCCGACCAATTCACACACCCTAGGTCTCAATCGGGAAATTAGTTGATAGAAGGACCTTATGTACATGGCATTTATAAGAGGTGAAGGTTCACGAAATCAATTCACCTGAAGTTGGGCCTCATGGGCTTGTGGCTAGACATCGACCATGAGGTGTGGGTACTCCTGAATTAATAAGGAAATTAATTCTGGAGTGGTCAATTAAAGTGGTTAATTGATCGGAGCAATTAATTGCTCACTAATTAAATCACGAAAGTCGTGGGCCTGCTGCCAATTGATGGTGAACCTAGAGGGTCACACACAATACAGTTGGACAGTGACAGTCTGGAAGGAATCAATTGATTTAAGGAATTAAATCAATATATGAATTAAAGTATTAATTCAAGAAGAAGAATAATTAATTAGAAGTAACTAATTAATTAATCATTAAAGTGTTAATTCGAAATGGAGAATCATTAATTAGGAGTAACTAATTAATGAATCAATTGGAATTTCTAATTGATTAAATCCTCAATTAAAGTATTAATTGGAAAGGATTAATTAATTAATAGTGGATTAATTAATTAAAACACATGGGCCAATCCATATGAAAGTTAATTGATCTAGGATTAATTAATTTAAGCATATGGGCCGATTATTGTAAAGATAAATTAATCTGGGATTAATTAATCTTGCATGGGCTGATTTTGGGAACAATGATCAAATTAAGTTTAGGACTAATTAAAAGCACATGGGCCGATTTTATTGAATGAGGTTGGCCGATTTTTTGCTTAATTATTTAGTCTTGAATTAATGTTGATTATGTTTGATTATGATAAGGATTAAGAGTTTGTGTTATCTTGTGTAACTAGGAAAGAGATTGAAAGAGATCTTCTTTCCTAAAGTGATAAGATTTGTGTATATCTTGTTTCTTGAAAAGAAGATATTCTTTCAAGAATTAGATGTCTATTAGGAGAAGGAGTCTTCTAATAGAGACATCTATAAATACTAGATATACATAATCTAAAGTAACTAACCCTAAGAGATTTATTCTAAGCAAGAAAGAAAATCACAACACAAGAAAACACATCAAGGCCGAAAATTTCAGCCCCCTCTCGCCCCTAATTGCATAATCGAACCCTGTAGAAATCGCCCTCCCTGTGTAGGATTTTTCTCCAAGTCTTCTTCCCGGATCCGCATCCAATTCCTGACGAGACGATTCCTTAATCCTAGTTCTGAGCCTGGGGATTTCGCGAAGTCACTCAAATCCAACTGGTGTGGACTATCTCTAGAGGCACAACACTTGGGGTGCTCTAGTGAACAACCGAAGACCGGAGGAAACCACCACCTTGCCTGTGGTGAGGTAAAATGGCTTTTACCACCTATTTAATTTTAGTATATGCATGCTTTAATTAAATTCAACCTTTATTCATATGTGCTAATAAGTGTTCCCTGGGATTTGGTGTATAAACAAAAATTTTAAATTCCGCACTGTTGTATTTGACTATTATACCCATAAAATCCCAACATCCAGAACCAGCACCACAACAACAAGGAGGACAAGAGGTGGATACATTGGCAATTCAACCCTTCAAAAAGGCTTGCACACTGTGTGGAGTGCAATGACACTATGCGAAGACATTTACAAAGATAACTACAGTTCGATTCAGTCAAATATTGCAATCTACTTCTGTTGAGGGAGGGAGATGATTGAAAGTGCCAGAACCCCGAGCATCAACTCCAGAACCAGCAACACAACAGCAAGCACCACAACAGGTGGATACATTCAAAAGGGCTTGCACACTGTGTGGAGTGAAAGGGCACTACAAGAAAACATGTACAAAGATGCTTGCAGTTCGATTCAGTCAAAGATTTCAATCTAATAAGTAGAAGTGAAGTTCAAATGTAGTGTTTTGTTGGAACTTTTATGGTTTGTTTGGATGTTGGAACTTTGTACCGACGGTCTTTTGATGGAATGTTCCTCCGTTGCTTGGGAGATGAAGAGGCGAAGATGGCAATCTCGGAAGCTCATGCTGGAGTTTGTGGCGCTCATCAGTCAGGACCAAAATTGCACTTCAAAATAAAAAGAATGGGGTATTATTGGCCCACTATGGTTAAAGACTGCATAGACTATGCTAAGAAGTGTCAAGCTTGCCAATATGATGCAAATTTCATTCATCAACCGCCCGAGCCATTGCACCCGACAGTCTCGTCTTGGTCGTTTGATTCATGTGGCCTAGATCCAGTTGGACCGTTGAAAAAGTCATCTGGTCAACACATGTACATTTTGGCTGCAACAGACTATTTCTCAAAATGGGCTGAAGCTATACCGCTTCGACAAGTGAACAAGAAAAGTGTTGTGGATTTTATTCGGAAACATCTCATTTACCGCTATGGAGTCCCACGATGTATCATCATCGATAATGGGAAGCCTTTCTGTAACAGTTTCGTGACCAATCTTTGCCAAAAATTTGGTTTCAAGCAACATAACTCATCTATGTATTACCCTCCTGCCAATGGTCTTGTTGATGCTTTTAAAGAAGGTAGTAGCAAAGTCCAAGAAAGACTGGCATGAAAAAATGGGAGAAGCTCTTTGGGCTTACCGCACGACTTATCGAACATCGACTCAAGCAACTCCATATGCGTTGATGCACGGTGTGGAAGCAGTATTACCTCTCGAACAACATATTACGTCCTTTAGGATTGCTGTTCAAGAAGGTTTTACAAATGAGGAGAATACACGTCTACGTCTTGAAGAACTTGAGGCGCTTGATGAGAAAAGGTTGGAAGCCCAATTATGTCTTGAATGCTACCAGGCTCGCATTTCTCGATCCTTCAACAAAAGAGTACGACCACGATCCTTCCAAGTTGGAGATATGGTACTCGCTGTTAGAAGACCCATCAAGATCACAAAACGAATGGGTGATAAATTTAAGTCAAAGTGGGATGGCCCTTATGTTCAAGAAGTTTACACAAATGGAGCTTGTAAGCTGGTTGCTGAAGATGGCCTTCGCATTGGACCTATCAACGGTAAATTTTTGAAGAAGTACTACGCCTAAAGACGCAAGATGCTCCATGACGCACGAGCCTAAACTGCATGTTACTCCTGGCCTACATGAGTATAAAATGTGTACGACAAAACACCAGTAGTATTGAACTACGTTATGACTTGATTCCCATTTCGGGATACGTAGGCAGCTTAGAAGTTAATTCTGAGTTCAGTCACGTTAAATTTTTCTGATATTTTGAATTACGTTATGACTTGATTCCCACCTTGGGATACGTAGGCAACTTAGAAATCAATTATGAGTTAAGTCACGTTATTTAAAAAGAAAAAAAAAAGTTTGATGTATTCAAGCAAAGTCGTTTGAATTTGTTTGGAAATTACATCGAATTCTTTATTTAATGTTTTAAAATACTCTCTAAGTGCTAAATTGAAAGATAGAATATTTGATATGATTAAGTGCAAACGTGAAGAGTTGAAATTTTAAAATAAAGCAAGTAAAGCTAAATCAAGATGGAAAAAAATGAACTTTATTCATCTTCATATCTAAGAGTTTTACACCAAATAAAAAAATAATAATAAAAGGATCCTATCAAGCTACATAGAGACTAAAGTAACTAAATATAGATCATGGAAAAAGGTTGAATTTTGAAATAAAGCAAGTAAAGCTAAATCAAGATGGAAAAAAATGAACTTTATTCATCTTCATATCTTAGAGTTTTACACCAAATTACATAGAGACTAAAGTAACTAAATCTAGATCACGAAAAAAAGGTTGAAATATTTCAACTCTTGAGATCAGCTTCAACTTTCTCCTTCAAGTTTCTTTGACGCGTGAAATCTTCCTCAGATAAAGGTGGGCTACTTTCAAGAGCGGAAATTTCATTCTCTATCCCAGAGATGGCAGATCGAGTTGTTTTTCATCTTGTTGGAGCAACATACTCATCTTTTGCTTCTGATTTAATATGTCTTTAAGACGTTTCTTCAAATTATCTTCATCTTCATCCAACTTAGCAAGCTTCGCTTCATGATCTTGAGCAAGAATTGCACGTTGACTTTCTCGCGCTTGCATATCTCGAAGACGTTGATTGGCATAGGATATTTGTTGGTCAAATGCCACCTTATTCATTCTTTGAGACGAACACAAAATCTCATCAGCATAACCGCCGACATTCTCAAGAAAAGCAGCCACCCTCCCAAGCAAAAGTGACACATCCATACCTCCAAGTTGATTCATGGCTTGGAAAATGTTGTTCACTTCTTCCTTAATAGAAAGTAACCCTTCAAGTGGCATAGTAGAAAATTGTTGTACGAGATCACTCCACATTACCTCAACCACTTTGCGTTGACTACGCTCCACTACCTCTTTGCATCGAAATCCAGAAACAGGAGATGGTGATTTTCTAGCTAGTGGCTCAAAATTTGTTTTCACCTCTTTGTTCTTTGAAGAACTTGGATCTGTTTGATGAACCCCAAGATTGTCGAAGAATGGTATGTGCAGAGGAATCTTAGAACTTGTTTCTTTCTTTTTGCTTAGTGCCAAAACTTGAGTAAGCGGAAGGCGATCAGAATCATCACTAATTTCCTTATGCTGTGAAGAACTTGAGTGAGTGCCATCAACTGGTACTTCGATAACTTTGCCCTTTGAGGATGCTTCTTGGTTCTAGGGAGAGTCAATAATTTCAAACTATATAAATTAAAGGAAAATAATCAAATAACTTAAGGAAAACATGAATTTGTGCGTACGATGAAGAAATATGCGTGAATGAAAGGGTTCCATATTGAATTAAGTCTTCTAAGTCCATGTTTGGGATTACAGAGTCCCCAATACATATCTTAGAGTCTATGCTAATGGAATCTAAGTAAAAAAACCTAGTTCTTTTTGCAATGTTTCCAGTTTCGATCACAATTGGAGTCGCTTTCAGAAGCAGAAGATTCAACCATATTTCTCTTGACCTTTGCTGCTTGAACATCTAGCGTCTTCGAAATATGGTCGATAACAGATTCCTTTCTTGCTCCATCATTAGAAGGATCGGTGACTTTCTTCTTCGATTCCACTGGAACTTTCTTTGAAGAATCATGTGCACCATTTGGAAACTTCACAGTGACCTTAGGGGCATCCTTGAAAGGGCTGCGGTAATGACTCGACCACCACTGGAGGTATTCTTTGGTGACCAACCGTTCACATGAACGAGGTAGAACTAGCCTAGTTGTTGTATACAAGCGAGTCGAGAATTCCCAAAGTTGCATAGTTGCTTCCAAAGTTTTAGGATTTTGCTCTGCTCGTATTCCGGAAGGAAGATCCTGAGAAAAACAAAATTGCCTCCCAAATCTGTGGGGATTGTAAAATTCAACTATGTAGTGTTTATCAAGTCGCGAGACTAGGTAGCATGAACGAAGACAGATAATCAGACGAAGTTTCACTATCACAGAGCATCTGCATATTTTCTTTGAACATCGGAAGGGCGTCATCTGACTCGGTTCAATCGATTCAAAGATATGTTGAGCCTCCACTAGGTTATACTTGCGCGCCATCCTTTCACCTACAAACTTTGTCATCCTAGCTCTCATAAAATTAGACTTTCGAACAATTTCGGTGTCCTCACGTTCAAAATGTGTTTTAAGATAACTGTTGATTCAACCATAAACATAGTGAACGGGGAATACGACGGTACATTCCTTCAAGTCGGTAGATGAAGCTAGTTGTTTTAACCTGCTGTATATGCTCGCCAACATGGGGATAGCCAAGGAAAATCTTTCTCCAGAAGCAATCATGCTTGCAACCTTGAAAACGTCTGGCCGTATATGATTAATATTCCTGCTTGGTAGGAGAAACCTACATATCCAGCACGCCAGTAAAGCAGCTACATAAGTCTTCTCCTTGTCAGGTTCTTTCAGTCCAAGTGTGTCGAAAGGGGCATTCTCTTCCACGGTTCGATCATGCGCCAAAGAAGTATGAATCTCTCCTGAAGGGTTGTATGTGAGTCGAGGTTTTGTTAAGCCCTTCTTAGACAACCGTTGAGGTGGCTCTCGATATCAATCCGGACCTTTAAACCAGAATTTCACCCAGTCTAGAGCTTGTACTCCATCAGAATCACTGCCCCCTAGATGTTGATATGTCGAAAATAGGTGTTGACAACTCCGAGGAAGGAAGAGTTTGTTATCTTTATCGACTCTAGTATGCTCCTTTGCTAACGGAACAACTTCATCGTAGAAGAGACCACAAAGAGGGAGCCCGCCAAGAGCGTGCAAATCCCACAAGGAAATGAAAAATTCCCCAACTGATGTACAAAGAGTGTTGGTGGATGGACTCCATAGGTGGCCAAACGTGCGGATCATGTGCTCATCGACGTCAAATGTGAACAAAAAAGCCCAAACTGCATCATGCACTCCAGCCCAATGAAGATTTTTATTTTTCTTCGCAAAGACGTCATCTACCCATTCCCAATAACCTGAAATATAGGAAAATTCACCAAGGGACGGAGCGGAAGAGTGCCAAGAAGTCCTCCATTAAACCGACAAACGAGCATGGCATGGAAACTAGACGGCGATCCATCCTTGGAAGTACCAGACTGCAGAAGACACACTTTTTGACATTTAGACAAGGCGGCGGCATGCACACTAGCTTCCCTGGTAATTTCAGCCCAAAACCTCTATGGGTGCTCCTCCATTGACACAGCAAACTCCGAGGCAAACGGTCCTATGGCTAGCGAATACACAGCTAAAGCAGTTTCTTTCGTCTTATTTGTTTCGCCTTTGTTGATTACGTAGAGGGTTGGGAACGGCACTTTGTAGTCAGTAAACTCCATGAATGCCTAAAAGAAATCAAATACGAAAGAAAGAGATTAGTTTATTAATACGAATATCGGCTTATAAAGAAGATAAGATTTTAAAACGAAAAGAAAATCTTAATATAGTCGGCTTGATTGAGTGGTAATATGATGATTTGAAGCTTCGAATCAGATGGCGTCGTTACAAAATTTGCATTTACGAAATTAAGAATGTTATTATCGTCACTTATATAGTTATGAAATAAAAAAAATGGATGAACGTCGACAAGAAATCAAGGATCATGCAACCTTTTAAACTGAAGTGTATATATGAAGTTTTAACTCACTGGCAATTCTAGATTGAGGTGTATGTTATAGTGGATTATTTGAGTTTGCAATGTATGATATGAAAGATGAAGGAATTGGAGTTTTGCAATTGTAACGTTCAGCTCACTGTTTATTAATTTTCTTTGGGGCAATTTATCAAATAGATTGTGGGTAAGGGAGTTGAGTGAATAATATATTGCTGAAAGGGAAATATGGAATGCCTCAAACAATGCTCAAATCTATTTACTCTGCAGTTTAACATGAAATTAAGTCTCAATTCTTGTTGCTTTTATAAGCATAAAATATTTTCAGTGTTATACATAGAAGAAGTCTAATTCAAGTACGATCGTAAAGTGAATCAGTTTCAGTTTTATTCCGACTGTATGAGTACGTAGCTGCTGGAAGAATTATTGTTGGTTAATTTGAATTGCTTCTATTACTGTCGAAAAATTACAGCTAGCAATTGGTCTCCTAGTTTGAGTGGGTATGAAATGCTCTATGATAAATGCCACTGAATGGAGACTCCTTTCTCACGTAAATTATTCTTTGATGGAGTCCCGAAGTCAGTGATATATATTCATATATATAGGCAGATGTGGTAACTATACGTTGAGTTATTGACATATATGAAACTGAAGAAAAGAATTGATTACAAGTAGACATGTGAAGACAAATTGAATTTGAGAACAACTTTGTTTGCACTTGAGGTCGGCAGTAGATGATTTGAATATTGAAATTTGCTACTTGGACTCTTGATCAAATTACATTAATGGGCCACCTTTACTTGAAAATCATGGCCCATTTATATTTTCAAATATAGTATAAATTTGTTTTATCATATCTGCTACATTGATGTGATATGTATAAAAATAAAAATAAAAACTGTGACTTACTCACTCCAAATTATGCTTCGAAAAGCATTATTCATGAACAAGTTTCGAAGGGGCATTTGTAGATATATAAAATTTACGCCCAATAAAATGGCGATACGTGTAAAATAAGTTGTTAATTATCAATTTAAATTCTCTTTTTACATTTTTGAGATTTTTAATTTATGTAATATCAATAGTAAATAGGTAATTAAAATTGGCTAATTAAATTATGCCACGTGTCAATATGATGTGTTTTGACCAATTAAGAAGAAGTCTTAAAGACTATGAAAGCCAGAACCAATCAAAATGATGTCTTCTATTCTACAAAGACAATGATCAATCAAATCACGCCATGTCATCAAACAATGTGAAGAAGGCTCTCTACTCCAGCATCTATATAAAGGAGCTTTGAGACCTCACATATTAGAGAGTGATATTGACATACTTCACATATATTCTCAAATAAAAGAAAGCTTAAAAGTTCCCTCAAGTATTACATATACAAGTCTTTGACTCCTAAGTCTCTGACTTTTATATTTGTGTTGTGATCCGCAAATCTTGGAGAAGATCACGCCCCACGATTCAAGAACAAGCCTAAGGCCCTTGGATCTAATGTCTATCAAGTAGAAGAATTAGAGGAGTTTACTATTTACAAAGGTTGTAACCATTTATTTAATTAAATTCATTAAATATTGTAATTTGTTGCTTCTTATTTTATTGTCTAATAAAGTTTGCAGACATTAAAATTTGTGGTCTACACCCCCCGCCCCCCTGCACATGAGGGAATAGACTTTTGATAGCTAAGTAGTTAAACCACGACATTGACAAATCATATATATCACTCAAGATTTTTTTACTCCACTTCCATTGATAAGAGCAATTTTATTTTTTCTTTCATTTCAAATGATGAAATTTGTTAAAATTAATTCGTAATTACTTAAGAATGAAGTTTCTTAAGTATGAAGAAATCATACTTGAATGGTATATAGTCCACATTGACAACACTAAGAATTATCTAGAATTCCATTCTAGTCAACCAATGCAACCAATGAGATCAAAACCTTATCATTGAAGAACTCTCAATAAGCTTAGTTATGCATGCTTAACCACTAAAGTTGAATTAAATTAATGTATCCAACAAATTAATCTGGTTGCTTCTAGTGTAAAGTAGAAAGGTGCTTCATAGGCCTATATATATGTATGTAGTGTGTAGAATTTTACATATAGAAAAAATCAATCAATTAACAAATTAGTTTTGAAAAGATAAAATATTCTCTTGTATGAAGACTTAGTACATAAAGTCTCAAAATATTGTAGCCTTATAATGTTGATGAATATTACGTCTACTTTGTCTTGCTAAAATTATTTTCTTAGCCTTTTATATCCAAACATTGAACAGATTGTGGTATCATAACCACCCTTGGCTTGATAACCCCTCACATATATAAAAAAATTAATCCAAGCAATAGCAATGAACTTGCCTTCACATATTCCCAACAAGGTGTTCCTATCTTTGTTGGTCAAGACTACGAGTTATGGAGCATTCTTATGAAGACGTTATTCCAGTTCCATGATCTTTCGAATATCGTAGAAGAGGGGTATGAAATATATACTCCGGAGAAAGAAGCTGCGTTGACTGGAGCAAAAAATGAGCATAAAGAGAACAAGACCAAAGATGCAAGAGACTTGTGATTTATGCTCTAAGGGCGATCTATACTTCCATGTACTATGGATGTGAAATATTCAAAAGATGCATGTGATATTTTGAAAAAACAATTTGGTGTCTATGAAAAAATTATCTCCATGAAACTGCAAAATTTATGGCGAGAATTTGATAATCTACTCATGAAAAATAGCAAGACTATGCAAGAATTTTTTTCTAAAGTTTCTAAAATTGTTAATCAAATTACACTGAACATGCAGAAACGCTAATCATTCAGAAAGAGATTGTTGGTATAGACATGATGATGAGAAAAATGAGGCCAATTACACCGAAGAAAAAGATACCAATCAGTTATTTTATTCATGCTTGAATTCTGAACAACTATTTGAAAATACGTGGTACGTTGATAGCGGTAGCGGTAGAAGTAATCATATGTGTGGAAATAAGAAAATATTTGTGGAGTTTGATGAGACTTATTCATCTGAAGTAAAACTTGGAGATAGCAAAGAACATAAAATCGCTGGGAAACGAACTATAGCAGTCCAGACAAAGAACGGACAAACAAATTTTATCAAAGATGTTTTTTACGTTCCAAATTTGACTCAAAATCTGCTAAGTGTAGGTCAACTACTAGAGAAGAATTACAAAGTGGAGTTTAATAATGATCATTGTGTCATTATTGATAAGCATAATAATCTCACAATTGCAAATATAAAGATGAGCTTAAATAAAGTCTTTCCTCTTAATCTGCCATTGATCGAAAAAATTATTCTCCAAAGCACAACAGAAAAAGATCATAATCTATGGCATCTGAGGTATGGACATTTGACTTACAAAAGTCTCAATCTATTAAAAAGAAAAAAAAATATGGTTTTTGGTCTTCCAAATATTCCAGATCAAAGTACAACATGCGAAGGATGTATTTATGGCAATGCATCACCTACCATTTCCAAAGGCATCCTACATAGCCAAAGTTCCTCTTGAACTAATACATGTAAATATTTGTGGCCCAACTCGAACTCAGTCTCTGAACGACAACAGATATTTTCTATTGTTCGTGGATGATTATAGCAGAATAATGTGGGTTTATATTTTGAAGCAAAAATCAGAAGCTTTTTCAAAAGTTTTGGAGTTTAAAGCGAATGTGGAAAATCAAAGTGGCAGAAAAATAAAGACTCTCAGAACAGACCGAGGAGGAGAACTTATTGGAAAAGCCTTCTTAAATTATTGCAAAGAAAAAGGGATCCAGAGACAGCTAACAGTGTGATATACTCCACAACAAAATAGAGTTGCAGAGCTGAAAAACCGCACAATCGTCGAAATGGCAAGAAGCATGATGGCCGAAAAAGGACTTCCAAAAAGTTTTTGGGCAGAAGTTGTACTTACGGCAATCTATATTTTAAATCGTTCATCAACAAAGACAGTTCCAAACAAGACTCCCTATGAAGCATCAAAGTTTTTGGTTGCCTAGATTATTCTCATATTCCTAAAGAGAAACGAGAAAAGTTTGATGATAAAGGAGAAAAGCTTATCTTTGTTGGTTATAGTGACGAATCCAAGGGATATCATTTACTAAACCCAAACACAAATAAGCTTATTATATCTCGAGATGTTATCTCCAATGAGAAACAATCATGGAATTGGGGAGAAGATACAAAAACGAATAATGTGAATTTGCCTTGCTCATCATTAAAACAAAATGATCTGACAAGTTCAAACTCGAGTCCAATTTCAAGTCCAAGTTCAAGTTTTCTAGGACCATCTGAGGAATTCTATCCAGAATCAGAAAGTCCAGTACGTAAGGTACGAAGTTTAAAAGAAATTTATGAATCATGTGATGTGACATTTTTTGCTTGTGAGCCACATACTTTTGAAGAAGCTGTGAAAGAAGAAATCTAGACAAATGCTATGGATGAAGAAATAGCAAGCATCGAAAAGAACAAAACTTGGAAACTAGTGGATCTACACGAGAATAAAAGTATAATTGGACTAAAGTGGGTCTACAAATAGAAGTACAAAGAAGATGGTTCAATTCAAAAGCACAAAGCACGCCTAGTAGCAAAAGGCTATTCTCAACAACCAGGAATTGATTTCAATGAAATGTTTGCATCAGTTGCTCGAATGGAGACAATAATTGTCCTAGCATTAGTTGCTCAAATGGAACTTCCAGTTTATCGATTGGATGTCAAATCAACATTTCTCAATGGAGATTTCAGTGAAGAATTTTATGTCGAGCAACTTGAAGGTTATTTTGTCTAAGGCAAAGAAGATAAAGTTTGTCGCCTCAGAAAGGCACTATATGGGCTAAAACAAGCACCAAGAGCCTATAACAACAAGATTGATAATTACTTTTAGAAAAATTGATTTCAAAGAAGTCAAAGTGAACCATCATTATACGTGAATAAATAAGGTGAAAAAGATTTTCTCATTATATGTCCTTACGTAGACGATTTGATATACACAGGCACAAATCCATTGATAGTAGAAAAATTCAAAAAGACAATGATGCAAGAATATGAGATGACTGAATTGAGTCTAATGAAATATTTCCTCGGAATTAAAGTTTGTCAAACCAAAGAGAAAATATTTATCTCTCAGGAAAAAAATATCTTGAAAGTTTATTGAAAAAGTTCCATATGATAAATTGCAAACCCATATCTACTCACTGGCACTAAATGAAAAGTTGACACTAGATGATGGTGCTGCAAAAGTTGATACAAACATATACAGAAGCTTAATAGGCTCTCTAATCTATCTCACGCATGCCAGACCTGACATTGTCTATCCGGTTGCTTAATCTCGAGGTTTATGCATGACCCGAGTAAATTTCATTATGCAACAACAAAAAGAATTCTACGTTACCTTCTAGGTAAGAGAAATTTTGGCATCAAATATGTCAAAGAAAAAGAAAACACAATGATTGGGCCGGATCAATTGATGATCGAAAAAGTACAGCTGGATATGTATTTTGATTGGGTTCAAAAATCATATTATGGGCATCAAAGAAACAAAAGACTGTGTCACTCTCATCAGCAGAAGCAGAATATATTGATGCCACAGACGCAGCTCGTGAAGTTGTTTGGCTTAGAAAACTTATGACAGACATTGAGCAAAGACAAGATACTCCTATAACAATATTTTGTGACAATATGCCCAGTATAGAGATGGCAAAGAATCCAGTTTTTCATGCCAGAACAAAGCATATCGAACTTCGACACCACTAAATTAGAAGTCTCGTTCAAGATCAAGAAATCCAATTGGAGTTTCTGAACACTAAAGATCAACTTGCGGATAGCTTTACAAAAGCAGTCAATTCAGAGAAGTTAGAGCAATTTCGAAATGGTGTTTGTATTATGAATTAAGAGGGGGTGTTAAAATTAATTCATAATTATTTCAGCATGAAGTTTTTTAAGCATGAAGAAATCATACTTGAATGATATATAGTCCACATTGACAACACTAAGAATTATCTAGAATTGCATTATAGTCAACCAATGCAACCAATGAGATCAAAGCAATAGCATTGAAGAACTCTCAAGAAGCTTAGTCATGCATGCTTAGCCACTAAGTTTGAATTAAATTAATGTATCCAACAAATTAATCTAGGTGCTTCTAGTGTAAAGTACGTAGAAAGGTGGTTCATAGGCCTATATATATGTATGTAGTGTGTAGAATTTTACATATAGAAAAAATCAATCAATTAGCAAGTTAGTTTTGAGAAGATAAGTTATTCTTTTGTATGAAGGCTTAGTGCAAAAAGCCTCAAAATATTGTAACCTTATTATGTTGATGAAATATTAAGTCTACTTTGTTTTGCTAAAATTATTTTCTTAGCCTTTTATGTCCCAAACACCCAACAATATTTGAATGTCAATTTCGCATTCACCCGAACTCCGATTTGGACTTACGATATACCTTTTTAATCTACTTAGGGAGTATAATTCCGCAAAGACCCGACACTTTTCTCAAAGTGGGTTCCACTTAAACTATGTCTAAGTTACTCCATCAACTTACTATTTTCCAACAATAAATGTCCAAAAATTGAGTGTATTAATCTGATTAGCAGCATGCGTGACACAATTTTTGACAAAATTTTATCATGCCCACAAGAATGCAGTAGCTACCTCAATTCTCTCCACCAGGTGAAAAAACATTTTCCCTTTCGAGGTTTTCAATATAAAAGTTGATATTAATGAGTACTCGAGGTTACACCACTTTGAACATTCTCTTAGCTTTACTTTGTGGACAAATTGCTCAATGAAACTCTACGGTATGTCCAGTGTGTGGAAAGAATAGTTATCCATTGCATGAGTGGATACGGTGATGACAAGATTGTTTCATGGCTTTTGCAGACATTGATGTGGCAGATTTCAAGTCTCTTCAATTAACTTTCATTGAGTTCGACTTCTTTGGTGAAGTACCTGATGCAAACTACTTTGGTTCTAATGTGGATTGTATGACCAACCTTGTAGAAGCATGCTCAAGCACCATTCGTCTCTGTTTATCTGGCGTTTCGATTACCATGTGATGTACCAAGTCTTCGTCATTATAAACAACTATGAATCAGTCGATTGATATTGAGGACCTCCCCTCTAGAGTTTACATCGATCATAAACGAATAAACTAACGTCGGCATCAACATTAATCTCTTCGACTTATTCGACGTGGTGATCGACGTTCTCTTATAACTAACCCGTTTACAATCGGATCAAATCAAATGCGGAGGACCCATATTCGAACCAAAACGTCCAATCCTGATTCGACCCGGTGACCCATCCTGAAACTATAAATAGCCCTCATAAATGAGATAAAAGGTACGCACATTCCGAGTATTAAATACGCTCCGACCTACACTTTATCTCGATACTTACTTTAGCATCGGAGGGTTATGGCCGGGTAACCACCGGCATTAACCTCACGTAGTTATCTTTGATTGCAGGTTAGGATCCCTTATACAAATCGAGGAGAAGCTTGATTGACCTGCTTATCCTCACGTTGACGAGTCGTGAATCCCGAGACATTGATTAGTAAATAATACCCTAACGATATCACGCTCATCAATTGGCGCCGTCTGTGGGAAATCTTTAACTTTGAATCGAGAAAGATGACTACAAGATCTAAAGCTGCTTTGGCTCGAGAGCGAGAGGCCAATCGAGATCAAAACGGGGAGGGTCAGGGTGACAATTTGTTACCTCGAAACCCTGAGCAGCCCCAGAATGAAGAAGGGGGAACTTCTAGACCCCCGGCTCCACCTACTTTTCAACTCCCCAAGGATGACTTGAGGGCATTCTTGGATGACGCCAAGAAGGAGTGGCTAGCAGAAGCCGTAAGAGAAAATCATAACCTTCCCCAAAGACTCCCTCGCGCTGCCATCCAAGACATCGAGAATGAAGTAGAAGTTGACCAGGCTGACAGTTGGGCAAATAAACGTCAAGCTAGACGCGCGGGAAAACAGGATTGTGAAGAGCAATCAGTTAGGGAGGTCAACAAACTCGCCTCAGAAGTAAGGTCGCTTCATCAGAAGTTGGATAGGCAGGAAAAAAGAAACGAAGTCCCGGTGTCGAATTCCCGATTAAGGAAATCGCCTTTTTGCGACGAAATCTTCTTCGAGAGATTGCCACTCGACAAGAGGTTACCTACACAACTGCCTCGTTATTTTGGAACCGAAGACCCTGACGAGCACCTAGCCTCGTTCAACCTTCAGATGCAGCTCCACGGAATCTCGGACAATGTAGCGGCTAAAGCCTTCTCGACGACGCTATCGGGAATGGCGCAGTCATGGTTTGGGAGATTAGAGGAGAAATCCATTTTTGACTACGATCAGCTCTGCGACAAGTTTATGAGCCAGTTCGGTAGCAAACGAGCAGTTAGGCCCCCCGCCAATCACCTATACTCTATCATACACAAACCTGACGAGAGTTTTAGGAGCTTTATGGGGAGATTTAACAATGAGCTCCTGAAGGTTGAGATGCCAAGAGTGGACTTCCTGATAACTGTATTGTTTCAAAGTACCTTGAATAGAGGCTTTGCTAGCGCCATAGTCAGGGAAAATCCATCGACGTATGAGAAATTAATGGAAATGGCTAATCAATATATGAACGAAGAAGAAATGAACAAGCTAAGAGGAACCTTCTTTGGACTGGCAAAAACCGAAGACAAGCAACCGGTCGTTGTTGCAGATCGACCTTTCGAAAGGATTCCAAACAATCGATATATTGAAAGGAAAGATAGAAGAGGATACGGAGAAGAAAGAAACTTTAACCCTGGGAAACGAGGAGCAGGAAGATCGAATAAAGAATACCACGATAACTATACTCCATTGAAAAAACTCAGATCGGAAATCTTGTTTGCCATACAAGACAAAAACCTGTTGAGAAAGCCCGCCGCAATCAGAGACAATCCGAGCTCAAGGAAGTATTGTCGTTTCCATAGACAAAGAGGACACGATACGGACTACTGCTATCAGTTGAGAGACGAAATAGAAAGATTAATAGCGGAGGGACACTTAACTGGCTATGTGAAAGTCTTGAATAATGACCATGTTGCAAATCGATCACGTAACAGGTCACGGTCCAGATCTCCCCCTAGGAGGGATCATAATCAGGACACCAGGGAAGAACAACCCAGGAAAGCCCAGCCTGGAACTATTGTCAATATGATATCAGGGGGGCCAGCTGGAGGAGACAGTAGGAACTCAAGGAGAGTTGTCTCTCGAATACTCCGAGAGGGAGCCCTGAACGATAGGAAGGAAGTTTTCTCGATACGACCCACGACACAAAATCAAGTAATAGGGTTTGATGACTCTGATCGACAAAGGAATTATCTGCCATTCAATGACCAAGACGTGCCGGATTGCCCGATGGTAATCACGGCCCAAATTGCTGGTGCTACTGTCAAAAGAATCTTAATAGACTCGGGAAGTTCGGCAAATATCCTTTTCATGGATGCGCTGGAGAGAATGGATCTTGGTCCCACTCCTTTGGGGTTGGTAGTAACACCGCTTATTGGGTTTGGAGGAGCCCAGGTCGTTCCTCGTGGGACGATAACCCTATCGCTCACCTTGGGAGAGATTAGCAACTCGAGAACCCGGATGGTAAAATTCCTGGTGGTTGAGGCACAGTATGCTTATAATGTGATATTGGGTAGACCCGCTCTGAATGCTTTTCAGGCTATCATTTCCACCTATCATCAAAAACTAAAATTCCCGACGTCTCAAGGAGTTGGTGAAGTGATCGGAAACCTGAAAGACGGGTGGGATTTCTACACAGTCTCCCTTAATCAAGAAGCGAAGAACAAGGAGCCTTGCTCGGAAGCTCCGAAGATAGGTGCGGAAGCAAAGATCAGATCGGTTGCCCCAGTCGATACCGACGATTTACTCAAGCTAGATGTAACGCAAGAGAAGAAAGAAAAACAAGAAGAAATCAATTCCAAGAAAAGAAAGTTTGAAAGAATTGAACCACTGGAAGGACACAGATCGATTGAATTGGTGCCTGGAGAACCGTCCAAAACTACTAGGGTAGGAACTCAACTCTCCGAAGGACTGGAGACTCAATTAATTGAATTCTTGAGGGAAAACGTGGACGTCTTTGCTTGGTCAACCACTGACCTACAGGGAATCGACCCAAAGATAATAGTCCATAGGCTCAATATTGATCCTTCATCTCGTCCTGCCAGGCAAAAGAAGAGAAACTTCGGCCCAGAAAGAAACAAAATAATAAAGGAAGAGGTCCAAAAGCTTCTGGATGCCGACTACATTGCTGAGGTTCAATTCACGGAGTGGCTCTGCAATGTCGTTTTAGTCGCTAAAGGAGGTGGGAAATGGAGAATGTGTAACGATTTCACAGACTTAAATAAACTCTGCCCCAGGGACCCATATCCCCTTCCAAGGATCGACTCCCTGGTAGATTCCACAGCGGGATGTGCTATCTTGAGTATGATGGACGCCTTCCAGGGCTTCTACCAGATCTTCATGGCCCTTGAAGATCAGGAGAAAACAGCGTTTATCACCGAGATGGGCGTCTATTTTTTCAAAGTAATGCCGTTCGGACTAAGAAACGCGGGAGCGACTTACCAACGACTAGTAAACAAGATGTTTGAAGCATTAATAGGCAAATCGATGGAGGTATATGTCGACGATATGCTAGTTAAAAGTCTTGATGAGAATGACCACCTGGTTCATATCAAACAAGCGTTCGATATAATGAGAAAATATGGTATGAAACTAAACCCAGCAAAATGCACATTTGGAGTTAGGTCGGGAAAGTTTCTTGGTTATTTAGTAAACGAAAGAGGAATTGAGGCTAATCCAGAGAAGATTCAAGCAATAATTGACCTCAAAGCCCCGCGTAACTTGAATGAAGTGCAGAAGCTTGTCGGCAAAATCACAGCCTTGAATAGATTTATATCTCGATCTGCCGACAAAAGCCTCCCTTTTTTCAAAATCATGAGAAACGCGACGAAATTCGAGTGGTCGGAAGAATGTGATCGGGCTTTCGAACAATTGAAAGCATACCTCGTATCTCCTCCGCTTCTAGCGAAACCACAGGGCAACGAAGATCTCCACCTCTATGTAGCTGTCTCTGAACAAGCGATCAGCTCAGTCCTAGTGAGAATGGAAGCTAAGGACAACTACCCGATATACTACGTGAGTAGAGTCTTGCAAGGCCCTGAAAAGAATTACTCGATAATTGAAAAATTCGCCCTCGCCGTAATAACCACTGCTCGCAAGTTGAGACCATATTTCCAGTCCCATAAAATCATCGTCCTAACTAATCAACCACTGAGGCAAACGCTATCCAAACCAGACGCGTCGGGACGATTGATCAAATGGGCCGTGGAGTTGGGGGAATATGATATCCAGTATCAACCTAGAACGTCGATAAAAGGACAGATATTGGCCGATTTTTTGCTCGAAAGCACTCAAGTAGAAGAAGAGAAAAAAGAAATGTGGATGCTTCATGTCGATGGATCGTCGACATCAGCGGGAGGTGGTGCAGGAATATATTTCCAAGGCCCCAATGAAGTAGAACTGGAATTCGCTTTAAAGTTGGATTTTATCGTGTCGAATAATGAAGCGGAATACGAAGCCTTACTGGCCGGCTTGAAAATGGCAGCTGAAACGGGAATTCGGAATCTCGTTGCTTATACCGATTCACAGCTAGTCGAGAAACAATTCAAAGGATTATTTGAGGCCAAAGAGGATTCGATGATCAAATATTTGTCTTTAGTTAAGACTCCAGTTTCGAAGTTTGAAACTTTCCAGTTGGAGTACATAAGGCGAACTGAAAATACGAGAGCGGACGCGCTTTCAAAGTTCGGAAATTTGATAGAAGGAATCACCACCAGAAAGGTAACACTAATGATATCGAACAAGCCCGCTATCGACGTACGGTGCGACGTTCCATGCGCGGAAGTACTGAATCTCCAAAGCAATGAGCCGACATGGAAAACAGAATTATTAGATTATCTACTCAAAGGGACATTACCAACTGATCGATCTGAAGCTCGACGACTCAAATACCGAGCTCCTCACTATGCTATTATCAATAACGATTTGTACAGACGATCTGTCACCGGAGTACTTCAAAAATGCATAGCACTTCCTCAAACCGACTTGATACTTAAGGAGGTTCATGAGGGTTCTTGTGGAAGCCATTCGGGCGGCAGAGCACTAGCAGTTAGAGTATCTCGTTTAGGATACTATTGGCCATCTTTGGTAAAGGACGCCAACAGTTACGCCAGAAAATGCGCCAAGTGCCAGTATCACGCGACTATGCCTCATCAACCTGCCCAAGTAATGGAGTCAATCTCGATTTCATGGCCCTTCGACCAGTGGGGCGCATACTTGGTTGGACCGTTACCTGTAGCCAGAGGGCAGAAACGTTTCTTACTGGTGGGAGTCGAGTACTTTAGCAAGTGGATAGAGGTCGTGCCGTTGAAACAAATCACCCAAACTCAGATTGTCAACTTCTACTGGTCGATAATATGCAGGTTTGGACTCCCGAGGGTGATCATCTCAGATAACGGTGCCCAATTCGCAGGCAAAAGGGTGACCGACTGGTGCACCAAACACAAGATTACACAGCGATTCACGTCGGTTGGATGCCCGCAGACCAATGGACAGACTGAAGTCACTAATAGAGAAATCTTAAGATTACTGAAGAAGAGGTTGTCGGAAGCTGGAGGTGCCTGGCTGGACGAATTACCATGGGTTGTTTGGGCTAATCGAACGAAGGAGAAAACAGCAACCGGAGAAACGCCTTTCAGTCTGGTTTATGGTTCCGAAGCAGTGGCCCCGGCAGAGTTAGAAGTACCCTCTCCGAGAGTCGATCTTTACGATCAGTCGGACAACACTGACAAGAGGAACTTCGAGCTCGACCAACTGGAGTCGAAAAGAGAGAGGGCCTCCGCACGGATACAGGCCTACAAAACCACAATGGCGAAGGCATATGACAAAAATGTAAGATTAAAATTTTTTCAGGTAGGAGACCTCGTGCTGAAACGAGTCGACGTCTCGAAGAAAAAAGCAAAGCTTGACAGCAACTGGGAAGGACCTTACAAGGTGGTCGAAGTCGGAAAAAAGGGAGCTTATCGATTAAACACGATGGAAGGAGAACTCGTAAAGAGGACCTGGAATGGGAGAAACCTCAGAAAATTTTATACTTAAGAAATTTTCTTTAGTTTGTCCTTATTTCCAAGTATTTTGTAAATTATACTTCCAGATGTTTTGTAAGTTCCTGGAAGGTTATTTTTGAAAACTAATATTAAAGTTCTTTTGTCATATTCTAATGATTTTTTGCAAAGATCTCGAAATTGCCATATGTTCCTCGATCGCCTCTGAGGCACCGAGAGGAAATCTCCAAATCGTCGAAATCTCCATACCATCGAGATCTCCATATCGTCAAAATCTCCATACCGTCGAGATCTCCATATCGTCGAAATCTCCAAATCGTCAAAATCTCCATATCGTCGAAATCTCCAAATCGTCGAAATCTCCATATCGTAGAAATCTCCAAATCGTCGAAATCTCCATATCGTCGAAATCTCCAAATCGTCGAAATCTCCATATCGTCGAAATCTCCAAATCGTCGAAATCTCCATACCGTCGAAATCTCCATATCGTCGAAATCTCCTTATCGTCGAAATCTCCTTACCGTCGAAATCTCCATGTCTTTGAAATTGCCAAATGTAACTCGAATCTAATCGAAATTACGAAAACAAAGCGATAAATAATTGAGATCATTGATTGCATTGAATGAGCTAAGTATAAACATATCTCGATTATGGTAAAGGCATCGATCGAAAGTCAAGATTGACAAAGACGCTTGGAGATAAATAATTGAGATCATTGATTACATTGAATGAGCTAAGTATAAACATATCTCGATTATGGTAAAGGCATCGATCGAAAGTCAAGATCGACAAAGACGCTTGGAGATAAATAATTGAGATCATTGATTACATTGAATGAGCTAAGTATAAACATATCTCGATTATGGTAAAGGCATCGATCGAAAGTCAAGATCGGCAAAGACGCTTGGAGATAAATAATTGAGATCATTGATTACATTGAATGAGCTAAGTATAAAAGCGTCTCGATCATAATAAAGATATCGATTGTATAAACGAAGTCGACGACGTAGTGATGTATCTCGATTATGACGAAGACTTGGAAAAATTAAAATTCTGAATAGAAGGAACAACTCTAGAGGTTGAATGAGATATTGAATGATTATTTTATTCATAATATCGACTTAGAATACAAGTATACAAATGAAATCTACAATACAGCTATCGAAATTTAATACAGGCTATTACATTGGATAAAATCGACTAAGTTGAGGAAATCCCGAGTATTCCTACGTATTCGACGACCGAGGACTGCTGAAGACGACCGACTTCGGATTAGCTATAGGCTTAAATATGGAGGTTTTCCGCCTATAGCTTTTTCTCTCATTGGTCGAAGCCTCGAGGGGACGATTCACCCTCGGTGTCAGCGAAGGACAGGAGGATCTTTTTAATGGCAGCATGCTTGCTAGAGAGACACACCATCTCAGTCAATAAACTCGACCATGGGTGATGGGTCTCTCTGCTTCGACCAAGCGACAGAAGAGGAAAAAGTCGCTCAATATTTTTGCGCTTTAAGTCCTCCACCATCTGATCGACTGACATACTTTCTACCTCACCCCTGCCCTCCGAATCCTCGGAAGCACCTCGAAATCATCGAGGACCGACTTATGTTGCAGAGTGCCGATCCAATGAGGATTCCGAGATGCCCCCGGGTGAACCTCGTTGTCGTTACCGATGCCACCCATTCGAACAACGAAGCCCACCCATTGAAGTATACCTTTTACCGATACCACCCAATCGAAATGAATATCACATTTTTTATTTTGATCTGGAGGTCGAGTAGGATGAAAGGTCCCAAAGGAGGAAAAGGGACCCTTCGATAACTTGATATCGGAAAAATAACCATCAAGGAACTTTTTCCTCGGATGTTTCTTAAAAAGGAACATGTTGGTATGATTTTGGTGTGGAGAAAAATGGGAACCCCTCCACATATTTATAGGGTTGGCCAATCCAATCCAACGGCCCTGGATTATCAGGATCTACGGTCAGGATGCAGGGCATTTAAGTAGCCGACCGTTACGCTACCCGAGGTAACAAACGCGGCCTCTATCCAACGGTCAAGGGAAAGCCACGATTAACGGCTGAGATTGTTCCCATTTAATGCGCTGACCGCTTCAACTACCTTAGAGTTTTAATGCTCCGATTGGTGATTATAACATTACCCTGAGACCTCGAACATATCGGTCTATCAGTATTACCAAAATAGCCTCTTCATTACCTATTCGTACATCAGTATACCAAAAATAATGTACCACGAGAGATCAAATTATTATTATCGAGGTAGATGGAGGTTTAATCGACTTAACCTGACTAAACGATAGGATAAGCGACAACAATCATCGAACATACTCAGATGATGAGATGCCAATTAATATGCACACATCAAAATATATGACTTACGAATAGAATGGAGATACACAGGTTAAACACGATCAATTAATGATAGAAAAAATTCAACATTCCTTAAAAATAAAATATAAACAACAAAATACGCCGCCCACACGCAACTCGATAACCAACAAACCGAGCTTTAGAGGAAATTAAAGTTTTTTCTTTTTTCAAACTCAAGGCCAAAACAAATGCCGTCAACAATCGTTATGGGTCTGAAAGTTGAGGAGATCAACATGATCGGAGGAAGTCGACTTGGGAACTTCACCTCCATGGTCGGCACTCTCAGCTCTCAGCTTGGCTGCTTGCAGCTCGAGCAGAAATCCAAATTCATGGTCCTCAGGAGCACCCTTGGAGTCGTCATCTATCAAAAAATCCAAGTTGAGCGGAACACCGTTTTCGTCTGAAGTGGCGCTGAGCTTCGTCTCATCGAAACGATCGTTCAGGAAGCCGAGCGCCCTACACTGCTTCCAACCCTTCTCAAAGATCTTGGATAGATCGGTTCCGGATTGGCGTTCAACAAGCTCCTCATAAACGACGCTGTTAAAAAATTCAGTAACGATAGCCTTCCTTTCGGCAGCAGTTGCTTCATTACGACTCTTCAGTCCTTCTTGTCGACCCAATTCAAAGCTCTCAGCGACCTCATCCTTTAGCTTCATGGCGAACTCTTGATCCTTCTGCTTATGTTTTGCCTCCAACTCGGCAATACGACTGTCTTTACTCATCGCCTCTTTCTCCAGAACAGCTACCTTTTCATCGACTCCTTTCATCTTCCCCTCCAGATGACCAACCTTCTTCTTCAGATGCGAGCTAGAACCTTTACTCTTATCGTAACGCTTCCTCAGGCTGTCATGTCGAGCAGCGGAAGAATAGATGGTCTGGCTTAGCTGCACGATCCAAATTTCGCACATTATTAATATGAATTAAAGAAAAAACATGACGTGTATCGATGTCGAAAGAAGAATACCGAAAGAAGGAGAGACGTCTGCAACCGTAGGATGTCCGCATCATCCTTCTTCAGAAGCGTGGCGTGATCCTCGAAAGACACGGTCGACAAAAATTTCTCCCAGGCCTGAGGCGTGATTGAAGAATCCAAAATTGCAGGATTCATCATCGAGATGCCGGCCGTTCTCGATCCCAGCTTTCTTTTGTGATCCTCGAGGATTGACTCAAGGTTACCTCCAGCAGGGGCAGGGATCTCGCTACTTGTAGGGGTTGGTAGATCATCTAACCTAGCCTTTTTCGAAGAAGGAATGTCTTCCTGATCAACTTCAGCCGATACAGGCCTTTTTCCCTTATCAATTTCTTGTTCTCCCTCCACTTGATGGTTTGTCGGTGGAGGGACAGTGCTCGAGTGGCCGAGAGGTTTCGAGGCTTTGTCGGTAGCAGTAGTTGGAGACGGAGGCACAGGCGGTTTCACAATGTGTTGAGATTTCCATATGGATCTAAGGACACGATTAGCCATAGGAACGATGTCTTCTGCACAAACAAATATATTAAAAGAATACATCAATATATTATATAAAGAAACACAAAGAACGATTAAAACTACCTAAAGTAGGACAATCGACAGGTAAGGGAGCCATCGACATTCCTCCTAGACTCAAAATTGGCTCCCGCAGAAGTGCGTTAGTATCATAAGTCGATTCCGACAACTGAGAAAGAAAGTCGGGCCCCCATGAAGGGTCAGGTATGTTCTTCAACAGAATGGCACCCGACCTCCATTCGCCTGTCGTCCTCCATACGTAGTTCTCGGGGCCATGAACAAAAATAAACCTATTCTTCCAACCTTTCCCATGTGATGACTTCAGATCGCTAAGAAACCTAACTTTGGGTTTAGACCGTACAAAGTAAAAACCTTCATTGGACTGAGGGAAAGGGCGGACATCGAACAAACCACAAAAATTAGCGAAATAAGCGGGTTGACCGACTGCTTTCATCACTGATGAGGGGTAATTCGGATCCCCTGTCTTTCTAGGCTCAATGCAGTTCGAATAGCACCGAATCCTGTGCCCAGGAACCAAGAGCCGAACCAAAGCCTGAAATTGATTGTTCCGAGCGCGTAAGAGAACCGGAGATCGAAGGACATTATTGGGCCGTGCCCAGGCCCAAGCCCTTCAATTCAGCTATAAATACCCCATGCATTTATTACACCAGACAACAACTTCCCAGGTGCACTAGCTTTGAGACTGCTGCTCGGACTCACTCGGGAATAGTAGTATAGGCTTTCTCATGTGTATTTCGCCCTTTAGTATGTACGGCATCCTATAATGCTCGAATAGGACTCCAAACACTTGTAATCTGTACTCGATAATTCAGAATACAATACTGTTGATCTTTCTTATTTATTGTCTAACATTATTACCGCTTTGTTTATCCACCCTTGATCGAACACACGAAAACGCGTAAGATCAATTGGCGCCCACCATGGGGCCTTATTCGAGTATTAGATCGAAATATGCCTACTACAAGGAGAAATACGTATATCGGCAGATAGCCTTATTAGACAAAAACTCCGCTAGTCAATATCCGGGACGATACTCCGACCGTTGGCGCGTTCGTCATTTCGAGGACGAAAATATGACTTATGCGATGGATTTCCGAGCTTAAGATTAGTGGCTTAAACTATAGTTGCATAGCTCATTTATTTCGTCAATGGGTTTATTTTCCGCGGAGGATCCATTCCCATAAGCGAATAAGAGATTGCATAGATATCGTCCGCAACTGATTAACGTAGAAATTAATTCCGCTCACTCGATCGCTGGTTAATGTCAAAGGCTTAGAAGACCTATGGAGTTGCAGCTTATTATTAACGGTCGGAATTTATTTTTCCGATCTTCATATTTGTTAACTTCAAAAATAAATTTTTCGAATCAGTTATCTAAGGGATCAATCATTTGATCTCTATACATTATTTGTTGGCTATCTCTAGTTTTCTCAAGTCAGTTGGGATAAGTTGAGTATTCGGACAACAGCAACCGATTAGAAAAATCTTCGAGCTAATGGTCGAATATTGGCAAAATCATTCTGGCCAATAAAGGAATTCAAGTAATGAAATTCGATCAGAAACGAAGCTTTATCATTAAAATTCTTCAAACAAGTTACAAAGTAAAGCCTCGAATATAATTCGAGCTCAGGAGGTACAATACAATCACTACTACCCTATTACAACACCTTCGCATGTGTCTATCTTGTTTCAAGCTCGGTCTTCGTTCCCAAGATCGCTCCAGATGCAGAACTCAGCAGCAAGCTTTATTGGCGATCATTCGCCACCTGTCGCACAGCCGCCCTCGAACGGAATAAAGGCCGGATCGCAGCTCCACTCCAAGGCTTCAGGCCGACCTTAGGTCTTCATCTGTTAACAATGATTGAAACACTCAATCATTATTAACAGATTAATCCGAACAGGAGCAGCAAAGGGTTATCTCAGCGGAGGCACTCCAAGGGAACTCGAGGGAACTATTCTGTAAGAAAGCCCTCGAGGAAGCTGATGCCTCAGTTTTAAAGAACTCCTCTCAGAATAACAAGCTGCCCGATCGGATACAGCACCAGAAAACCAGAATTCTAACCCGCACCAGACAAGATATGTCTGGGAAAACAGGTTGCCTGCCGGTATTCTAGGCGCATTTTCTTTTGCCTGTCGATATTCTAAGCGAAAAAGCTTATTTTTAAGGAGCTAAGATCGAAAAACAGGGTTCTGAGTCTAATCTCAAACTCCTTTATCTTGGAGAAAACATGAATCAAATTTAAATCTCGACCCATAGTGATCGGAGGAAGCATAAAGGAGAAAGTAAGGAGTGTCGTATGCATGAAGGGACCTATTTATAGTAGTAAAGGATTTTGAATCAACGGCACAGATTACATATCGAGAACGGCTAGGATGTCCGTATTAAATGGACTGACCGATACGTTTCCCGAGAAATAGGGTCCTGTTTGGTTAGGAGAACGTACGGTCCAAAGATACAAAGAAGAGCTTATTCGAAACATTCATTCGAACAAATTTTTCACTTACAATCCTACTCCAAAAATAGCACGTAGATTGGTGGCACTGGTCTGAAAATTCAACCCTCATGTACTTGGTACACTAGATATGAAACAGCTATCTTTTCAACCTGCTAGAAATGTTTGATCTATTCGAGCATAACTCTCGAGCTGAAGAATTCGACAGCCTTTAAAATTTCGGCAATAGCAAGGATCTAGCACAACAAGTTCTTTATTATTTTCAAATTTGCCAAAAAGGTTAATAATCTTAGAGACCACAGTTCGGGTATCTCGTTGTTAATCTTAGAAATTATTGGTTGAAGTTATTAAAATATCGGGTTGTCCTTTATTCTACCGACAAGGAAAAGAGAAAATTCCATTCATAATTATTATTTAAAAGATACAAGAGTTCAGAAGGAAAATATGGAAGGTACATTTCGAACATAGTACAAACTAATATATTACAGAAGACTACATTTACTCTCTACAATTCTATGAAGTTTTCGATTCCCTCTCCCATAGTCCACTCGAAATAACCTAGCTCCGAGTAGAGAATCTCCTTCGGATTCGCAGACCTTTAACTTTATTTACAATCTTCCGAAGACAAAAGGGCGAACTCCCAGATTATCGAGTAGTTACATTCTAAATCGTTCTCCCCCCAGAACGTCTTCCTAAATGCATCTGGCATATTGGCCTTCAAGATGGGAATTCTATTTGCCTGTCGATATTCTAAGCGAGATCGAGTTAGAAAACTGTCCCTTTTGAAAATCGTTCGAAATCTGAGCTCAAAAAGCTGAATAGATTGAACAACAATTTTGGTTATCATGATCGGACAGATAAAATGCTGATACCACGATTATGAAAATCTCAACTGTATGATCTTTCAGTTTCTATAGTGAAAGACGAAATAATCTGGCGGCAGACAATTCGCAAAATGAATGAACAAGATTTGTCGACCGTTGCGATTCCCGGTAAAACAGGAACCGTTTGGGAAAAGATGAAGACTAATCAAAAGTTGGAAACGTTCACAACAGTCAAAAAACACGGTGTATTAGGTCGAACGAAGTAAGAACCTCGCAAGGGACATTATCTATTAAGTTAAAAAGATTATTTAATTAAGTCGTAGGCCAATTTGCTATCTGTTATCCATCTGGTTACGTTCCATCTATTATCTCAATCGAGGAAGACATTTGTCTCATCAGAAGTTATTTCAATCAAAATTGTATATTCAGTGGGAATTCGCTTCACCAATATACCTATTTACTCGTCGTATATTAGTATTATCAATCCCTACTCATCTATTATTCTGGAACTCTCGATCTACATTCGTCTATTATTCAGTCTCTATTTATCTCCGTTTATTATAAAGGGTGAAAGCTGTTGCTACGACCCTCGAAAATCGACCAAGGATCAAAGCCGTTCATATTCCCCTTGGATCGAAAAGAATAAAAATGGGTGACGACCCTCGAGCTAAAAATGCTCTGATACGACTAAGGGTGAAAGCCGTTGCTATGCCCCTTAGATCGAAATTATTAATGGGTGAAAGCCTCTGCTATGACCCGAGGGCTAAAAATGCTCTGATACGACTAAGGGTGAAAGCCGTTGCTATGCCCCTTAGATCGAAATTATTAATGGGTGAAAGCCTCTGCTATGACCCGAGGGCTAAAAATGCTCTGATACGACTAAGGGTGAAAGCCGTTGCTATGCCCCTTAGATCGAAATTATTAATGGGTGAAAGCCTCTGCTATGACCCGAGGGCTAAAAATGCTCTGATATGACTAAGGGTGAAAGCCGTTGCTATGCCCCTTAGATCGAAATTATTAATGGGTGAAAGCCTCTGCTATGACCCGAGGGCTAAAAATGCTCTGATACGACTAAGGGTGAAAGCCGTTGCTATGCCCCTCAGTTCGAAATTATTAATGGGTGAAAGCCTCTGCTATGACCCGAGGGCTAAAAATGCTCTGATATGACTAAGGGTGAAAGCCGTTGCTATGCCCCTCAGATCGAAATTATTAATGGGTGAAAGCCTCTGCTATGACCCGAGGGCTAAAAATGCTCTGATACGACTAAGGGTGAAAGCCGTTGCTATGCCCCTTAGATCGAAATTATTAATGGGTGAAAGCCTCTGCTATGACCCGAGGGCTAAAAATGCTCTGATACGACTAAGGGTGAAAGCCGTTGCTATGCCCCTTAGATCGAAATTATTAATGGGTGAAAGCCTCTGCTATGACCCGAGGGCTAAAATTGTTCTGATGCGACTAAGGGTGAAAGCCGTCGCTATGCCCCTTAGATCGAAATTACAAAATGGGTGAAAGCCTCTGCTATGACCCTCGAGCTAAGGTTGCTCTGATACGACTAAGGGTGAAAGCCGTTGCTACGCCCCTTAGATCGAATTTATTATCCTCGATCAACCTAGATCAACCAGCATCCTTTTCTACTATTTCTCCATAATTATTCATTCGTCTAAGGCTAACAGCCGTCGTTATGACACTTTGATCAAAACTATTATTCAAGATCGATCAAGACCCTATTTTCGATTATTACTTCACGATTTGGCCCCTCAGATTAAAATTGTTACTCAAAGATCATTTTGGATTCTTCTATTCGATGTCTTAATTATTCTGTATTTGACGGGGAAATAAAAGCCTTCTACAGGTTATATTGAAATTTGAGGAGTGTCGGTTGTCATCTATCATCTAAATATTTATCAAAGTTGGTAAAGAATAGCGCTTATTCGTATTTTTGAGACAGAGAAATTGATGCTCGATCACAGTATAAGAAAGCAATTCTGCAAATTAACAGGTAAGGATGATAAAGGAAATAATATCTCATTCATGACAGTGCAAAGGTTACAAAAGAGTTCGAAGTTACAATAATAAAGAAAGATCGAGCAAAGCTGAGACTTTACATTTAATGTAACCCTGTTACAAATTAACCCTACGCTAGATTTTCTCCGCGATCGAAGGAGGAAGGCGGGGCTAGAACAACACTTCTACCCTTCATCCATCACTTCTTCAGTATTCGCTCCACACCGGTCCAGATCGAGAAAGAGGGAAGCAACCCCTAGAGAAATTATTCCACGCAATCTCGAAGGCAACTTTCTTCAAGAAACATCTTGAAGAAGTAGAGATCGAGTGCAGGAAAACTCCTCCAGCAGTTGACCCACTATCCCAACTGGATAGAGATCAGAGTACAGGAAGTCGAGCCCGCCTCAAAGACTTGGAATCAGAGAGAGCTGGTCGTCTGCCGGTACCCCAGTCGCAATTATTTTCGCCTGTCGATACCCTAGTCGAAATAAGTTGCCATCAGGAGATAGAGAAATTTATAAATAGTTCGAAGAAGAACCTCGAACAGTTCAATCGGAGATAGCAAACGGAACATGGTAGCTAGAAAGAGTAAAATCTCAATCATATAGCCGATCAGAAATGTTACTGAAATGTAAAATTTGAAGGTAACTACGGAACTATATATAGTGGAAGGAAAAGGCAATTAACGACTCAGATTTGATAGTACTAACGGCTGAGATATAAGCAGTAAATGCGCCGACCATTACGATTCCCGAGAATACAGAAACTGTTTCGGGAAAAAAGTGAAGAAAATATCAAAATTGTTCCACTCGAGTTCATTCCTATCCGAATTCATCGTAGTCTCAGTTCCAATCATCAGAGAAAAATCATAAAAAAATCTAAATACAGCATGTAAAGAAAACGTCGTCCGTAATTGGCCCGAGGATAAGTAAAGCCGTTGTAAAGATCGATAAAAAGTATTTTCCGAACTTGACATACGAAGCAATTACAAGATACAAAGATATCGACTCCCATTACATCTTCATAACTGGCCGATCCTATGAAATTTTCGGCGGATGATAATGTCCTTGCTCGACCAGGAAACGCCTATCGAGCCAACAAGTCTTCGACTATGGTCGTACTTCTTCGAAAGGGAGAAGGGCAATACATCTCTTTCCCAGGAGAAACGTGAACATTTTATGAAGGACGTCAATCTCCGAAGCACTACCCGAAACGTTTTCAAAAGAGAGCCTAGCAAATTGCGTCATACCCTCGAAAAACTTGACGCCAGAGCCTCCCTAAACCACAAAAAGGCCATGGGCCATTGGGGTCGTGGGTGGTCAGCAATAAAGCTTGTTGGTCTTCAAGGTTGAAATAGCGTTCGCCTACAGATACCCTAGTCGAGATTGAAGTATAAATTTGACTATGATACGCAAAATAACTCCTAACCCGAAATTCGAAATATTGACTCGTGCAACAAGATTTTCTAATCAGCATGATCGAAGAAATCTGTTTTCGAAAAATATTATAAGAATGCAAAACGAAGAGCCCCATTTATAGATACTATTCTCAAAAATCCAACGGCTAGCAGAAAACAAAAGGAACGGTCAAGATCAAAAGATTGTCGCGACTCCCGAGAATTTTGGCGGGAAGAGAAAGTGATATTACTTGTGGAAATTAAGCGGAATTAATACGCCAGGATCGAAGATCAAGAAAGCAAACTAAAGCATGATCAAAGAAAGAACACATAAGAGGAACATGCGATTCGAGAAGAAAGTAAATTATTACAAGCCATAGAAAATAAAATGTCTGAAAATTATTCATGATCGCACAAGAAAAAACATACTACAAGTCCGGGTAAATAAAAGACAACATCTAAAGAAATTTATTGTCGGAGAAGAGCTTTCGAAGCTCAGCATTACGAGCCTCGCATCCCGCTTTATATCCGCAGTCATAGGCCTCCTTTTCTCGACGAGCAAAGTCTTGTTTCTCCTGCTCGTGAAGACTCTTCAGTTTTTCAAGCTCATCATTCAGCTGCTTGTGGATCTTTTCTCCATGCTCTTTAGCGGTCTTCTCCTTTTCTAAAGCAAGCTTCTCCGCGAGGACACGATCGAATTCAACCTTTTTTTCCTCCAGCTCGAGGGAAATAGCGGCACGCTGATTTATTTCCCGATCAGCAAATGTTTTAAGCTCAATAAAATCCTGTCCGGCCTGTTAAAAGGATCGACAGCGTTAAAAAAAAAAAAAAAAAAAAAAAAAAAAAAAAAAAAAAAAAAAAAAGAGGAGAGAGAGGAAGAATAAATAAGCATATGTACACCTGAAAAAGGAAGTGCTGCCCAGACTCGAACAACTCTTCTAGATTTCTCTCCTTGGACATGTTCCTCTCCTGGGGCATGTTAGTTTCCGAAGAAGTAAAGTTAGCTTGCAACAAATTACCCATGGGATCAGCCTTAGAAGGGGATCCATCTTTCAACTCCTCGGGCAGGAAAGGAGTAACGTTCAAAGAAATGGGGTTAACCCGGAGTTCGGGAGGATTATCAATCTTCAGAGCTTCAGCAGAGGCCCCTCCACCAATCTCTAACTTGGATTTTTTGCTGAGATTCCCCGCGGGAACAGCGATCGGAGCATCAGAAGATGACTTGCTGTTAATAGCAAGATTTTCTAAAGCCACAATGGGAGTGACCCCATCGGAATAAGGCCTCTTATTCGAAGAAGGAATAGGAGTCTTTTCTCGGACAGGATCTTTACTCGGAGAATCAACTACCCTCGGGGAAGAACCCCCGAACGCTGCCTCGAGCTCTTCATCCAGAATGGACTTGCCGGAACTACCCTTAGTTTGTTTGGATGAAACAGTTTTCTCTTTCTTACTTTCTCCTCCTTTAGAGGCTTTCGGTGAAGACGCAGAAGTTTTAGAAGAAGATTTGGAGGGTTTGGCCTCCTTGGCAATTTTCTGCTCTTTGCTCGGATTCTTATTCTTCGAGCCCCCAAACATCGATCTAGGGTCGATAGGTTTGCCTAGTACATTTTCCATGATAAGCGGATTTGGGTTCAATAGCTCGGATTCTTACTCTTTAAAGAATTCGATGAATGCGAAAAATCTGGGGAAAGCTCCGATCTCTATAAGCAAGAAGTAATGGGAATAATGAGAAGAAATCCTAATATTTATAGACACTACGCCCTACGAATACGATAATGGATCGACGCGACCTTTAAGAAAAGTCCCGTTTGGAATAGATAAAGTTCAAACGTAAAGTGCGGAGAGTTATCGAACTTTGAAAAGTTTCCTGGATGATGTCTAGATATTGGAAAGCTTAGAGTTTACAAGTTATACGAATCAAATCAAAATAAACCCGATTACAAAATTGAGTTACATGGGTAAATACGATTGATTCCTAACTACAAAACTATGAATCGCCCCCTCCGGCTCGCTCAACCCCAATAACTCGCTAAACTGAAGATCAGACGATATATATATTTGAAGTTGGATAATTACCCAGCTTGGTCGAAAGATCGATCGTCTCCCTTATCCGGGGCATTGCCTATATTGACATCTTCGCCTTTCTCCCCAGACACAATAGAAGGATCGTCGCAGGAGTACTCGAGCACATCGGGGTTAGGCATCGGAATGCCATACTCCTCAACTAAGGGGGCAAAGCGATGTTCCTGCCAGTTAGTATTCGCCTTGGGTAGAGAGGAAGTTTTATAATCCTTCCCTTCAGCATTCTTGAAAGGGTCCATATACTTAAAATATTCCTCCATGTCATCCGGAATTTTCTCGGCCGCGACTAATTGTTGAACCCCTTTATAAAAAATCGCCTGAAGAATTTCTCCCGTTTTCTTTTGAACTAAAGGGTTTAAGACAGGGGATTCCAAGAATTCTCGTATGGCCGGAATCTCGGCTTCTTCCCGGCCCTGGGCATAAGCACGCTCGGAATCTTGCTTCGCCAGCTCCAGTTCTATCTTTACCTTCTTCAGCTCTGCCTCGAGGGCACTTCTCGACATAACAGACGCCAGCAGATCTTCCTCCACGGACGAGGAACGTTTCTTAGTAGCTTTTTCAAGTTCCTTCTTTATTTGAGTTAGTTCTTGTTGACTTTCTGCTAACTGAGATCGAAGAGATTGATTATCGACGAAAATTTGCGCATATGCATCGTGAGCATCCTGCGACTCTTGTTCCAGCAAAGCTAAGCGATATGTTTGGGTGGCGAACAGATCTCCGATCTAAAAAGTAGGAAGAGATATTACAGGAATATTAAGGGCACTAAGGAAAGAACAGTTGGTCAAAAGACAAATTTTCACCTCGTGATACGTTCGGGAGAAATCACTCAAAACCTCAAAATCGCCTTTGACGGTGTGAAGCAGCATATCCCGCTTGAACCGACCAGCCATAAAAATCCTAGCGGCCTTGTCGAATTCGTTCTCCCCAGCCGCATCCAGATCAGTCAGAATGGTGCCATCTTCAGGGTATCCAGCAGCTCTGCTACCTCGAAGATGTTCTTCCATAAAGTCTGCCACATCAGGCTCCGACCTACCTTCTCAACATGAAACAGAGTCAGATTTCATACCAAAAGGTTTTACCCTCCTTGAGGGCCCGGGATGTTCAGCATTTCTTTTTCGACTTAGAAGCTTCTCATACTCCTGAACACCCTGAATTCGATTCCAAGAATGCTGGCTATAGCCGACCGACGAAAGAACGGAAGTATCCGGGGAAAACAAAGTTCGAAGAGGTCCGGCACTGGCATAATTCAGGCAGCTCATAGTGCCAACCCCTCTTAAATCAGGAATTGTAGCTGCTATGACGGCTGAGTTCCCACCTATATTACATGCATCCGCACTCTTTTCGGAAGTATACGGTAACGGCTCAAAATAAAATGACTTATCTCCGATCGAGCCAGCGGCGGACACTCGAAATTTCTCGACGATTCGGCCTACGGGGTAATACGAATCAGGCACGGTTTTAGACAAAAGACTTATTCGGATAAACCTCAATATAGACAGAGAACAAGGAACATACTCAAAGAAGGAATCTCAAGGGGCGGAGCACTAGAGGTTGGCAGGACATTAGTTTGCATACGAGATCCTTCAGAAGATGAACTGGGATACTTAATCGCCGGGGCAGGGTAATCACAGCGGCTCAACCCAGCCAATCGTAAAACGCCTTCTTGAACTAGGAACCTGGTATGGTAAGGATTAGATCGCATCTGTTCGAGAAAATCGTCGGAAAGATGCTGTCTGAGCTTTTCTCTGATTTTGCGAGAACCATACGACCAAGAATCTGCGCCATCCCATCGATACGGTCTAGTCTTTGAACTACCTTCCGATATTGGAACATCAGGACCTTTCACGAAGAAGAACCTCCTCTTCCAGCCTATACTCCTTTTTGTTGTTATCTTAGTAAGAAAAGGTCGTTTCGACCTCTGGAGAATGGATACGAACCCCGCATGGGAACCCTTGCCTAATTCCATTCGGAAGGTATACCAGAAGTTACTAAAAGAGGCCTCTTCCCCTTTTGCCTCCATAAGAGCACTGAATGCTACTATGTAGGCGACGGAGTGTGGGAGAAGTTGAGCAGGGGACAGCGAAAAGAAAGAAAGGACATTTCTGATAAGGGGAATGAATGGAATACGTAGACCACTGGAGAATTGACCCTCATAGAAGGACTGACAGCCTGCCGGGGGCTCAGTAGCACGGTCGGAATAAGAAGGAATAACGATCGAAAACCCTTTTGGAAGATATTTCCCAAACTCCGTCTGAAGATAAACGCGATCTTTCTTCGAAAAACAACAGGAGGTTTCTTTAGCAGGAAGTTCGGACGTGTTCGAGGTTACGACCTCTGAAGCGAGCGTGGGTTTGTAAATTCTGACGAAGGCACCCTCACCAATGCTGCGTTTCTCGACCTCGTTTTCTTCAAGATCCTCGCTCGGATCGTCATCCTCGCCTCCTTGACGAAATTCTCCATCCTCGTAGTCGTCAACGAGCTTTAACAAAGGATCGGACTCTTGATTCTCTTCGACCTTATTCTTGCCCTTCAAACTTCTAGAGCTTGACATTATGGACTTGAAAATAAACGTATTAAAGTAAGTGCCTTTTCGATTCAAGCACTACGAACTCAAAAGAAAATGCAATATGGAAGTAACTTTTCAACGCATCAACATATATATACGGGGTTAAAAAGGTAAAATTGCAAACGGGTCCCCGAGTAACCGCGACGGTTGAACTTACCCAGGGTAAAAACTTAGGGTTATCCCTCACAGAATAGCCTTTTTGATCCTTCATTCTCTAGGATTGCGGAATATGTCCTTGCAATTTATCCCTAAGAATCTCGGAGGCCCTCCTTGTTATGATCGAAAATTCTGGAAAGCATTCATCAAGGGATCGAACAACGCATCGTGGAACCAAAAAGGATATTACTACTTCAACATCCTCCGACAAGGGTAACTTTAGAACACGCCGGTGTATGTTTTCTTGTATATGCACTCTTTTTCCCTAGCTCGGTTTTTATCCCAATGGGTTTTTCCGAGTTAGGTTTTTAATGAGGCATATCCTAAAGACATTCTGAACGGCTCGTCTCATTATAGCATGGGACGTAATTTGTACTTCTTCGAGCGCACGCTCCACTTCGCACTCGAGAAGTGGGGGAGTATTGATGAGGGGTAATTCGGGTCCCCTGTCTTTCTAGGCTCAATGCAGTTCGAATAGCACCGAATCCTGTGCCCAGGAACCAAGAGCCGAACCAAAGCCTGAAATTGATTGTTCCGAGCGCGTAAGAGAACCGGAGATCGAAGGACATTATTGGGCCGTGCCCAGGCCCAAGCCCTTCAATTCAGCTATAAATACCCCATGCATTTATTACACCAGACAACAACTTCCCAGGTGCACTAGCTTTGAGACTGCTGCTCGGACTCACTCGGGAATAGTAGTATAGGCTTTCTCATGTGTATTTCGCCCTTTAGTATGTACGGCATCCTATAATGCTCGAATAGGACTCCAAACACTTGTAATCTGTACTCGATAATTCAGAATACAATACTATTGATCTTTCTTATTTATTGTCTAACATTATTACCGCTTTGTTTATCCACCCTTGATCGAACACACGAAAACGCGTAAGATCAATCACTATACAGAAAGCAATGATATATCCAATAGCATTAGGAACCAATTGAGTAGGGCATAAACCGAGACCATTAACTATGTCGATAAATTCATTTGCTAAAGGAAAACGGAGACCATTTTCCAGACTATCGATATGAAAGGCTCTATAACCGCTCGGAGGCTTATTCATCCTATCATCCGAAGATGGCATCTTAATACCCCAACCTGAAGGGAATTCATATTTCAACAGTAACGACTCGTCCGACATACGTAGACGACAAGCCGATATGGCACTGAATAAATCTTTCGTTCGATGGCGGTCCAACTTAGACCCTGAAGGAATCATAACTTCCTTATTCGAACGCCTTACAGAACCTATCGACACACCTTCCCCTTCCCCGACAGATTCATTTCCTATGGACTTAGAACCACCAGACATAAATAAGAAAAAGAGATAGAAATACCTAAGAGGGAAGGAGTACTTCGACTAAGAGGCTCCAAGCTATCGCTGATCGACAAGGCTCCGACAACCTTCCGCCCAAGACGTTTTTATAAGTATGAACAGTTGAGCTCCTAACACCCTATATATAGGCGGGGATTCCTAAAGAGCGCGCCCATTAGCAAATTATTTGAATAGATGTGGCGGTTCACTATAATATAAACTGATTCAATATTCCGGCCCAATAACACTCCTTTCGAAGTAAGGAAATTGGCCCAAGTATTGGCCCATTTACAATATTCAACATCGTCAACTCGGTTATAAATGATTTTATATTTATCGATCAAAAAGATACGTCGACAGTTCATCATTACAGTCAAAATATTCTTAAAATATAACTCTAATCCTAAGAACTACACCCTATCTATAATTAAGCATCCAAACTCATGCGATCGAGCAGCTTCAAATTCTTCCTCTATACCATCGAGCACCGGGGGTTGACATTGCTCGTCGAGTGATGCTCCAATAACTGATGGGTCGAAGTTCGCAGTAAGAAAACCTTTGTATTGACACTGTTTGACGGTCTTCGTATGCATTTCGACCAGGGCATCTCCCATCCTGGCTTCGGCGAGGAAATCATAAACAGGAGATGCGAGAAACTCCTTAACAATTTCTAGACGTTGCGCGGAAGAAACCACCCTAGCTTCTGGAGGATACCCAGAACGAAGTCGATCAACTTCTTGAGTAGAAATGCTAAGCTGTTTCATAGCCTCATCAAGTTGCTGCTCTCGCTCTTTCATGGCGACGTCATGCTCTGCCTTAAGCTTCTCCGCTTCTTGTTGCGCAAGATCAGCCTGGAGGTAGCCTTGAAACAGATATTGTATTACCTACGTAAAACAACATAAATGACCTTTGATACATGATTCATCATCAAAGCTGGAAAAGATGATATCGAGAAATAGTACTCACCGCGGAAACCGCTCGCCCTGAAGAATGTAGGTTCTTCTGCAACGACTTCCTAGACAACCACCTCTGATCGCGATTAAAAATGCTGTGAATAAAACTTTTAAAACCAGCATCCTTCGAACCTCGTTGGAGAACCGAATCACTTGTACCCAAACCCCCGGGATGCTTAAGCTCGGAGTCGACCCATTGAGATATCGACCAACTAAGATCGACCTCATCGTCATCCGAACTTTTATCACTATCATCCACAACTGGAACGACGGGATCATTTCTCGTCTTCAATTCCGTCTCCTCTTCCCTACGAGGCCTCTTTCCTCGCTTAATGTCGACTCGACGAGCCTCATAATCACCGACGATCTTAGCTCGTCTCTCCACACTTGGTCCAGCAGTGGCGCTAAAGCCGTGCGGCCATTTACGTTGAATCTCGGCCTCTAGAGCTTCCTTTTTCTTCCCTTTGGGTGCAATCACAGCGCCCCCAAGTAGATCTTCTAAGGAAGGATCATCGCTACTCTTTTTGGATGGAGATAACCCACATGTTCGAAGACACGGCTCTTGGGTAAGAACCTTCACATCCAGGCAGTATCTACGCAGATTCTCCAAAAACTGTGGCGACAGAGTAGATGGTGGAGGCCTCTGTACGTTGATAGGGCCACTACGCCAGGACGATGTAATGTTCAACTTTTGTCCTTTTGGTGGCCTAAGATACACAAATCGGGATTTCCACCCTTTCCCATGAGAACTTTTGGCATTTGTCAGAAAACTATTCCTGTTCCCCCTGGACTTCACCTGATAGAAGCCTGTTGGATGAAGATGAAGATGAAGTGCAAAGAAGTTAGAAAGTAAGGGAAGGTTTTGATGATTTCCAAAACATCATAATCAGCTAAGTATGGAAGCTTAGTTCCCTTAGAAGAATTTTGAACAAGTTAAAGAAGACATCAGAAGAGTTCAAAGTTCGAAGCTCAGAAGACTAGTGATCTCTTGCTGAAACAGCGAACAGAAGGGTAGATCATCAGCCGAGTCAAATCAGATGAGTTCAGTATTTGATCAGCAGAGTATCTATCAGCAGAGTCGTTTTGATCAGCAGAGTAGAAGAGATCAAGAGATTAGTCCAACGGTAATAAATGCACCTGGCGTAATAAATGCTGAAAGAGAAGGGTAGTAATGGCAAATGATTGAAGATATCCTCGGATCAGCAGAGTGCATTAAATGCAGCATTAAATGCGATGGACAGAAAGGTACTGTACACTGTACGATTGCTGCAGGGAGCCGTTCCAAAATGAGCTGGAAAATGGATTTGAAGATGTGATTTTCTTCAACGGTCATAAATTCAAATCCAAGTATAAATAGAGCAAAGTTCGAAGAGAGAGATACACAACAACATATCTGAGATTTCGCAATTAAAGCAGAATTTCTCTAAGTCTCAAGAAACTCGAACAGCTCACTCGTCTGGTGAAGTCATCTGTTGGCTGATCCAAGTTGAAGTCAAAAGAAAAACATTATCTGAGTGATATTGTGAAAGAGTAGTGTTGTGCGAAGATTTGATCCGTCTTTGTGAGTGATCAAAATCTAGAGGATAGGTTTTCTTTGTGAACTCCTATTGCGAGCTTATAGCCTTCTCATTTGTTGGTTAGGTATAAGTGGAGATTTGTATTGTAATCTTTGTGATTATAGTATAACCCAGAATCTAAGTGATCTGGAAGAGTGGACTAAAGGATTTTTATCCATATAACCACTATAAAAATTCTTTGTGTTATCTTGCATTTAAAGCTTTCTTACATATTTAAAGTTTGCATATTTAAACACTTCGAATTATTTGAAAAGATTTTAAAACAAAAGGAGCTTGTAAAAACTGGGGATAAAATCTTTCAAGAACTAAGTCTACTTGTGAAAAACACTTTGAAACAATCCGCTGCAAGTAAACTCTTTGAAAAACTGTTTTGCTGAAAAACAGCTAAGTTACTGTAAGAAGAGTGGTCAGTCGTCTGTTCAAGATTTGTTCACGATCAGATTAGTCTGCTTACTGTTCTTCATCAGCTTAGTCTGCTGACAGAAGACTGAAAAGTTTTTAAGTTCAAAAATTTTCAGAGGTCTATTCACCCCCCCCCTCTAGACCTCATCTGACCACTTGGGACCAACAAGTGGTATCAGAGCAGGTGGTTCATTTGAATCAACTGCCTGATCAACGAGCTTGATCCGAGTGTTTTTCAAAGGTTTTTGAAAACTTTTCAAAAGAGCATTTTTTTTGAAAATCAAAACTTTTTGAAAATGGAATGCATAAACCATGTTCCCCACATTGCTGGCATGTCCTTCGAAGACTGGAAAATCAGAATGGAGATTTTCCTCGCTGCCTACAATGACAACATGTTCACTTGCATTACAAAAGGTCCATTCAAGTTCACCAAGACGATAAAAATCAATGAAGTTGATACCATGGTGGAAAAAGACTTGAGCGAAATGACAGCTGAAGAAATCAAGCTGTTCAACCTGGACAAGATTGGAAGATTTATCATGACTAAAGCCCTGGATAATGATCGGTTTGACAAGATCAAACATTGCAAATCTGCAAAGGAGATGTGGGATAAAGTCAGAGATATGAGCGAAGGCAATGATGCTATCAAGGAGCATCAGCTGAGTGTTGCTCTAGAAAAGCTGGATAACTTCAAGATGAAGTCCTCTGAAACCATTGATCAGATGGACACAAGGTTTACAAGAATATTAAATGAAGTTCTGAAGCTTGGAAAAACCTTCACAGACAAGGAGATAACCATCAGAGTACTGAAGGCCTTACCTCCTAAGTTCAACATGAAGGTGACAGCAATGGAAGAATCAAGGGATCTGGGGAAGATCTCTCTGACAGAGCTGTTTTATGTACTCAAGGCTTATGAGTATAAACTGCCTAGGATGGGTATTGAAGAAACCTCAACTTCAGGACCCACAGCTGCACTGGTTGCTGCTGAAAATACCAGAAGACCAGCACAGAAAAGCAAAGAAGTGGACTCATCTGATGAAGCCACTCTACTCAACAAGAAGGAGTACACTGCTGGAGACGTTGCACTGTTGATAATACTAGTGCAATTTCACTTACTCAGAATACTACAAGTCATTCAAGGACTAAGCATATAGAGATCAAGCATCACTTCATTAGAGATCATGTGGAAAAAGGCAATGTTATGATAGAGTATGTTCATACTGACAATCAAATTGCTGATATCTTCACTAAACCTCTAAGTGAAGCAAGGTTCTCAACTCTAAGAGCTGAGTTAGGACTACTTAATTTGGATGCATAAGCTGAGGGGGAACTCATCAGAAGACTGGAGTTCAACAGCTTAGTTATCCGTTATTTATTCAAGAATTAACTTTCAACAGACTAGTTAGCTTATGGATTCTTAAAGACAGGGGGAACGTGTAAGACTAGCGGTACTTCTGCTCTAAAGATGAAATCTGTTAATGTCAGTTAGTGAAAGTTATATTATCTGAAGATCTGTTCTTAATTCTTGAAGACTGAAGATTATTTTATCTTGCTGGATTGACAAACAGCAGAGGAAGATTACTAGCTATTGGCATTCTCTAGTAATATCAGATAACAGATCACTCGTCTGTCAGATAAGTTAAACTCTACTCATCTGATATCTTATATAAGCATGGTCATAAATCGTATCTTAAGAAACGCGCTTTTATAAGTAACAGATTAGTGTCGATAGAGTTTCCCGCCCATCTGACATTAAAATAATAAAATTGAAATCCGCTTCTCCTAGCCATACGATTTAAAACTGTCAGATTAGATCAACGGTTCAGATAAATCACGGAAACCAAATCAAAAGGAAACCTATAAAATCCGATCTAAACAGTTCAGTCGTCTTACGCACACAAAAATTCTCAAACTCTCTAACTCTCAAACCCTACTGCTTCGAAAGTTCACTGTTCTTTTGCAGAATCTACTCACTAATCTCTGAAAATGGACAAGATTATTGAGGGAAGGTACTTCAACTACAGCAAATTTCATTTTTCTGGCACTGATTTGATGCGTTCTTTACTGGAAAAGATCAAAGAAGCATCGTTGGTTCCTGTTTTGGAGGCTCACGAAAATAGAGTCTACCTGGAGGATGTTTACCATTTCTACATGACCAGAGAATTCAATGATGATGAGACTGTTATGACTGCTGAAATAGGCGGTAAGAAGATTGCTGTATCTGCTGCTGTTCTTAGTGAAGTTTATAAGCTGACGAATGAGGGAGGAGATGTGACCAGTCTAGGGTCAGCAAAGGAAGAAGAGTTTTGGGCCATTTGTGCTAAACCTGGAGAAGAAATGACTGGGTCTTTGATGAAGACTCAGCTGAAAGGAGAATATCAGAGGTTTGCTGATATTATTGCAAAGATAATAGATTGTGCTACAGGTTCACTGGATGGATTACCTAGGAAGAGGTACTGCACAATGATTTGCATCTATTATGGATTTAAGGTTAACTGGGCTGCTCACGTGTATGAGCTGTTAAGCGATAAAAGGCATTCTCATGCTATTCTACTGAGTAATCTGTTTGCCTCACTAAATTGCCCTATGGGTGGTGGGAAGCAAACTCATGGAAGTAAAGAGTTCAAACTCTACGAGCCAGTCAGACAAATAGTGGATAAGCCTAAGAGAAAAGCCCCTGCAAAATCCAAGAAGACATCTTCTAAGAAGAGCAAGAAGGTGGGTCAAACAAGTCAATCTGCTGAGCCAACAGCACAGTCCGCTGTTGTGGCTGAATCAGCACAACCTGAATTTGAAGTCCCTGAAAAGGTGATAGATGACTTCACAGCTGAAGTTGAGAACATGGAGACTGGCACTTCATCTGAAAAGACAGAATCTGATGAAGAAGTTCCTATTACAAGGTTGAAAAGATTGAGGACTAGGAGTGAGGCAAGGGGACCTCCTGTTGCAAACCCTCCTGCCAAGAGAATTCCTAAGTCCAAAGCAAAGAGAATGGTAAACTTCTCTGAAAAACCTGTTGCAATTGTAAGAGAAACAACTACAGAAGCAGAAAGGCCATTAACAATTAAAGAACCTGCTGTTGAAGCTGCAAAAGCTGCTGCTACTGAAGAAAAAGTTATCTCTGAAATTGGAGTACAAACAGAAGACTCATCTGTTGCACTATCTGTTGAAGTTCAAAATGAACAGCAGACTAGTTCAACACTTGAAGGAGATGTGCCTTTGTTGCATCCCACTCCAGTTGCTGCAACACCTCTTCAATCAGTTGAAAGCCCTGACCCAATCAGACAAAGGCCTGGGAAATTTTCAACTTATGTAACTGTTGCAGAAAAGATGAAGTTAGATGCTGCTGAAAAGCAAAGGTTAGCTGCAGAGAAAGCAGAAGAGGATAGGCTGAAAAGCCTAGAATTAAAAAGGCTGGAGGAAGAAGCCAGCAAAATGACTCAAGAGCAGAGAGATGCTATTGAGGCAGCAGAGTTGGCTGCTGTTATTGAAGCAAGCATCAAGGATGCTCATGGACATCAGCATACTGGTGGGATAGCTATTGGTGAACCAAGGGATCCAAACAAACCAATTCCAGCTATGCCTGCACCCAAGATAAAAGAGAAGAAAAGAGAAGAAATCAGACTATCTCTTGAAATTGTTAGGGAAGACCCTGCAATGTTTGAAGAATTTCTCAAAAGACTGGATGCTGAAAGTGAGAGGATTAATCGTCTGACACTCTTCCATTCTGAAAAGATCAGATACAACAGATGGAGGGAATTCAGATTGACTAAAAGTCCTGCTGAAATGGCCAAATGGAAAGAATTCAAGGCTACAGAAGAATGGATACTTAAATGGCTTGAGACAAATTCACTCATTCAAGCACTTGATTCAGAGTTCTTTCTGGATAGATTAAGGATGAGGATATGTCACATAGTCAAAGAAGAAGCCAAGAAGATCTTTGCATCTATCTCTGAGGATTTTGATAACTCAACAGACCTCAAAGAAAGATTTATCAAGTTGGCTATTGCTCAAGCAATGGAGCTCTGGGCAAAGAAAGCAAGGAAGTTAAGGGGACAACCAAGTGAACTGGTCCCACTTCCTAACATCAAACATATTGTCTATGGACCTAATCTGAAACCTTATGAAGAGTTACCTGAGGATCCAACATCTACTTTCATTCCTCTTGATAACTTTACTTGGATTTCTAACAGGTCTGCAGTGGACAATGAGGGATTGATGAGGACAGTTGAAACTGTCAAGAAGATTATATCACCTGCTGAGAAAGAAGGAGCAGAGTCCTCTGATCAACCTAAGCAAATTGAGGGTACTTCAGACCCATCTGATCAAGACAGAATGCAGGATGATAAGTCTGATGCTGCTGAGGAATCAAAGAAGGAAGAAGAAATTCCAGCAGATCAGTTAAAGGAGAAAGAAGTTGCTGCTGAAAGAGATGATCAAGCCATGGAGAAGGAAAGCACTCCAAGCCATGCTGATGAACCAGCAGATCAATCTCTTGCCTTAACAACTCAACCATCAGAGCAACTCATGGAAGATTCACCTGCTGCTACTTCAGATATGCCTTCAACCTCTCATGGTGTTCAGACAAATCTGTTGGACTCCATCCAACAAATGATCACCAATTCTCTGAAGGATATGAAGAAAGAATTAGCTGCAGAAGTGATTGCTGCTGTTAAACAACCAGTTCAGAAAGCTGCTGCTGTCCCAACGGATCTGATAGAAGACACTGCTTACAATGTTAAATCTATCTGTCAGGATATGGATATTCTTAGAAGAAGGACTCAGAGCACTACTGAAGGTTGGAAGCAGATTGAACAAACTGTTGAATTGGCTCTCCAAGCAGAAGATGAAGTTATGGGAAACATGATGAAAGACTTCACTGCTTCATCAAATTGGATTTTGGGATCTCAAATTCAATTGGGTGATCAAGGAGAAGACTTGTTCAAAGAAGTCAAGAATGTTAAAGCCAATCAACTTAAACAACAGGCTCAGATGAATGCTATGGAAGAGAACATCAAGCTTCTCTGTGATTCACTTCTAATTACTCCAATCTTACCAAACTATCAAATCGACCCTGCTGATGATGACAAAAAGGGGGAAGAGAGGATATTTGGGCAGAAAAGAGTTGGACCTTCTGTTGAAGCTGAAGCTGAAGAAGATGCTGAAGGAACAGAAGTCTTAGAGGAGTCTGCTGATGATAATGGTAGGAATGAAGCAGCAAATGAAGGCACAAGCAGATCAGCAGAAGAAAAGATCACAGAAAAAGAAGAAGATGACAAGGAGATAGCTGAAGAATTTGAAGAAACTGAAGCTGAAGCAAAAGCTAAATCAGATAAGGAGATAGCTGCTGCTAAGGATTCAGCTGAAGAACAGCTTGATCCTGACTCTAAAAAGAAGAAGCTAGAGCTGTTGAAGCAGAAGTTGGAAATTGAAACTTCCAAACCTGCTGATGAATCAGAAAAAGAAGACAAGGAAGCTGAAGAAGAAAAGAAAGAAGAAGACTAGTTTAGACTAGATTTCTTTACTTTAAAAACCTTGTAATCTTTTACTTTGCATCTTTTACTCTTCAAAACTTGTAAAATGTAATCTATTCAATATCTATAAAACTGCAAGTTTGACTCCAACAGATCATTTCTATCTCAGAAATTTTTGAGGATCAAAACTTTAGTTTAGGTACAGGTACTTAGCTGAGGTTTTGTCATCATCAAAAAGGGGGAAATTGTTGGATGAAGATGAAGATGAAGTGCAAAGAAGTTAGAAAGTAAGGGAAGGTTTTGATGATTTCCAAAACATCATAATCAGCTAAGTATGGAAGCTTAGTTCCCTTAGAAGAATTTTGAACAAGTTAAAGAAGACATCAGAAGAGTTCAAAGTTCGAAGCTCAGAAGACTAGTGATCTCTTGCTGAAACAGCGAACAGAAGGGTAGATCATCAGCCGAGTCAAATCAGATGAGTTCAGTATTTGATCAGCAGAGTATCTATCAGCAGAGTCGTTTTGATCAGCAGAGTAGAAGAGATCAAGAGATTAGTCCAACGGTAATAAATGCACCTGGCGTAATAAATGCTGAAAGAGAAGGGTAGTAATGGCAAATGATTGAAGATATCCTCGGATCAGCAGAGTGCATTAAATGCAGCATTAAATGCGATGGACAGAAAGGTACTGTACACTGTACGATTGCTGCAGGGAGCCGTTCCAAAATGAGCTGGAAAATGGATTTGAAGATGTGATTTTCTTCAACGGTCATAAATTCAAATCCAAGTATAAATAGAGCAAAGTTCGAAGAGAGAGATACACAACAACATATCTGAGATTTCGCAATTAAAGCAGAATTTCTCTAAGTCTCAAGAAACTCGAACAGCTCACTCGTCTGGTGAAGTCATCTGTTGGCTGATCCAAGTTGAAGTCAAAAGAAAAACATTATCTGAGTGATATTGTGAAAGAGTAGTGTTGTGCGAAGATTTGATCCGTCTTTGTGAGTGATCAAAATCTAGAGGATAGGTTTTCTTTGTGAACTCCTATTGCGAGCTTATAGCCTTCTCATTTGTTGGTTAGGTATAAGTGGAGATTTGTATTGTAATCTTTGTGATTATAGTATAACCCAGAATCTAAGTGATCTGGAAGAGTGGACTAAAGGATTTTTATCCATATAACCACTATAAAAATTCTTTGTGTTATCTTGCATTTAAAGCTTTCTTACATATTTAAAGTTTGCATATTTAAACACTTCGAATTATTTGAAAAGATTTTAAAACAAAAGGAGCTTGTAAAAACTGGGGATAAAATCTTTCAAGAACTAAGTCTACTTGTGAAAAACACTTTGAAACAATCCGCTGCAAGTAAACTCTTTGAAAAACTGTTTTGCTGAAAAACAGCTAAGTTACTGTAAGAAGAGTGGTCAGTCGTCTGTTCAAGATTTGTTCACGATCAGATTAGTCTGCTTACTGTTCTTCATCAGCTTAGTCTGCTGACAGAAGACTGAAAAGTTTTTAAGTTCAAAAATTTTCAGAGGTCTATTCACCCCCCCCCCTCTAGACCTCATCTGACCACTTGGGACCAACAAAGCCCTTGCCCGATTTAGGAGACTCTCTTACAGTGAATAAACACCAAAAATTGCCGAACGACGCCTCTTGTCTAAAAGCCTTCATGACAACGATAAACCCTAGAATCATCGACATGCCATTCGGGACAATCTGGGCAGGAACGACACCTAAATAATTGAGAATAGAAGCCAGCTCAGGAGCGATGGGAACCCGAAATCCACACTCCATCGACGCTTCGTGTATCGCTATGGTCTTCTTTGGAGGGTTGTGCATTCGCTGTACTTTATTTGGACTCGACAAAACCCAACCCTGAGCGATCGAGAACGACGACAACCAGGTCGGCAACGGTTTTTTATAATCCCCAGCTTGGATCTCGTGATTCGCCAGCCTCTTTTCCTCTTCGTCTTCATCATCGTCGTCAGCTTGACCACCACTTACAGGTATATCGCCTTCGTTGCCTTCTTGTCGATTTTCTTCTTCGCCAAAGACATCCTCGATAACATCCTCTACATGAACATTCTCCGGACTAGATACTTCGCTATCCGACATCTCTTAAGTATCTCAGAACAGAAATCGATAAACCTCTTTCTTATTTTGCATACAAAGCTCCGACGTCAAAACTTTTTTTTTTTACCGTAGTGTAAAAGCACATGATGAACAACCAACCTATATATAGACGCGAAAACTACCGATTCACCAAAATTGCACACTGCCCCATGACAAGACGCGACGTTTAATCTTCCACCCCTAATATAGAAATTACCCGCCAATTTAAACCCTAGACCTGGAAGGCGCGAAAACATTGACGCCATGGCGGGAAATTCTGCTCCGATACTACAAGTTCCAGACTTCGATTTACAATCAAACTCTCGAACTTGGGGGACTCCCACTAATATACAAGCAGAATTTAAAATTCAAAACGATCACCACTTCAAAACTTCCAGAGTTCGACTTACGCTCGAACTCTAGAACTTGGGGGACTCTTGATGTACCAAGTCTTCGTCATTATAAACAACTATGAATCAGTCGATTGATATTGAGGACCTCCCCTCTAGTGTTTACATCGATCATAAACGAATAAACTAACGTCGGCATCAACATTAATCTCTTCGACTTATTCGACGTGGTGATCGACGTTCTCTTATAACTAACCCGTTTACAATCGGATCAAATCAAATGCGGAGGACCCATATTCGAACAAAAACGTCCAATCCTGATTCGACCCGGTGACCCATCCTGAAACTATAAATAGCCCTCATAAATGAGATAAAAGGTACGCACATTCCGAGTATTAAATACGCTCCGACCTACACTTTATCTCGATACTTACTTTAGCATCGGAGGGTTATCGCCGGGTAACCACCGGCATTAACCTCACGTAGTTATCTTTGATTGCAGGTTAGGATCCCTTATACAAATCGAGGAGAAGCTTGATTGACCTGCTTATCCTCACGTTGACGAGTCGTGAAACCCGAGACATTGATTAGTAAATAATACCCTAACGATATCACGCTCATCACCATGAGCTTGTTTCTCTCTTTTTCTAATCTCCATTTCTTATGCTGATACCTTATTCTAATATAGTATATATCATAACCTTGTCGCTGCACTTTTTTTTATGGTGATATCAATGTTTAGCAGTAGGATAGTACTACTAACAAAATTCTGAAAAAACTAAAATTGTAATTAAAAATCAATTCAATATCATCTTATCATAATCTTGCATATATTAAATGTGTGAATATCAACATTTGTTGTTTATTGCCTCCTTTGTTGGAAGACGTGTTAATGTTTGCCAACTTGGTTACAGGCTTTGCATCTTGCATCTGTTCAGCTACCTATATTTAAGAATTTGATGGCACTTGGTCTTATGAAAAGCCATGTATTCAAAATGTTAGCTCGTTTACTTAAGAGTGCTAGGTCTTCACACACTTACACCCGAAGAGGTAAATTTTATGTAGTACAGTATATGAATAACCTATTACACTTGTTGTGCCCTAATTTTCACTCTCTGTCTCATATATTGCAAATGTAACTGATTGCAGTAGTTTACATGTATGGATTTGAAAAGTGTAAAGGGGGTTATGCAATATTTGAGTCTCTACTGCCAACTTCACATGTTTGTCTAAAAGTATGCTTGAAGAAAATTGAGTTTTGGAAATTTTAAGGAAAATAAGATGCATGAAGTTGATAGAGTATTTTTTAAAGAATGTCAGAGTGCTGTAAGAAGTAAAACTTCATTACCTTTTGTGTATACAAGTATTTTAATAGACTAGTTGAGTTCCCAAGGCATTAAAAAGGGATTATTGCATTTTTGTTGTTACAACTATAGTTCACTAGCGTTTCTTCCCCATAACTTTTTGGTCTGGCATATTTCGTGCCACAACTTCAATATCAGTGGAATTTTAATTTGGTGTCAATTGAGACCCAATTTCAAAATTGGTTTGAAATTCCTCCATGTGCGAGCCATGTGACATGAAAATTGAGGATTCTGATCATTCAACGCCTTTTTTTTTTCATTAAAAAAAATAAAAATTTATTTTCATCCACCAAAAACTAAGCTACATAGATGTTTTTATTTGGGGAAGAAGAAGAAGGCATTTAACAATTTAATTAAGGGAATGTTTAGTTAATTTTATATGAAAAGTAAGGATTTTGAATTTTAGTATTTTTTTTTTTAATGAAAAAGACGTTGAATGGTTAAAATCCCTATTTTTCATGTTACATGGCCACCACATGGGAAAATTTTGGGTCAATTTTGAATTGTGTTTTAATTGACACCAAAATTGTCACTGATGTTAAAATTATGGCACCAAATGTATCAGCCCAAAAAATTATAGAATAAAAACACCAATAGACTATAATTGTGACAAAAAACATACAATAATCCCCATTAAAAATTTGGCAAATTATCTTAACGGAGAATGATTACATGTCATCAGGTCGCTTTTCTCGTGGTACATGGTTTTAAACAGGACATGTGCGATAGCAGTCGCTCGGTGATTAGAGTTGTTTTTGCAATGGGCCCTCGGAGTTTTCCATACTATCCATACTATTGATATGGCAAAATTGCAAAAATCGTCCCAAACTAATCACTAATTTTGGATTTTCGTCTCAAACTATTTAATTTGGCGAATTTAGTCCCGCAATTTAATTTTTTTTGGAATATCGTCCCACCATAATTACAAGACGGAATTGCGCATTTGCCGATGAATTATCACATGGCTGCTTAAGTGTCATGAAATGGTAAATTTTAACATGAATAATTATATAATATTGCAGAGTTCGTCCCAAATTAATTACAAGATTGAACGTCATCTTCATTAAATTAGAAATTTAATATTGGGACTAAATTCATACAAAATGGTAAACTATGGGACGAAATTTGGCGAGTTGATATAGTTTGGGATGAAAAATCAAAATTAGTAATTAGTTTGGGATGATATTCCAAAAAAATATTAAATTACGGGACGAAATTCGCCAAGTTAAATAATTCGGGACGAAAATCCAAAATCAGTAATTAGTTTGGAACGTTTTCTGCAATTTTACCCTATTGATACTGTTGATGTTAGGATACATTTTAACCTTCCGAGAATTTCAAGTAGTATTTAAGATATTATTAGGATGCATAAAAGGAGAAAATTCAACAAAACAACTCATTGCCTTGCTTTAGCTTCTTTTGTTGAGTATTATAAACTCCAGTGTTTTTAAAATTGGACCGGTCATTGAATCGAAAGACCTACTGGTTACTAGTTCAATCGGTTAGATCGGATTGACCATTGGTTCGATCGGTATATTCGGTGTGACTTTATTATGATGTAATATATATATATATATATATATATTTAGATTATCTTCAAAAAATTATCATTCTTTGTCAATATATATTTTTATTGTTTCATGCAAATAATCAAAATTAAAAGTTCATCTCATTTTCAAAATTTTGACTTGTTCATTTGGGTTCTATTGTTATAATTTGATGTTTATATGATAATTGATTTGTATAATTTCATACACAAAATAATATTATTCACAATGATGAGAAAATGGTTATGTACCCTTTTATGTAAAAAAAAATGTAATATTGCATTGATTGTTCCTCATTTATTGTTAAAACACTAAAATAATGAATGTTATTTCAATTAAAGTATATAAATGTCTATTAAATGTTAAACAAGAGTTCAAATAAATAATAATAAAAAAAATCTTTAAATTTAAAAAAAATTAAGTGCACCACTGGTTCACTGGTTTTACTGGTGTTGGTCCCAAGTGGTCAGATGAGGTCTAGAGGGGGGGGGTGAATAGACCTCTGAAAATTTTTGAACTTAAAAACTTTTCAGTCTTCTGTCAGCAGACTAAGCTGATGAAGAACAGTAAGCAGACTAGTCTGATCGTGAACAAATCTTGAACAGACGACTGACCACTCTTCTTACAGTAACTTAGCTGTTTTTCAGCAAAACAGTTTTTCAAAGAGTTTACTTGCAGCGGATTGTTTCAAAGTGTTTTTCACAAGTAGACTTAGTTCTTGAAAGATTTTATCCCCAGTTTTTACAAACTCCTTTTGTTTTAAAATCTTTTCAAATAATTCGAAGTGTTTAAATGTGCAAACTTTAAATATGCAAGAAAGCTTTAAATGCAAGATAACACAAAGAATTTTTATAGTGGTTATATGGATAAAAATCCTTTAGTCCACTCTTCCAGATCACTTAGATTCTGGGTTATACTATAATCACAAAGATTACAATACAAATCTCCACTTATACCTAACCAACAAATGAGAAGGCTATAAGCTCGCAATAGGAGTTCACAAAGAAAACCTATCCTCTAGATTTTGATCACTCACAAAGACGGATCAAATCTTCGCACAACACTACTCTTTCACAATATCACTCAGATAATTGTTTTTCTTTTGACTTCAACTTGGATCAGCCAACAGATGACTTCACCAGACGAGTGAGCTGTTCGAGTTTCTTGAGACTTAAGAATTCTGCTTCAATTGCGAAATCTCAGATATGTTGTTGTGTGTCTCTCTCTTCGAACTTTGCTCTATTTATACTTGGATTTGAATTTATGACCGTTGAAGAAAATCACATCTTCAAATCCATTATCCAGCTCATTTTGAAACGGCTCCCTGCAGCAATCATAGAGATGTTTGTATCTTTTGCTCTATAAAATTAATTAAATGCCTTGTCGTGTTGCAAAGGAAGAAGACGCACCGACTGTTCTACAGTACGTTGCACATGTTATGTAGAACTTATGCATTTTTCTAGTTTACTTCAACAACCATTATGATAAATGATTATTACCAAAAAAAAAAAGAAAAATTTATGACAAATGATATGCTTTAAACAGAAAAGGCAAAACCTTCTTGCATCATGCACACCAAGAAATTTTGGACATTTTAACAAACTAAAGTTCTTCCTTCAACCAACTCATTTTTTTTTTTTTCACATACACGTATACAATGTTTAAGTTCTAAGTTAAATATGTAATTACTTCTATCAACCAAATTTTAAGTTGAGATTTTTTTTCCCCTTTACTTTATTACGGTAAAAATGCACGATACTCCAATGTATTATATGAAATCTGCAAAACAATTATTTGTGAATTTATTGCACTTGTGCTTTTAGATTATCTACAAAGAATCCTACTTCCATCAGTTTTTTTACTAATGTGTGTTGTGCGCGACTTTCTTGTGATTTTTCTTGTATTTTGTCTAATTCACTTGGCAAGAAATCTCCTTGTATTTTATTAACTTAGCACGAAATTTTCTTGTACTTTTAATTTAGCACATAATCTCCTTATATCTAGGGGTAATTTAGGTTTACCAACTAAAATCTAACAGTGTTAGACCACTAACGGCGTAAGTGGAGTGTGTGCAGAGAATCTGAAACTACAAGAAGATTTGATGCAATAGAAATTTCATAGGAAAATTTTGTTTAGATTTTTTGTAACACGGTGGAGTATCATGTATTTTCCCCACTTTATTACTTAAAAATTTCATGAAATTAAAAGTTTTTATAATGTTGTAGGAATTTGGAGTTAAGGTTATGCTTGATCACACTGTATATCTATAGATGTAGTGAAAGAAGCCAAAGGTAGAATCTTGAAATTGGATTCAATTGAAGGTTGCAAACTATGGAATGGGATTGATATGCTAATTTTCAATACATGGCATTGGTGGAATCGTCGGGGAGCTTCACAACCGTGAGTATATAAATATTGGGAAATTGTATATTTGGTACCATACACATAATAGGGCACTTTACAATAGTGGTACCATTGGATACGTAAATGCACTTTTAGTACCACAGTTTAAAACTTAAATTGCAATGTCTATACCATCGTCAAATTATTGGATGAAAATGGCGGAAATTTGGCACACATCTCTCGCACATGGCTACTATCTCGTCTTTTGGAGAGAAAATAATCACGTTTCCCTCACTTTTGAGGACAAATGATCACATAATTTTATCATTTGAATGAAAAATTATGACATTTCTCTCACATTTTCACATTATCACGTGATAATTTTCACTCTAAATGACGAGATAAAAATTACTTGTGATGCATGTGGTGGATTTCATCCATTTCGGTTCAATATTTAACGGTGGTATGAACATTGTAACCAATATTTACTAAATGTGCATATATATATATATCAAATTGTATCAATAATGCAAAATGCTCTATTATGAGATAATTTCACTTTTGATACCATAACTCAACCTACTTTAGGATTTGATACCACAATTTTTTCTCCCGACACATTTGATACC